>CAHIKZ030004081.1:4417500-4517500 GCA_903632075.3 Acanthosepion pharaonis | reverse complement strand
TCATTGACCGAGCAGCCGGTGTTGCTCGACTTATGCTTTTCTTCACTCCCTGGCAATCGTGCTGGAATCAAAGTGTAGTATCTGTTCTCCTCGGCTCTAATGATAATGATAATATTAGCTGTTTTCCCTACAAGGAAACATTCATTGATCGAGCAACCAGTGTTGCTTGAGTTCTGCTTTTCTTCATTTCCTGGCAATCGTGTTGTGATCAAAGTGTAACATCTTTTCTGCTCGGCTCCAATGGTAATGGTAATATTAACCGTTTTCCTATGAGGAAACATTTGGCATTCATTGACGGAGTAACGAATGTTGTTCGAGCTATGCTTTTCTTCATTCCCTGGCATTCGTGCTGGGATCAAAGTGTAGCATCTGCTCTCCTCGGCTTTAATGGTAAAGGTAATATCCGTTTCCCAACAAGGAAACAATTGGCATTCATTGACGGAGCAGCGAGTGTTGTTCGAGTTATGCTTTTCTTCATTCCCTGGCAATCCTGCTACGATCAAAGTGTAGCATCTGTTCTCCTCGACTCTAGTGGTAATGGTAATATTAGCCGTTTCCCTATAAGGAAACATTTGGCATTCATTGACCGAGCAGCCGGTGTTGCTCGACTTATGCTTTTCTTCACTCCCTGGTAATCGTGCTGGGATCAAAGTGTAGTATCTGTTCTCTTCGGCTCTAATGGTAATATTATAAGGAAACAATTGACATGCATAGACTGAAAACCAGTACTGTTTTCAGTTAAAATTTATGAAAACATTTAATTCAATTTTGCAGGAAAATAACTTTCTCAAGTCCAGTAGCTGTTATCGCTCTTTCCAGTATTGATGGAGGTTTCCTTTTTAACCATAAATTTGAAGTAGTGTAACTTGTTGTCATCTTGAATATGCCATTATTTTCTCTTCAAGTCATATGTGATATACATTTTAGTTGTTACTGCTGTTGGTAGTCCACAAGTGATGACATTGCTGTCTTTTGGTACAGTTCTTTGTTTGTGCTTGTGTAGCGACAATCCTCAAGGTTCAAAGAAAGATGACCTTTGCCAAGACCCACAGGCCTCACTGACTGAAAGTCATTTTTAATCATTGATCTTATAAAGTTGTGTATAACCGACGATTTAGAAATTTCAAAATTGTTCTAGTGCCATGCGTAAGATATGTTATATTTAACAGTCCCCCCCACAAGGAATGTATGTGGCACAAGGCCGAGTTTAACGTGGGTTTCTCCGAGCCCGTAGGCTCGGCCAATAATATTCTCTTTGAACCCGGCTAGAAGGGTTCAGGGCCTGTCTACCTCCCCGGACGAAACTTTGCCCTTCAGCAAAGACTTGTCCGGGTTCCTCTCCGCTCAAGGCAGAGAGTTCGACAGATGAACAATCTGGTCGACTGTTAATATTTAACAGCCCCCCACCCACCCCACGAGGGATGTATGTGGCACAATGCCGAGTTTACCGTGGGTTCTCCGACCCCTTAAGCTCAGTCAAAAATATTCCCTTTGAAACCGCCTAGACGGGTTCAGGGCCTGTCTACCTTCCCGGACGAAACTTTGCCCTGTGTCGAGGCAGAAAGCTCAACAGAAATGAACAGTCTGGTCGACTGCATGTGATCTGTAGGAAAGTTTCGATCCAACGAGTCTACATAAGGACACGATTCAAGTTTTCAGGTTGATGTTTTGGTTACATAGCAATTTGCTCAGCCGATTCGATGTTCATGTTCCGTATGTCCTGAACTATATTTGTTGTAACTGATCATTACACCGAGGTATTTGAAATGTTTAGTATGTACATTCTGAATTTTTATGATGGATTCAGGATAGGCGCCATCATTGCTTTCATTCAACTTCCACATCATAGATTTTGTTTTGGAATGATTTATCTTGAGTCATATTTTGTGGAATATTTGGTAGAGAATGTTGATTTTCTGTTCAAAATCATTCTTGTTCCAGCTAGAAAGACCTTTGTCATCGGCCTAGCTACCCGCTAATCATTATAGCCGAGAGGTTAAAGCACATAAGATTTAATGAGGGTTTCTCCTGGGGGAAAAGCAGTTTCGAATCCTGCCGGAGAGTGCATATTTTTCTCTAATAAGATTTCTCGAATATCCAGGCCTGTAAACGAACATAAATAAATATGCTGTTTAATAAATAAATTGAACGTCTACTTAAATATGGGTAACCACTAAAAATAATCTTTTGGTTTAATAAATAAAAAATCCATCGCTTTCATTAGAAAATATAGTATTTAGGAATGATGTTAGATTAGGATATATATATATATATATATATATATATATATATATATATATATATATATATATATATATATTATATTTAGTGAATAACCATGTCTGATAGATGTCTCTGTTTCTCATGGTTTGTCGGTTAAAGAGACAGCCCAACATGTGAATTGCAAACTGGAGAAATCAAGCAAGTAAAACCATTTAAATATCTGGGGAGCGTTTTAACAGAGGACGGAAAGTGTGACACGGGAAACAGAAGACGCATTTGGCATAGCCAAAGATGTGTTCCAAAAGCTAAGCAAAGTATTAAGAAACGGGAAAATTTAATTAGAAACAAAGAAAAGAGTACTTAAGTTAAACAACAGAAACTTGGTTGCACAGAAGGATGCTGAGAAGGCCATGGACCGTACATGTGAGCAACAACAAAGTTTTAGACAAAATGGAAACAAAAGAACACTTATAGTCAACATTAGGAAAAGATAGCTGAAACATCTAAGGTACATAACGAGGAAAGAGTGCTTGGAAAATGTGATACCCACAAGACAGATTGAAAGCAAGAAGGACAAAGAAAACCAGTGCATAACCCCTATCTGACGAGCTTGGGTAAATTGATAGAATATAGGGAGGGATAGCAAAAATATAAAATTTGTTAAGCACTACAAAGGGCAGGAAATTGTGGAGAGCCATGATCGCTAACGTCCTGAAGAGACACTGGACGTAGAAGATTTTTATTTGCCAGCCTGGAATTCGAGAGTCTTTAATAAAAACAAAAATACCCTAAAGCTGGGTCAGAAGCTGCCCTCATGTAGGGGGAAAACCATTATATAGCATGGTTTTAGGTCGACTAAGCCATGACTGAGGGCTTGGAGAATCTGACACACAAATAGAGGGGGGAAAGAAAGACAAGGGAAAGCACCTATCAAGCGGGTTTAAGCTATGGATGACAGAACATGATCTGGGGAAAGTAGTAAAGGGACAGAACTTATTGAGAGCTACAAGTGATAGGAGGAAGTGGAGAGCCATGATCGCCTACGTCCTGAAGGGACATGGCACATAAAAGAAACAGAAGAAGCCATGAAGAAAGGAGACATCTAATCAAACACGTGTATTCGCTAGTTATAACAGGCTTACCGTTACATCACGTTGAGACACGGGTTTCCTTACGATCACCGAAGTTAAGCAATGTCGTGCATGGTCAGTGCCTAGATAGGGGGCGGTAAATATAAAGTATAAACTAATAAAAGTAATGTTTTTAGAAATTAGTTTCGTTAACCCTGCGTTTGTCACCTCGAATTTCCGAAAATGGAGAGTCCTTTAAAGACGTTGCCTCCCACGCCAACTGTGCTACAACTGGGCCACGCCACGTGTTAAACACCCTCACTGAGTCAGCAGATTAGTGGAAGGGGGAAAAGTAAAAAAAAAAAAAAAAAAAAGGTGTCAGCTACAAGTATTTTCTGAGCGACTGTTCGGTTGTACTCTCTTCCTACGGACAGGAGGAACCCGAAGGAGGCTACGCCGAAGGGCGGAGTCTCCTTCGGGAGGTAGATTGGCCCTGAACCCGTTTATACGGGTTCAAAGGGAAACATTTTTTTCCGAGCCCACGGGCTCGGAATGCCCACATTAAAAGGCCTTGTGCCACATGACACTCTCGTGATGGGGGGGGGGTGACTGAATATCGTCAGCTACAAGTATTTTAAAAATTTGGGTGGGGGTCAAAACAAGTGACTAACCCAGGGTTAATAAAAAAAAAAAATTACAAATAAGCTTTATTTTGCAAAATATTTAGAAAAATACGGACTAATATGAAAAAGCAACTGATCGACTTTTATTATTAATGAACTTTAACCTTCTTTTTGATTACCAAACATTTTTTCTTTTTGTTTTGTTTTTTTTTTCTGGCACCAACAGTTAAAGAAACACGAGGCGATATCCCTCCCGCACAATACGACCCTACCCCTAATACACCTTCCGATCCGCATGACTTGCCAAAAGAGCAGCCCAATGTACCCAAAGGTATGTAAAACATTTCAACACACCTCTCTTAATCATTTCTAAAGTGGGGTGAGGGAAAAAAACAAAAACAAAATAAACAAAAAAAGTTTAATTCGTTAAAAGAACAAAATAATTAATTCATTAAAAGAAACAAAATAATTAATTTATTAAAAGAAAAAAAACGCAATACTTAATAATACATACCAAATAAGTAATTTAACATTAACGGAACATAAAAAAAATCAAAAAAAAAATTACTCCATATAAGATTCTTAAATTTGCCTGCCCCCACCCATTGCACACGCAACGTCAAGTGGCTGTGTTTTTTGTTTTTTTTTTAATGTCAATCATAAACTGTTTAATGGAAATATACAAACAAAAGAAAGGATTACCGTATTTTCCGGCTTACAAGACGCACCTTTTCTCCTAAAAAATACCCTGAAAAACACATGTGTGTCTTCCAAGACGAATTTAAGTCAACGCCCAGGCTCAAGTAAGCTTGCACGGTCACCGAATTGGCTTGACTGATAGGAACGTTATTTATATGTTAAGTCATTACACTATAATGTTATCTATCAAATTCAACCTTTTATATGATGTAACATCAGATGTTACAAGTATTTCCAAGATTATAAACCTTCCTGGAGCCAAGCCACAAGCTTAAACATGCTCTGTTTACTAGCAGCTGCGGTAGCCTTTCTGATTTTGACTAGTATGTTATGGCCATACAAACAAAATCGGACGAGTGATTAATGTAAAAAAAACGTTTCACTAGTATGTGAGGGACACATGGTGAATATGTTGTTGTATGAGAAAGATTTTTTTTTTAGAAATTTCTTTCCGATATTAGGATGCGTCTTCCAAGCCGGAAAATACGGTATTTTTGTGAAAACTAGAAAAAAAGGTTAAAAAGTTGGATATATCAGTGAATGGTTATACATATTGCTTAAAATATAATAATTTAAAAAAAAACTGTATTTAAAAATCCACGTGTAAACATTTACAATGGTAAGAAACTATTTGAGAGTACAATAAACTACACCATTTCATGTTCAATTTGGGACGAATCAAAGTTATTTGGGGACTAAGCAAGTTCATAATGAAATAGCCAAGTTCAAAACGGAATAGCTAAATTCAAAATAGGACATAGCAAATTCCAAATGAGACAGTCAAATTTGAATTGGGACATAGCAAATTCAAAATGGAATAGTCAATTTCAAAATGGAATAAGCAAATTTATTTTGGGACTTAGCAAATTTAAAATGGAATAGTCAGTTTCAAAATGGAATAAGCAAATTTAATTTGGGACTTAGCAAATTCAAAATGGAATTTTAATTTGGGACTTAGCAAATTCAAAATGGAATAAGCAAATTCAATTTGGGACTTAGCAAATTCAAAATGGAATTTTAATTTGGGACTTAGCAAATTCAAAATGGAATAAGCAAATTCAATTTGGGACTTAGCAAATTCAAAATGGAATTTTAATTTGGGACTTAGCAAATTTAAAATGGAACAGTCAATTTCAAAATGGAATAAGCAAATTCAATTTGGGACTTACCAAATTCAAAATGGATTAGGAAAGTTCAATTTGGGACTGAGCCATTATTTTGCTAAAAAAGACTTTAAATTAAATATTTTCATGATAAAATAATAATATTCAACTAAACTTTACTTTTGAAATGTTTTATCTTCTAAGAACAATTAATAAATCAAAGAAATTCATGAAAGCTGTATGTTTTTTTTGGATGCAACTTTCAGTGCTTAAAATCTCTCACTATATCTTTATTTTTTTCAAACTCTTGATATCTGCATTCAGTATCTCCTTGCTGCTTTTTTATAGGACTTACGAGATTTGCCCTGTTGTACCCCAAATCATTTCATTTTGAATAACTCCCTGTTATTCTTTTTTTTAACACTATATACAGTTTATCCATCTCTTCCATTTATTTCTCTTCTCCCTGATTGCCTTACCAAGAAAAATGCCAGAAACTCTAACTTTGACACAAATGTATCTATTTCAAGAATAGTCCCTGGATAGTAAAATCTACGCAACGCTGCGCTCCGATTTTTAATTATCTGATTTACCGCCCAGTTGATTTTTTAATCCATATTTGTTTATTGAAATCGCAGATAAGTTTGTAACATTTTTCCATAATGAATCTGCTTAATCCCATTTCAAACTTGCTTATTTTATTTTGAATTTGCTACTTCCCATTCTGAATTTGGCTATTTCATTTTGAATTTGCTACTTCCCATTCTGAATTTGGCTATTTCATTTTGAATTTGCTACTTCCCATTCTGAAGTTGGCTACAGTGTAACCCGGATATAAGAGAGTTGTCGGGACCGGAGACGAAGTCTCTTATATCCGGGTTTCTCTTATATCCAGGTTTAGTCTATTTTATATACATTAACACAGGCTCTAATTTGGGACCAGAGAAAATCTCTCTTATATCCGGGTTTCTCTTATATCCGGGTCTCTTATATCCGGGTTACACTGTATTTCATTTTGAATTTGCTATGTCCCATCCTGAACTTGGCTATTTCATTTTCAACTTGGGTATTTCATTATGAACTTGCTTAGTCCCAATATGACTTTAATTAGTCACAAATTGAACTTGAAATTGTATAGTATTAATATAATTCCATTGGGCATGAAATGGGGGTTCGGTTTCCTTTTGTTATTAAGTGATAAATTCATCCCCCAGAATTAGTAACAGTAAGGACTTAATTCGACAGTAGTGTATAAGATTCTCCTGGGCATAAAATGGGGGATTGATTTTTTATTGTTATTAAGTAATAAACTGATCCCCAAATAAACAAGAGAAGCTATAATAGTAAACTCTTAAACTATACCACCATTTCTGATAACATCGGTAAACTTGTATCAATATAAGATTCTACTGGGCATAAAGTGGGGGGATGTGTTTTCTATTGTTATTAAGTAATAAATTGAACTCTTCTCCCAAAGAATTACTACATGCTGATATAATAATTTGAAAAATATTCTTAAAGACTCACATATGGAAATCTAGTGACAAAAAAGTGCAAACTAGTGAAAAAATTTCATGCCAAGTTGTTACAAATTCGCTTTTGTTATCAAAGCTAAATGCCGTCTACGGTTATCCTGAAGGAATATTCTGTAAGAGTTCTTTGAAATTATTCCAAGCATTTTCCATTTATTCCTGCCTTCACTAAATCTAACAAATAACAGTATTTGTCCAAATCAATGGCCTGTGTCCCCAGAATTGGCTCGGCGACGAGCTTTACAATCCGACCATGAACAACAACAAAAAAAAGCAAAACACTGATACATATTTTAATGCAGTCATTTGTCTTTGAAAATTTAATAACAGATTTTTAGATTTAATCCTAACGATATGTGTTTTTTTTTTATTTTTTACTCTTTACCACATTTTTTCTTTTAATTTTAAATCTCTATTTATCATTCATTTAATCTTTTTTTTTAATTTTTGATCTTACTTTTTTTTTCATTCTTTTAATCGTTTATTCCTTTGTTTTTCTTTCTTTTAATTGTTAATCCTTCAGGATTTTTTAAAAAATCTTTAATTATTCATAATCTTTAATCTTTTATTTTTCATTCTTTTATTTGTTAATCCTTTATTTTTCATTCTTTAATCTTGCATTTTTATTCTTTAATCTTTCATTTTTCATTCTTTAATCTTTGTTTTTCATTCTTTTATTTGTTAATCCTTCATTTTTCATTAGTTTTTATTAATTTTTCATTCCTTAATCTTTAATCCTTCATTTTTCATCCTTTAATCTTTAATCCTTCATTTTTCATTATTTAATCTTTAATCCTTCATTTTTCATTCTTTGATCTGTAATCCTTTATTTTTATTCTTTTATGTGTTAATCTTTTCTTTTCATTAATCCTTTATGTTTTTTGTTTAATCTTCACTGCTTCATTTTGCTTCCATTAATCTTAAACCTTTCTTTTCTTTAATTTTTAATTTCTCATTGCCTTTCTTTTATTCCTTATTCCTTCAGTTTCTTTCTGTTAATCCTTCATTTTTCATCACCAGTTTTCTTCCTGTTAATCTCTGGTTTTCTTTTAATCTCTAGTCTCGTTCCTTTCACTCTTTTTTAATCCTAATGTTTTCATTTTCAAGGCAGTGTATCCTTTTCAGCTTAATTTCTTGGTTTGCCGCTTCTGTGCTTTCATTTTGCGCGAGAGACTGCCCCCTTCTCCTCCTCCTCCTGCTGCTGCTGCTGTTGTTTTTTAGTTTTTTATCATTTCATTTTGTTGTTTCTTGTGTTGTTGTTTTTGTTTGTTTGTTTGTTTTTTTTTTCAACTTAGCCTCACGAATTTTGAATTCAGCTCAAACTGAAGACCACATAAGAATTTGCTAATGGGTAGCGACTCGGCTTGAGGAATCGGAGAGCCGATTTCGAATTCCAGTCGAATCTATTACATTCACTTACAGACCGAGTTCTATAGCCTTGGATGGCAATTGGTGTACCGCTGAAAGAAATGCCAACCATATTCGGGGGAAATATGTGTCTCGTCAGTCATGTATCGAAGGGTACATGATCGCCTAAGCGAGTATCACGCTTGGCACATAACTGAATGAATTTGGCATCGGCTGATGCCGTTTAAGCTTTTTCTCGTAATAAGACCTAAATTTTTCGCAATTAGATATTCTGCTCTGAAAGGAAGATATCTCTCATTCTTGACAGAAAATAAACATATTGACACATTTGACAGATTTTCTAGACTTTTTTCGCAGTTTGACATTCTGCTCTGAAAGGAACATGTCTCTTATTCTTGACAGAAAATGAACATATTGACACATTTGAGAGATTTTCTAGACTTTTTTGCAGTTAGACATTCTGCTCTGAAAGGAACATGTCTCTCATTCTTTACAGAAAATAAACATATTGACACATTTGACAGATTTTCTAGACTTTTTTCACAATTAGACATTCTGCTCTGAAAGGAGCATATCTCTCATTCTTGACAGAAAATAAACATATTGACACATTTGACAGATTTTCTAGACATTTTCGCAAGCTGCGCACAAAGAAAAACATTCTTTTTTTAAGGGGACTCTAGGTAGAGCCTTACAGAATAAAAGGCACAGTTTATGCGGATATGTGGGGAAGATAACGATTGACGCTCGACGTGAACAGATAAAGATTGTAGCGATTGGGCAAGCATCCTCTTGGGAGTCTGTTTGTTCTACTTCGAGGTAGAGGGTTACAGAGTAAGAGGCACCGTTTATGAGGATATGTGGTGAAGATAATAGTTAACCACAAACTTGAACATGTTAAGATTGTAGTGACCGATGAAGCATCATCTTGGGAGTTGGTTTCACAAAGCAGAAGTTTGTAGGAAGAAGCTGCTCGAGTGGAACTTAAATCTCACCGACAGAATACAAAGAGAATGAGGGCGGTTTGCTGCAAATGGGCATGGTATGGCGAATTTTAATCGTGAAGGCTAGGACTGGTGTAACTGAAAGATGCTGTTCGTCTGAGCACTTACCAAGGAAATATAGATAAAGAAACGAGAGGCTTGTAATATTTCGTCTGTGGGAAATTGATTATAGGAGGAAAAATAAATTCTCACCCACAAGGACGCAGAGACGCTTTTGGAGTCCTTTAAGGCTGGAAAGTAAAAACTGGCTAGCTCTTGACCATAGCAGTACTCCATTTTCAGACTGATCTGGCACTTGTAAAGAATAGAAGGAGGAGTCAGGTATTTATTGGGTTGCTAAAGGAAAACATCAGCAATGCACCTAAAAGAACGAAACCTGTACTATTTGTCTCTCAGGAGGTTGTATCTAGTAAGGTGAGCAACTACTTCCTTGTTAATAAAAAAAATGTCAGCTTTTAACACTGAAGAGGCTGATGGAACAAAAGTGCAGTAGAGATAATTACTCTCTAGTATTCATGAAAAAAGGGGAAGAAGTATCGGTAAAGATTCTTAAGTGTGACAGCAGGGATTTTATATGGGCTAATAACCTTTATAGGAACAAGGTGTAGCTAATACTTATTTGATTGATTGATCCGTTTAATAAACCCGTTGCAGGTTATTTGAAGCTAGAAAATATATTTAGATTGTAAGCAATTTTTTTTAATTATATAATAATGATTTAGTGATACAAGTCTTAGTACTTAACCTATAGATTGAGCGAAAAGAGGTGGATTCATACATTTCCTAAGGGTAATTGCGTGCAAGTGAATACAGCCAACCTAATTAGAATTGACACGAGAAGGACATGTAACATCTTCACCTGACCTGAGAACTTTTAATATTACTGAGATCTAAATGGTAAGAACATTCACAGTGTAAGGAATCAATTCCTATACGAAGAATAATTGTGTATTCCTTTTTGTTTTTTTGTTTTTTTTTTGTTTTTAATCAATTCACCCCGAGCAAGGCGATAATGCTACTAAGACTAGGTGTGAAAGCGAATGAAAAAGATTTTGGAAGGAACCGGAAACCCAATATGATGCTGGAAACCAGGGATCAACCTCTACTCCTGGTCAAAATACCGGAGAGGTGTGTGGATC
Organism: Acanthosepion pharaonis; assembly: GCA_903632075.3. Lineage (NCBI taxonomy): Eukaryota > Metazoa > Mollusca > Cephalopoda > Sepiida > Sepiidae > Acanthosepion > Acanthosepion pharaonis. The sequence continues at coordinate 4,506,739 of CAHIKZ030004081.1, read as the reverse complement.
AGGGGATGACCAAACCTATGTAATCCTGTTGAGGGAAAAATAATAATTAAAATTTAGGTAGATATATTAGAAGTATACATTTGAAGTATACTTTAAACGGAACCGGAAACCGAATCTGGCGCAGGAAACATGGGATAAACCTTTACTCCTGTTCAAAAGACTGGAGAGGAGTGTGAACCGGGCGATGGGCGAAACTAGGCGGCAACCAAACGTTCCAGTGCTAGTTTGATGGGAAAAGCTACGAAAATTGCAATAAATAAATTTGAACATTTTCTGCTTTCGCGAGAGACAGTTTGTTTAATTTCATAGACTTCTTCCATTTTTATCATTAAAAACAGTTTCCACTTTAGGAATAAAGAAAGACTTTTGGCTTTTGTAGCTAATGTTACAGAGAGAGAGAAAGAAAAATACACAAGAATTTAAATGAATGTTATGGCACAACTTTCGGCGTTTTTTTTTCAAGTATCGCATTATGGAAGTCACAACTGAATATCATTCACGCCTTGACAACGTGACATTCTGATAGACTTTTTGTAGCGATATACCAATTGTGATATAGTCTGGCAAATGGTCACGATTATGGAGCATCGGAAAAATCGGAAGTCGCTACCACTGAACGGCTTCGAAGCGAGCAGAAGAGAAAAGGAAAAAGTCAAAGGACAAGAGAGAAATGCTCGACAAAATCGACTTGATCCTCCATCAACATCACTATACAGTCAATGCCATTGGCTCTTCAATGCAAGAATTGGTTTACTTAGTCCTCAGCGCCATCATCATAAAGAAAGCGATCAGCAAAGAAGAAATTAAATTCTTAGATACGAGATAAAGCTGTCGACATAATTGTAACATCTGTCACAAAATGCTTTCATAATGATAAAATATATATATAACAATATTAATAATGGAATATGTAATAGTCGTTAGATGGGTATATGAAATAAGCTTAGGGTAAAGGTCTTAAAAACAAAAATAATTAAATACCGTCTTCGATGGTTAGGACATGTAGCAAGAATAGAATAGTCAAGGATTCAATATCACGTCTTCAATGAGCTCACTTCAGGGAAAAGATCACGGAGTTGCTCACTTTGAAGATACAAGGACCAACTCAAAACAACTCGAAAGCCACTGGACTTGAGCCTAAATCGTTTGAAACGCAAGTAAAAGACCGTACCAATTGACGGTGTTCCATCAACGCAGAACACAAAACACAGAAGTGACCAGAAAAGAATATGAATTGGTCAAACGAGAAGAGAAAAAAGGTTCGACAAAATTGACCTCATCCTCCACCAACATTATTATACAATCAATGCCTTCGGCTCTTCAATGCAAGAATTGGTCTTCTTCGTCATCAATGCCAACTTTATAAAGGAAGCAATAAGCAAAGAATTCTTAGATACGAGATAAAGCCGAAGACACAATTATAACATCAGTTACAAAATGCTTTCATAATGATACAATATATATAACAATATTAATAATGGAATCATTAGTTGTCTTTAAATGGGGTAAAGGTCTTAAAAAAGAAAAATAATTAAACACCGTCTTCGATGGTTAGGACATGTAGCAAGAATGGAAGAGTCAAGGTTTTAATATCAAGTCTTATTCAGTGAACTCGCTTCAGGGAAAAGACCACGGGATTGTTCACTTCGAAGATACAAGGACCAACAACATTGAAAGCCACTGGTCTTGAGCCTAAATCGTTTGAAACACAAGACCGTACCAATTGGCGGTGTTCCATCACCGCAGAACACAAAACATCGAAGCGACCAGTAGAGAAAAAGAAGTCAAGATATAAAATCTCGACAAAATCGATCTGGTCCTCCACCAACATTATTATGCAGTCAATGTTGCCGGCTTTTTCTACAAGAATTGGTCTTCGTTATCAATGTCATCATCATAAAGGAAGCGATCAGGAAAGAAGAAATTAAATTTAGATCCGAGATAAAGCCGATGACATAATTATAACATCTGTTACAAAATGCTTTCATAATGATACAATAATTATAAGAATATTAATAATGGAATCATCAGTAGTCTTTAGATGTGTCTATGAAATATGCTTGGGGGTAAAGGTCTTAAAAACAAAAATAATTTTGATAGATAACAATAATAATGCTTAAGGCTTGATATTATCTTGACCATAATTAGAAAGCTTAAAAGGTACAAATTCATACGGGTTGAATGTGAAAATAAATGTTTTTATACAAAAATTAACATTTCTTCATGGAAGAGTCAAGGTTTCCACGTCAAGGCTTATTCAGTGAGCTCACTTCAGGGAAAAGACCATGGACTTGCCCTCTTCGAGAATAAAAGGACCAACTGAAAACAACATTGAAAGCCACTGGACTTGAGTCTAACTCGTTTGAAACACAAACACGAGACCGTATCAAATGTCAATATTCCATCACCATCGGAAGTAAAAACTTCGAGGCGACCAGAAGAAAAAAGGAAGAAGTCAAATGACAAGAGAGACAGGCTAGACAAAATCGACTTCGTTCTCCACCAACATTATTATGCAGTCAATGCCATCGGCTTTTCCATGCAAGAATTGGTCTGCTTAGTCATCAATGCCATCATAAAGAATTCGCTCAGCAAAGAAATCAAATTCTTAGATACGAGATAAAGCCGACAACTAAGTGTAGTATAGTCTGACACAAGGTGACGATTATAGAGCATACTTATTGCTTGCTTTAAATGTTGGTCCGTGTTCCCCTAAAAATACTAGCTTGGATTTGGTAGATGGAATATTTTCATCTTATCTGGGTTGTTAAAAAATCCCTTTTTTTAATCGTCAATATCATCTTTTCATAAGTCGTAGTTGGACAAGTTGCACGAGTTGGCAAATTTATTGCTGTCAAAAAAAATTTGCTTTCACTCCCTCTGGCAAGTGAACATAAAAAATAACTTTATGATAGAATGATTTTCTAAGCGTAACTTAGATATGGCACAAGGCCGAAAGTAGGAGGCACCCAATGAGGATCGAAATCACGAATCAGTTGTAATTTTTCTAGCTAGACAAGCTTGCTGACCATTACACCGCCTCGAGGTGTCCCAGTGATTTTCCAAACGTAGGTTAGATGTGGCACAAGGCCGAATGTAAGGCGCAGCGATTAAATATCGAACTCACATCCCAGTTGTAATTGTTGTAGCGAGACAAGCTTGCTAACCATTACATCGCCTCGAGGTGCCCCCAACTTTGATATATATATATTCAAATATTACCAAAAATCTGTTATATTCCGATATATCTGAGAGGCGTCGAAAGTTTTAAAACACTTTAAAGTTTAAATACGCAGGTGCGTTATGGCCTTTTCAAAAACAGCGTGTCCAGTTTCTTGGAGATATTCATAATACCATTTTCATGTGAACTATGCTCCAGTGTCAGTGGCGGATTGGGTCTAAAAATGTCGGTTGCCAGGCGACAAAGGTGGTCCACCCACAACTACAATGCTGTCATTTAATTTTCATAACAAATAAATAAAAAATTTTAAAACATACAGTTGGACAAAAGGGTACAATTTTTGTTTTTATTTTTATTTTTCTTGGTAATTACAGCTATATGTACTGTACATATCACTGGCAGTAAATATCAAATTTAAATAAAGAACGTTATGATTCAATTTTTTTCTCTTTTAAATTTTAAATAACAGGTTGATATTTTAAAATTGTTTACTGCACAATTTACACATTAACAGACAGTTCAAAAGCACAATAGAGCATTGTATGCAGTCCACTATATTAAGGGCAACCGTTTGTGTTCACTAGATTATTATTCGCATCTGCCAATAATTGCTTCTGCATTCAATTCATCTAACAATTCCTTTATCAAATGGCTAGCAACATTTATTCTAAATTCTTCTCAGATAGTGTTACGATGTTGATTTAGGGCTAGTAGAGACAAACGCCAAATAACACGTAACAATAAAAAGGGTTTTAATAGGTTGGTAAAAAGAAATCGCCTGAGTAGTCAATAACTAGCTCAGCTAAGAACTTCTCTGTCTATCTGTCTTCCCCATGTCAACTGACATGCCACTATTTAAAGTCTTTGTTCACAGATGCAGACAAGTTCATCTTCAAGAGGGGTGGTAGGTTTCCGACACAACAGATAGCGAATTACTTGACATTGTCTTTATGATCGTTAATTTGAAAATGTCCTCTTACATTGGACTTGAATAACTAATAGTGTGTAGATAACTTTATAAAGTTTGCATTCATTTTTATCTCTAAAATATTTGTCAGTGTTTATTTATTGCATTTTTATTTTATATACGAGGCCCACTCAGTCAGTGGTAAACTTTCCATCGGGCAAGTTGATACCCTGGCCAGTCCGCCATTTGTAAGAAGGCAGAAGGTATAGTCATCAGCAAAAGAAAAATCCCTAGATGAGAGTTACAAATTTACACATTAACAGATAGTTCAATAGCACAGGAAAGTATTGCATGCAGCCCACTATATTAAAAGTAACTGTTTCTGTTCAGTAAATAATTGTTTTGAATCACCCAATAATTGCTTCTGCATCCAATTTTTCTAGCAATTCCTTTTCAATGGCTAACAATATGTATAATTCTAAATTCTCCTCAGACAGCGAATTTCTTAAGCTTGTCTTTATGATTGTTAGCTTTGGAAATGTTCTCTCAGATAGGACTTGAATAATTCTGCAGATTACTTGAAGTTCTTATTACTTTTTATTGCTGAAACAGTTGTTTGTATTTGTTTCTACATTGCTTTTTCATTTGATATAGTGGCTCTACTCCATCAGGAGCCAACTTATCATTGCGCAAAACTGACACCCTGGCCAGTCTGCTATTGTTTAAATTTAAATCTCAACACAATCTTTAGCACATCCAGTAAGGATTAGAGAAACTGACAGGATGTGTTTCTTTGTCTCACGATCTGTAAATGACAGTTTTCTTTCTAAAACCGAGGGCGTTTTCAAAATTAAAGTTTTTTTTATTTTTAGGGGAGAGTATCGCAATAATAAAACAGTCTCAGTGTATAAAGATATTTTTAATCATTTCATCACAAGCAATATACGAATGCAACTAGGGGCTGCAGGGATTGTAAGCGAAAGAGAAAACTGAGAATAGGGAGAGTACAAGAAAGGACAGAAGATGAACGGGATTCACGGCAATTAGGCGGACGACACTACAATTTACTCCTGCCTCAAAAACAAATCTAGCGTCGCTGACAAAACTAACCTGGCCGCTCGTCTTGAAATGGACCTTCAATCGGTTGTGAACTGGGGCAGGAATTGGCTGGTCAATTTTAACGCCTCAAAAACTAAACTACTCTCTATTAATCACCATAGAGATCCTTCTCTGCCCCCTATTAGAATGTCTGATAGTCAACTTCTTGAGAGCAACTCCCTGCGTCTGCTCGGTCTCACGTTGACTGCTGACCTGAGATGGAACAAATACATTGAGTCAACTGCATCGTCCACCGCGAGGAAAGTTGGATCCCTGTGCCGCGCCAGGAAATTTTTCTGTCCGGAATCGATACTTCAAATATACAAATCAACCATTCGCCCTTGCATGGAGTATTGCTGCCATATATGGTCTGGTGCACCTTCTGTTTACCTCGGAGCTCTTGACAAGGTCCAGAGACGGATATGTAATATAATTGGACCTGATCTGGCATCTCGTCTACAGTCACTCTCTCACAGACGCGCCGTCGCATCTCTCTGTCTTTTCTACAAATACTTTCATGGTAATTGCTCCGCTGAGCTGCTTTCACTGGTTCCCAGACTCCATGAATTCAAGCGCTCTACGAGGCTGGCATCCCGCTCTCACCCTTACACTGTAGAAACTACTAAATGTAGTCGTCTCTTCTACTCCAATAGCTTCATACCTCGCACCTCTCGCCTGTGGAACACCCTTCCCTATTCCAGTTTCCCTAAGAACTATAATCTCCAACTATTCAAATGTAATGTCAATCGACATCTCCATTTACTTTGATCTATCCACTATCCTTCTCCTCATCCTTTCTTCTATCACTCCTATCTGATCTTGCTCCAAAACTTCTGCAACCCCCTGCATCCTAGTGGCTTCACGCCTTGCTCGGGGCGTAATGCTTAAAAAAATGGCGATTGACTTTGTATTTTGAAGATTGTAGTTATCAGAAAAGCAAATAAAAGGAAGGGAGTTCCACAGGTGCGAGGAAAGAAACTGTTAGAGTAGAAGTTGCGATTGCATTTAGCTATTTCTACAGTAAAAGAGTGGGACATAGTTGCCAATCTAGTAGCACACTAAATTCAAGTATCAAGCCATCAGGGGAAAGAGCTCGTCAGAGCAGTTGCCATGAAAATATTTGTAGAAAAGACAGAGGGAAGCCACATCACGTCTGTTAGAAAGTAACTGAAATCAAGATGCCAAGTTAGGATCGATTACATTGCAGATCCTTCTTTGGATTTTGTCAAGAATCTTAAGATGTACAGCAAAAGCACCAGACCAGATACGGCAACAGTATTCAATGCACAGACGAATGGTAGATTTGTAAATGGGCAAGATAGAGCTGACGAGAAAAATGTTCTGGCACGGCAGAGTGACCCAAACTTCCTTGCAGTAGATGCAGCTATTGAATCGATGTAGTCGCTCTGCTTCAAGTCAGTGGAAAACGTGAGACCAACAAAGCGCAGTGTGTTGCTCTCCAGGAGTCTTTTATCAGTCATACTGATGACAGACAGAAAAGTTTCTCTATGGTATCTAAATGAAAGTAGTTTTGTTTTGGAGGCTTTCAAATTAACAAGCCATTACTTGCCCCAGACTGATTGGTGGTTCTTTTCATTAGCAACTGCTAGTTTTACTTTGTCAACTCTGACAGATTTGCTATTGAGACAGAAGTAAATGGTAGTGTCATCTGCATGAATACCTACTGGGGAAGGGATAACACCTAGGAGACGATGAAACAGCATAACACGCAGGATAGAACCTTTGAAAGGCACTCGTGTTCGTATGAAATGATCTGGAAGCAAACCCGTTCCAAACTACCTTCATTTCACGATTTGATAGCAACGATTGGATTCAATCAAACATTCATCCTCTGACACCGTAGCCCCAGAGCTTGCGTAGAAGGACGACAGGACAAACCCTGTCGAACGCCTTCGATATATCTAGAACCGCAGCTAGAGCTTCGTCGTTCTTATCCAGAGCTTGATATACAGATTAAATTCTCTTGTCATATATGTTTGAAGCTACGTCCTGCTATCAAATTGCCTATGTCCGTAGTGGAAATTCTTAGTGTTGCCCATTTTTTTCCTCCAACATCCGTCTACCCCAACGGCAGGTGATCCCACCTTTTCTCCAAGACGGAAATAACCAAAATATCGACAAGGTTTCCAGTCTCATGAAGCAAGTTTTAGACTAGAGAGAATAATGGGCCCTTCAGTTATAGGTTAAACAGACTGTGCTCTCTAGCCTTGATCGGCAACCAGTCTATGAGAAAGAAAATTCCGAATTTAAATCCGTGGCTAAGGCAATGGGGAAACTATTTTGTTATCTTTCCCGAGAAGTCACATATAATAAAGAAAAGAAACATCAAGATTCTCGACAAAATCCAAAGATGTGTCTGCAGTGTTATAGGTCCTGATCTGGCATCTCGACGTCAGTCACTTTCCCTCCGCAATGACGTGGCTTCCCTCTGTCTTTTCACGGAAATTGTTCTGATGAGTCCTCCTCCACGGTACTTCGATCTTTAAATAGATTGACAGCAAGGTCTCATCATTTTACTGTTGAAATAGCTAGATGTAACCGTATTATTTATATATTTATTGTTCTATATATATATATATATATATATATATATATATATATATATATATATATATATATATTTGCCTGTGGAATTCTCTTCCATTTTCTTGCTTCACTGGCGCCTGCGTTTTTCAAAAATTAAAAAGCAACATCAATCACTATCTTTTGAATTCCTGAAACTTGTTCTTTTATTGTCCTGTCTCCCCACTAATGTATTCTCTTTTACACCCTGTACCCCCCCTGCGTCTTAGTGGTATTATTTCCTTGCTTGTGGTGAAATGATTAAAACAAATTCTTTTATCTGTCTATATCTCTAAGATGAGGTATTATGATTACTTACATTATTATTCGGACTGTTATCTTCATCTTCATTGTCATATTCACAACGTTTCTGCCGTTGTACGCTTCGGCCTTCTTCAGTTGATTGGAATTTTTATTCAGTATCTGTCTATATCTCTGAGATGAGGTATTATGATTACTTACATTATTTATATTATTCGGACTGTTATCCTCACATTCATTGTCATATTCACAACGTTTCGGCCGTTGTACGCTCCGGCCTTCTTCAGATGATTGGAATTTCGAACCGAACCTTTTATTTCGGCCACCGGTGTAGATTGCTCTAGTTCCACGTGCCATGTCTCTTCCTGATGTCTCAGTTATTTCCCTTTAACTCAACTCTTCAAGTTTTTTGGTTCACCACTGCTGTGGCCTGGTATTGAACTCACAACTCTTTGTGGTCTAGTCACTGGACCTAACCAACGTCTTTATCCACTGGACTAGCACAACTAGTGACGGGCTCCCAAAGGTTCCGTCTACCCAATTTCTCTCGTGTCAACCCGTGGGGTATGCTTTTCAGGCATTTTCCTAATGTGCTGCACGCTAACATTGCCTCCCCAGGACCGATAACATCAAGAGGTTAACTTCCTGACAAATCTACCATAGGGAGATTCGAACCCGGGGTTCATGGTCAGAGACCGAACGTTCTAATCATGTCCTAGCCATGCGGTCTATATTATTTTCTTTAAAAAGTGATACGTTACTAAATACCAAACAACTGAGATTTCAAACCTATAATGAAAACTTTCCTTTCTTTGAACGTCAAATTAGAAGAATAAAGAGGAACAAAACAATTAACACCCCTAACCATACCTGTTGATCCCATTTATATAATTGGAAATAATGCGCAACCTGTTATTTACCTGGCACGACAGTCACGTCCAATGATTTTGCACCGAGAGTATTGTATTTCAAACCCGAACCTTTCAGTAAAACTTATATTGTTTACATAATTGATAGTTACTTATAGTGTACTAATGAGGACAAAGTAAGTTACTTCTTTATTCAATTTGGCTTAACTTCATATCGATACCAAATATATTAATCATGCTTTCATCGATAAGTTAACAACATTAAAATAAATGGTTTCCAATTTAGAATGTTAGGTTGGCCAGAAAGTCCTGGTACAGTTAGAAAATGGAAAAGAAGCAACAAAATTTTATGGAGCAACGCCAACATTTATTCTTCAAAATAGAGTCCATGATTCTCAACGATCTTCTGCCAGCGATCAGCCAACATCCGAATCTGTTCCAGATACCAGTCCGCTGGCTTTCAATAAAAAAATTAAAAAAAACTCTAAACAAGCTTCCTTCACTTCATCAAAAATGTTAAATCGCTGTTCGCGAAGGAAGTGTGCCATTGAAAGGAATATGCCATAGTCACTCGGTGCAGCATCAGGACTAAACGGTTGATGTGGAAGATTCTCAACACCGCCTATCTGTTTGAACTTCTACTTAGTAAACCTGGCGATGTGTGGCCTCGCATTGTCTTGCTGAAACAAAGCCCAACATTGACTGTAGATTTAAAGAAGGAAAGCGTGATTACATCTGGAAATATTTCTCTTTTATAGCCAGCAGATAGTCTTTGAAGTCGGGGCTTCTATGAAGGCATCCACCTGACCGAAGATAACTTCCTCAAAAAAAATAAAAATAAAAAAAATAAATAAACGCCCTTGACAAGATACCCAAACACCTTTTCTCCTAGGCTTTGAGATTTTCAACCTTTACTCAAAATATTCCTCTCTTTAAACCTAAAATTCGAGTTAAAAACAGGAACAAAATAAACAGCTCATCCACCACACCTGCCAATCCTGTTTATATAAACAGAATTGTAAATGATAAACAACTTATATATGATATATATATATATCGATATGTAGGCAAAGACACTTTCTTCGTCAACTCTTTTTCTCAGTTTCGCATTCTCTTTCAAGTCCAGCAACATTTCAGCCAACTCAACATTTTCATCTCCTGGCTAATAATTATCTTGATCTACAAACCAGAGTGGATAATTCACATTTTTTTATGTCTACGAATTCTCTGTGGATCATTAGAAATGCTATGTGAACCACCGGTGATTGAGAAATTACTAACCAAGACGATTAAGCATTTATTTACTACACTAAAGACTAATTAAAAAAAATAATAATTTTATAAAAGAGATCTAGTTTGAAGTCAAGTATAACATTTGAAAACGGAAAAAAAGAAAATTCAGACAATTAAAAAAAAAAAAAAAAACATGTAAAAATGAATAAACGTACCCGCAATAAGACGTAGTGTCAAAAGGACTGTTTTTCACTTCTATTTTTTTTTTTTTTAAGCATTTCACCCCTAGCAAGGTAGGAAGCCACTAGCATGCAAGGGGTTATAGGGGATTTGGAGCGAGAGCGGGTAGGAATGATAGAGGAAAGGATGGGGAGAAGGATAGTGGATAGATCAAGGCAACTGGAGATGTCGATTGACATTACATTTGAAAAGGAGATTATAGCTATCAGGGAAACAAGAAAAGGGAAGGGAGTTCCACAGGCGAGAGGTGCGAGATATGATGCTATTGGAGTAGAAGAGACGGCTACATTTAACACAGTGAAAGGGTGAGAGCGGGATGCCAGCCTCGTAGGACGCTTGAATTCGCGAAGTCTGGGAACCAGCGAAAGCAGCTCATCGGAGCAATTACCATGAAAGTATTTGTAAAAAAGACAGACAGAGAGGCGACGCCGCGTCTGTGAGAGAGCGACTGAAGACGAGATGCCAGATCGGGGCCAACTATATTGCATATCCGTCAAGAACCCCGAGGCAAACAGTAGGGGCTCCAGACCATATATGGCAGTAATACTCTATGCAAGGGTGAATGGCTGATTTGTAGATTTGAAGGATCGATTCCGGGGAGAAAAATTTCCTGGCGCCGCACAAGGAGCCAACTTTCCTTGCGGTGGACGAAGCAGTTGACTTTGATACCAGTATTATTTTAACTATCTTCACTCTTCGCCAATGTATTGTTTTAAAAAAACAATGATTAGAACGAGAATAAAACCTGAAAATATTAAGGGTAATTTGCAGTTTAGGACCCGCGCTCAGTTTCTAGTGAAAATTTACCGAATAGTTACATTACGTGTAAATATACATGCTTAATTCGAAAATAACAAAGAAAGTTTGCTAAAATTTACCGTTTTGGTGTTATCAACAATAACATTTCGGACTCATTCGCGTTGCGGTTACAGCACGGCAGCCATTACTGGCGTTGTTTTCCTACATTTGCCTCGTAGCAATCATTCAGTCATAACCCTTGCGCAGTAATTGAGACGAGTAAGATCAGTAAAAAGGCCGTTAACTAAGTATGCTTCCGTGAATTATTGCTCCGAAGCGAGTGTATGTAAACAACGCCAGTAATGGCTGTCGGGAATGAGTCCGAAATTTTATTGTTGATAATTCCAAAACGGTAGATTTTAACAAAGTTTCTTTGTTATTCTCAAATTAAGCATGTAAATTTATAGCTGAATGTAACTATTCGGGATTTTTTATTTGAAACTGAGCGCGGGACTTGAACTGCAAATTACCCACCAAAAATGTAGAGGCCGGTTAGTTGGCGTGACCTCTCGAATTTATATTTAACGCAAAATACCACAAAATATTAAGCAATAAGAAGAAACACAAAACGTGTTTTAGAACAAACAAACAAAGAATATTCATATTTATGTCAGTAATGATGAGGAAGCATGAGGGTTATCTCCCTTAGACTGATTAGTTTTTTTTACTAATTGAATGAACTTGCCGCTCAAAATGTACACTGTGGGAGAGTTGAAAGAATTCTGTAAAACTGAAAATATGTTGATAAACTTTTAGCTTCAGAAGAGTTGAAGAAGTGAATGTTCCATAATGTTTGTAATTAAGTTTCTGTTACTTGTAGTTGAATATTCGTAATATGTTAGTTTGTAATGTTCTGCCAATTCCTCAACTGATAAAGCAGGATTTTCTTCAAGGGTTGCTTCAAGAAGCTTTTCATCAAACTCAACTGGACGTCCGGTTCGATCTTCATCTTCAAGGATGAAATCTCCACCTCTGAATTTTGTAAACCATCTTCTGCAAGTTTTTTCATTCACACATTCCTCTCCATAAACTGAGTGAATGTTTCTAGCCGCTTCGGCTGCTGAGTTTCCTTTCTTGAACTCATAAAGCATTATGTGCCTCAAATGATTCTTGGGTACTTCCATGTTAGCAGGGTTTTAATCAAACAAAATTTAATTTTATTCTTCTCTGAAATAAAATTTGATCAGTTTAAATGCATCTAAACATAAAAATAATGTTCAGCTCCATTAGACATTATAAAATACTCTTTAAATTTCGTTCATTTTAACAAAAAGTTAAAATTCGGACAGAACTTTTGGGATGATCTGATAGTATAATCGTATTTCTACGCAAATAAATGTTAATAGTTCAATCCAAAATTAAGAAAGTCGTGACTAAAGTAGACACTGCAGTAAAGTACGCACACTCTCTCAGAAACTGTAACTAAGGTCTGCACAGCATAGTTGCAGTATAAACCACAGGTGGGCTCTGTGGGTGTTGAGCAAACACAAATGTGCCTGAGCAAGTGTCTGCAATTGGGATGTTATCGGACTGGAGGGTTTGATCCTAGCATGCAGCACCTTTGGGGAGTCCCTGAAAACCATACCACATGTTGACCGAAGCCTTCCAAGTGAAATTGGGTAGACAGAACCCTTGGCTGCCGTCGATAGTTGTGCTAGCACAAAGTTACAAGTCATCGTGGTTGAGGGCTTGAGTGTGCTGTCCTTGTTCAAATTGTTGATCATGTTAGATAACACACTCGCTCTTTCTCAGAAACTGTAACTAAGGTCTGCTCAGCATAGTATAAACCACAGGTGGGCTCTGTGGATGTTGAATAAACACAAATGCGCCTGAGCAAGCCTCTTCAATAGGGATTGGCTAGCCACCCTAGTTGATGGGTATCCTCAAACATGAGTGGCCAGCTATATATCATATTTAACAAAACCTAATTAATATGTTGCAAAAAGTTATCTTTTTAAGAAAAGAGAGTTGCCAACAAGTTTTGGAAAGCTCCACCCACGAAGATGAGTGACAAATATGATAATGCAATTATACACGTCACTACACAAGCCGTGATGACATCCAAAGTCAGCTCGTTATGTTCCCCAGATTCGTCTTGATTATGATCGTAATCGCAGTCAACATAACAATAGCAACAAATGCTTTTCAAGACAATTGTTGGGTTGGGAAGTAGCAAAAATAAATACAATTTCTCACATTCGGCAGGGTCTTTCTTCTGCTACAAGAAAGCAAACTTCTGACCTTTCACTAAGATCCGGCCACGGAAACAAAACCCTACACACTGCCCAGAGGACCCACCACCCCTTTCCACCCACTCCAGAAAAAGGGGAACTACCCAGACAGGTTTTGGTTGGTTACTCTTTCAAAAGTCCTTACTTTTATGGCTATCTAAAACACTAACAAAACTTTGACAATTCAAAGATGGGCTGAAGACAAGATTTCTGAGAAAACCTGGTCATTAAATTAAAAGGAAAAAGAACCTATCTATTCATTTCCTAAGGATGTGTGAGAAATCATATTTCTACACAAATAAATGGTAATAGTCCAATGTGAACTTAAGAAAGTTGTGACTAAAAAGTATGTACTGTAGAAGAGCATACAGTAAAAGGCTATACTGACCACCAACGATGAAGGTAGGGCAAAAACATTTCTCCAGCCATAGTTGGTTTGAAGAATCACCTACAAGAGAGAAATATTTTTTTAAGCATTTCACCCCTAGCAAGGCGGGAAACCACTGGTATGCAAGGGGTTACAAAGGATTTGGAGCGAGGGCAGATAGGAGTGATAGAGGAAAGGATGTAGAGAAGGATAGTGAATAGATCAAAGCAACTGGAGATGTCGATTGACATTACATTTGAATAGTTGGAGATTAAAACTATCAGGGAGACAGGAGTAGGGAAGGGAGTTCTACAGGCGAGAGGTGCGAGACATGAAGCTATTGGAGTAGAAGAGGCGATTACATTTAACAGTTTCAACAGTGAAAGGGGTGAGAGCGGGATGCCAGCCTCGTAGGAACCAGTGAAAGCAGCTCATCGGAGCAATTACCATGAAAGTATTTGTAAAAAAAAGACAGAGAGAGACGACGGCACATTTGTGAGAGAGCGACTGCAGACGAGATGCCAGATCAGGGCCAATTATATTGTATATCCATCTCTGGATCTTCTCAAGAACCCCGAGGCGGAGAGAAACTTCAAATAAAAACCAGTTGGCAAAAAAAAAAAAAAAAGTAAAAAAAATTCCCACAAAAGATGGAAAAAAAAGTAAAAAAAAAATCAATCAGTCAAATTCACAAAAATATGATGGGAAAAAAAAGACCCTCAGGCTTCACTCACTCAAATCCTTTTTTTTTTTTCACTATTGATCTTAGGAAGTGGTATTAAAAAATTGCCGACTCTCTGAAACCAAGATCACGTTGGTATTACTACACATCCTCCTTCCCTAGGACAATGAGGGAGGTGCTGCCACAGTTAATGGATCCCCAAGATTAGACATTTCTTTTACCTATGCTCTCTTCTCAGACAAAGACACAAATAAGAAATAAAGAGAACGACAAAAAGGCGGGGGGCGGAGGGAAAAAAGAAAAAAAAGAGTCAACCAATCAAATGATGAAAAATTTAAAAAAAGGGCAGTTTTTCCTCATGACACAACTTTTATTTACTTTCACTCCTTGGTAATGTTTCTTGTTTTAAGAAGTGATAAATAATTATACATTTTCTTTCTTCTTCTGAATTAACAACAAAAATAATAAACATTAGTCATTATATTGTTTATTTACAATACTAATTATATTATTTATTGGAATGGTTGGCGAAATATAAGCAAATTGCGGATCGATTCACACTTTATAAAATCGGAAATAATAAGGATTTTCTTTTAACTGAGTCATATATTTTAATAATGATAAAAAAATAATTCCAATCAATTTAAATTCGGTTTGAAGTACGAAGTATTTTCGAAATATTAAATGTAATCTTGGAATTAAAACTAAAATAAAATCAAGAAAGATTTTTCATTTTTAAAATGCATTTTAGGTATCGCTTTTTTTTTTCTGGGAGGGAAGAAGCCTAACTTAAAGTATTTATATTCTAAACCAAATTTTTATTAATTAAATTTTAAAAAAAAACAGAGAGAGAGAAAAAAAACGAAGTACTTCAAAATTTAGAAAACTATATGTTAATTTTGATTTTACATTCTTTGAAAAGATCTGTCGCTCTTTTCGTATTATACAAAAAATAATAATTTTAGAGGAATTCAAATTTTGCTGTAAAATGTTTTTCACGGCTAAAAAATAATCTGTTGTGGTAATTTAAAAAAAAAAATTAGATCTTTAAAATAAGGGGAATAACTATTGATCTCAGTTGTCTCCCCTAGAATAACTAATGCGCCGAAGTTATCTCCCTTTTAATGTTTTCTATATTTTTTTTTTAATATTTAAACTGAGGAATTTTTCATATTAAGAATATAAAAAATTGTAAAATGTGTGCAGTCTTTAAATTATTTACATTATTTGGACTGTTATCCTAATCTTCACTGACATATATACAACATTTCAACTGTTGTATGCTCCGGCAGAAACATTGTGAATATGGCAATGAAGATGAGGATAACAGTCTAAATAATTTAAGTAATCATCATACCTCATCTCAGAGATATAGAGAGATAGTGTATGAACTTATGGGTTTTGTTTTTTTGTTGTTTTTTGGGGGGGGTTGTATTTTTTTTTTTTTTACAAAAATGATCAGTGTAAAATATGAAGCCATTTCTGACCTTCAATCTTTGTTTGGAACCCAGAAGAAAATGTGTATACAACAGAAATCCAAGAAAATAATCCTGGTAACTGTTTTATATTTAATTGTGTGTTAACAAAGAACTTTACTTCTTATGAAGCAGGATATGTGGTTGGAGAAATGGATATCAATTCAAAATTAGAAATCGGAGAGCCAAGTTAAAATTCATTACATTCACATATGCACAAATACTTTAGGTAAAGATAGCAATCAATCTATTCTCCCTCCAGCTATGGGTTAAATAGTAGGATATTTATCAAAAAAAAAATCATTGTTATTTTCTAAAAATTATTAATGCAATAATTATGGGTAAAAAGAAAGTTGTAATTACAATTTAAAATATGTTTCAGCTTCAAATGAAAAAGGTGTGTGGTTGAAGAGAAAAATTAAAAAAAAAAATGTACTGCCCAGTTCAGGGATTGAGCTCACAACCATCTGAAGATTTCTGCTTTAATGTAGATGTCACATCTGTTGAGTGCACTAAGATCACCCAGTGGAGGTTGATAAATTCCAAAGCTTTTTCTCTTTCTAATCAGATCTTCATGAAATGGACACCTCAACACGGTGTAATGGTTACTAAGCTTTTCTCGCTAGAACAATTATGACTGAGTATCGAGTTTGATCCTCACTGTGTGTCCCATACTTTCAGCCTTGTGCCACATCTAAGCTGTGCTTAGAAAATCTTTTGAAGATTGATGAAGTCTGTCCCAGAATACAGTAAATTTAGTTAATGTTTATAAATTTAGGAATAAAAAATTGTTTTCATATTTCTTTCTTTATAAATTGGTAAATGATAAATATTGTATGGCATTAGTTTTAATTGTATTAGTTATTAGAATGCAGTAAATATAAATTGTTCATATAAACAAACAATTTAATAAATAAATAGTGTTTAATATTTTTGTTGTAAATTCTTAAGAACAAAAATAAATGTATAAATTCACTTTCATCATGTATTTAGATTTTATTTCAATTCTAAACATCACTTTTTCAAAATAATAAAAATTGCCAAAGAGTGAAGGTATTAAAAAAAGAGCTATCATGTGAAAAACTGTCCTATTTACACACTGTCTTATTATGGGCATGTTTACCGAAAATAATTCATCAACCCCAAGGCTAGTTGATTTTGAACTCTGTCAAGGGTGGAGAATGAGGTCTGGGCAACACAAGGTCAGTTATTTAAACACTATTACATTGCTTATTGGAATGGTTGGCAAAACATTAGCTAATTGTCAATCGATCTGAACTTTATAAAATGGCAAATAATAAGGATTTCCTTATAGTTGGTTCACATATTTTAATAATTTAGTAAATGTTTATGACTTTATGAATAAAAAATTAGTTTTATATTTATTTCTTTATAAATTGGTAAATGATAAATATTGGATTGCATTAGTTTTAATTGTATTAGTTCTTAAAATGTTGTAAATATAAAATTACTAGCAGTAGAGCCCGGCGTTGCCCGGGGAAGTAACAGTAAGAGATAGATCAAGTATCGACCATCATAAAGACTGAAAAATAAAATTGATAAAGATTATTGTTTAAGGTTGACAAACACGCATGTCTTAATTAGTTTGTTTTTGTTTATTTTTTACGAATTGGTCAAACCCAAACTCAAACAAAAACATTGTTTTCAATCGTTATGAGTCTACTGATTGAATAGAATTTTATTATAAACAATTGTCTTGTAAATGGAATTTTAAAGCATTCTGAATGTAAAAATAAAGAAAAAAAGTGCAAGACAATAAGAAACACTACCTGCCAAAAAAAAGTGAAGTTTTGTTGAAATCGGATCCCATATATAAACGAACACACACACACACACACACAAACAACATGGGTTTTATAATAAGTATAACTCGATATGAGTTGTCCTCCTTCCATTCTCGCGATGCCTCTTAATCGTGTTTTCAAATTGATTTTGTGCAAAACAATTGTGTTTTTCCAAATTTTGGCGCTATCAGAACCACACAAGAAGGTAATTTTACGTAGTCCTGTGAAGTTTTGTTGAAATCGGTTGAAAAATGTAGGAAATCCGATCCAATATATAAACGTATAGACACACACACACACAACCTGTGTTTTATAATAAGTATGATTCTTGTAAATAAACAATCTAATAAATAGTGTTTAATATTTTTGTTGTAAATTCTCAAGAACAAAAACAAAATATATGAATTTACTTTCATCATATGTTTTGGTTTTATTACAATTCTAATAATCACTTTTTAACAACAAACATTACCGAGGAGTGAAGGTAGTTAAAATAATAGTGGCATCAAGGGAAAAACTGTCCTTTATTACTTCATTATTTTACAGGTTTTTTTTTTCAAATGTACTGCTGGTAATTTTTTTTTTTCAAAAATGTATCGCTTGTAATTTCTTTTTTCAAAAAAGTATAGCTGGCAATATCTTTTTTTCAAAACTGTATTGCTGGTAATCATTTTTTACAAAGTATTTCTGGTATTAAAACCTATTTTTACACTTTCATAGTGTTTTAACCCCATTTGGTGGGGTTAACTATTTGCCCATAGCTGGGACCCTAACAGGTGCTACCACCCCAGATCAGGGTGGACCTGGGAACACCAGCAATAAAGAGGTGGTTCCATGCTCCTCAAAACCTTCTGATCAGAGCTCTTGCTGTTGGGTGTACTTTATCGTCTTACCCAGGACACAGATGTAGTTTAATTGTCATACCCAGGACGGAATATCAGAATAAAGAGAAAAAAATTATTAGAATATTTGCCTCTTTGTACATAGATGAGGAAAAGATATGTTTGTTCTCTTGGGTTGTAGAAAACCATGTCCATTTGAAATCATTTTTATGGCACCATGTGTATTTAAATTGTATACGTATATATTCTAATAATGGATGTATATTAAAATGGATAATATGAAATTTCAGCATCTTGCTATCAGCAATATGGCTGGTACCAAAGTACTAATGGGAGAAATGACTCTTTTTCTTTCAGAATGTGGACCAGGCTTCTTTGGTCGTGACTGTCTTCTCACATGCAGCAATTGTATGAATGGGGGTAAATGCAACATTAATGGCGATGGATGCATTTGTGCACCTGGATACCATGGACTACTGTGCAACAACACATGCCCCACTGTGAGTTATCAAGTTTTTACATACATCAAAGGTTTTCTGTGTGTATACATGCACATATATATATATATATATATATATATATATATATATATATATAGATGTGAGTTTGTGACACTGGGTTTTTACGCTTTAGCGATCCTCAGACAATCTGAAAATTGCTAAAGCGTGAAACCCAGGGTCACAAACTCACATCTATCCAACCATATATGTTAGCTCTCTCTCTCTATATATATATATTTTAAGACATTTTTATGTTTATACATTCTTTTTTATAGATAAAAATATTTGATTAAATGCTCTGTTTTATAATAAACAGTATTAACAACATTTACCGGCCTGAATGTCCAAGAAATTGTCATAGAAAATATGCATCCTCCGACAGGAATTGAACCTGTATCCTATACGGAACTGTCATATGTGCTTGTACCAATTTAGCCACAGAGGAGCATTTGGTTAGCAAGGTCGATTTTACTGTTTTTAAACTACAATCTTCCATGAATCTCTCACGTACATTCATATCTGCTCAAAGCGTATCCAAATGTAAACAAATGACGGCACACATTATGAAATGGACAAAGTCCGACAATTATTTTAAGACATTTTTATGTTTATACATTCTTTTTATAGATAGAAATATTTAACTAAATACACTGTTTATAACAAACAGTATTAAAACAACATTTACTGGCCTGAATTATAAACAGACCCTTTACTTAAATATTTGTATCTATTAAAAAGAATGTATAAACATAAAAATGTCTTAAAAAATAATTGTCGGACTTTGTCCATTTCATAATATATATATATATATATATTATTTGATTATCACTCAAAATTTCATAACTGATTTAATTAACCTGTCAGATCCTCATATGTTGAAACTGACGGGAGAGTCCATTATTATTATTATGATATATATACGTTGAAAAAATTTATATATATATATATTTTTCTAAGAGGATAAAATCGAGGTAGGGCTTTATGTACAGTACAGCACAAGAATATAATATAAAAGGCTCAAACACTAATATTCCCTGGTTATAATTTATTACATTGGAATTGTAATCACGTTCCAATTCATTGTAGGTCTTATGAATTGGATCGTGATTGTGATTCCAATGTAATAAATTATAACCATAGAATATTGGTGTTTTATATATATATATATATATATATATATATATATATATATATATATATATATATATACACACACATGCACACACCCATATATATATATATATATATATATATATTACTTATGCACATTACTTATTGGAAAGTGCATGATATCTGTGATAGAGCTAACATATTCAGTTGTACAGATATATATATATATATATATATATATATATATATATATATATATATATATATTTTTATATATTATTGGAAAGTGCTTAATATCAGTGATAGAGATAACATATTTAGTTGTATTGATGTGAGTTTGTGACCCTGGGTTTCACGCCCTTGCAATTGTCAGACAATCTCTCTCTCTCTCTCTCTATATATATATATATATATATACATATATTCAAGCATGTTTGGTTTAATAATCTGGATGTATTATGTCTATTTATTTTTATTTTAATCATGTCGAGTTCTCAGATATTAAATCATTAAGGAAAGAACCATAGTTTTTTCATTTCTTTAATTTCCCCAAGTACTTTCAATCTCATTCAAGATCATCTTCAGGAGGGAATCGCTAAAACAGAAATTAATGTAATTGATAGTTGCGAATTATTTTGTGAATGCACATGAACACACTCCGTTATAATTAATTTAAAAAATATATTAATGCTATTATGTTTATTTAAAGGAGGTAAGTTTAATTTATATGATTGTAATAACCAAACATACTTGAATGAATATATGCTGCCTAAATATATATATATATATATATATATATATATTGTTAAATATACAGGCAATGAATGTCTGTTATGTTTGATCATGAGCAGTTCGAAACATTGTATTGCTGATTACATTTTGGTGAAAATAAAGACAGTTAGCCACCCTTACATTACTGCGATTTCTGCAGCTGCTTGTTTCTGACATGCCCATTTTTTACACCTTTTTTTTTACCAGGGTACTTATGGTCTTGGGTGCAACAGTTTGTGCACCTGTCAGAATGGTGGTACGTGCAATCCTGTCAATGGAGAATGCCAATGTCCTCCTGGTATCAAGGGAAGAAACTGTGAAGATGGCTGTCCACCTGGTTACTATGGCAAGTACTGCAACAAAACATGCCCCCAGACCTGCAGTGAGGGATACTGCAATCGTATGTTTGGAAACTGTGAATGCAGACCAGGACTGTTCGGACCATCTTGCAATCTGAAATGTCCCGAGTTCTCTTTTGGTCTTAACTGTGCCCAGAAATGTCAATGCAATGAAGAATTCTCAACAGGTTGTAATCCAGAAGTAAGTATTGGATACAAAGACTAAACATTTTTTTTACATTATTTACATTATTCGGACTATTGTCCTCATCTTTGTCGCCATATTTATCACAATGTTTCATCCATTGTACGCTCCAGCCTTCTTCAGGTGGTTGGAATGTCGAACTGAACCCTTTATTTCACTCACTGGGGTAGACTGTTCTAGTTCCATGTGCCATGTTTGATGGATGTCAGTTATCAGTTATCTCCTGCTAATTTCCCTCTGAAAGTTCTCCACTGCCTTAACCGGGTATTGAACTCACACTCTTTGGGTCCTGTCACTGGATCCTCAAGGACACATGGCAGAGTGGATAAAGGCATTGGTTAGATCCAATTCCAACCACCTGAAGAAGGCCAGAGCGTACAACGGCCGAAACATTGTGATAAATATGGCGACAAAGATGAGGACAATAGTCCGAATAATGTAAATAATGTACATAATACCTCATCTCAGAAATATAGACATTTCTTTTACTGATACTACAAATACAGGGATGGCCAAAAGTAAGCTTATACCTGTAGAGGTTTGGCAAAATATGTCCAAATGCTATGTGTTGGGGAGTTGAAAGAGAGTTCAGTAGTTAGTCAACGGTGGAAATAACATGTTCCCAGTGGGGACGTCTTCATCCAAGTATGGTTACATCTTGAAGCAAGCAGGAGAAAGAAAGGAAGAGGATGATAATGTTTGTCTTTTTATAAAAATTAAACAGCATCACCTAATGGGTGCTTAGTGAAGTCAACTGGAGGTAATAACATTTCCTGTTCTTTTATTACTGTCATTTTTGGAAAATGTATTTCTTTTAATTTTATTATTATTATTATTAATTATTATTATTATTATTATTTTATTTACTTTGATTTCTGGTGTGAACACATTTTGTTCTGGGTCCTGCCCAGAGACCTAAGGTTAGAAATGGCATTATGAAAAAAAAAAAAAAAACATACATTTTATAAAGATACAGCCCTTTGTAAGGTGTGGGCTATACTCGTGAGAACAATATTTTTGTTTTTCTTTAAGGCATGGGTTTCCAGGAATCCCTTCAATTAATCAACTGGAATCTTTACCAAGCAAACTGAGGGCTCCAACTACAACAGGGATTATTGATGTTTTCATGTACCACATTTTTTAGATTTCAAGTTGCTTGTATTTTGATAGCTTTTTGAAGATCTTCAAAGATACATTGCAGTCCGCAGGGACTGCCATATCAATAAGGAGGCATTATTTTTTTTTTGTTTGCGGTCTCTAATAACAATGTCTGGGGGATTAGCTTTGATTATTATTATTATTATTATTATTGATCGTATTTCATTTTCTCACAAGCAATAACTGAGCAGTAATAAATAAAAACAGTAATAAATAAGAGCAGTAATAAATAAGTAATAAATAAGCAGTAATAAATAAGCTGTAATAAATAAGTAATAAATAAGCAGTAATAAATAAGCAGTAATAAATAAGCAGTAATAAATAAGTAATAAATAAGCAGTAATAAATAAGCAGTAATAAATAAGTAATAAATAAGCAGTAATAAATAAGTAATAAATAAGCAGTAATAAATAAGTAATAAATAAGCAGTAATAAATAAGCAGTAATAAATAAGTAATAAATAAGCAGTAATAAATAAGCAGTAATAAATAAGTAATAAATAAGCAGTAATAAATAAGCAGTAATAAATAAGTAATAAATAAGCAGTAATAAATAAGCAGTAATAAATAAGTAATAAATAAGCAGTAATAAATAAGCAGTAATAAATAAGCTGTAATAAATAAGTAATAAATAAGCAGTAATAAATAAGCAGTAATAAATAAGTAATAAATAAGCAGTAATAAATAAGCAGTAATAAATAAATAAGCAATAACTGAGCAGTAATAAATAAGAATAAAATTAGATATCCCTAGAAATAGATAAATGAAATGAGAACAACCTGCCCTCATAAATTAAATAAAGTGTTCAGTTCTAAAGACCCAGATGTTTAGGCAGATTAACAAACACCTGAAGAAAACCTGAGAGTACAACAGTTGAAACGTTGTGATAATAACAATAATATTGAGAGCATATTAACTCTGCATCTCATTAATTAGTACAGAAATTTAATGTCGAGTTTTCAAAATGGAGGGTGCTGGAACTTTTACACAAATATGCTTAATAAATTCAGTACTGACTATGATATATAATACAATCCCTCAGTTTGAAACATTTCTTCATATTCAGATTCTTACAAAACGTATTTTTTTACTCTTCCAGACAGGAAAGTGTCACTGTCACCCAGGCTACTGGGGAGAGATTTGCAGGGACAAATGTCCTCGGAACCAGTATGGCAAAGAATGCAAGGGTCGTTGTATCTGTCCAGTTGAAACATGGTGTGACCACATCACTGGAGAATGTAAAAGGGATTGTCCAGCTGGCCGCACAGGAATGAAATGCGAGAAATGTAAGTTATTTGAAATGTGGAAATTTGAGCAGCATAAGTTCTTTTATATATAAGATGCATAAGTCCCTTTATTTGTGATAAAAGTTAAGTTCCTTTAATACGTGAGAAATGTAAGTTCCTTTGTATGCTAGAAATAGAATTTCTTTTAAAAGCAAAAAGCAGAAATTCTTTTATCGGTCTATATGTCTAAGATGAGTTATTATGATCACTTGCATTATTTACATTATTTGGACTGTTAACCTCATCTTCGTTACCATATTCACAATGTTTCAGCTGTTGTACACTCCAGCCTTCTTCAGGTGATTGGAATTTCAAACCAAACCCTTTATTTCATCCACCAGAGTAGATTGTTCTAGTTCCACATGCCAGGTCTCTTCTGAATATGGCAGTTATTCCCATTTAACTCAACTCTTCAAGTTTTTGGTTCATCACTGCTGTAGTCTGGTATTGAACTCACAACACTAGTCACTGGATTTAACCAATGTCTTTATCCAAAAGAGGTATAGGATGTAGAACTAGAACAATTAACCTCTGTGGATGAAGTAAAAGGTTCAGTTTGAAATTCCAATCACCTGAAGAAGTCCAGAGTGTACAGCGGCTGAAATGTTGTGAATATGGCAATGAAGATGGGGATAACAGTCTGAATAATGTAAATAATGCAAGTAATCATAATACCTCATCTCAAATATATAGACAGCTACTGAAGAAAAAATCCAATCACCTGAAGAAGGCCAGAGCATAAAACGGCCGAAACGTTGTGAATATGGCAATTAAAATGAGGATAACAGTCCAAATAATGTAAATAATGCAAGTAATCATAATACCCCATCTCAGAGATATAGAGACTGAAACATTGTGAATATGGCAATGAAGATGAGGATAACAATCCGAATAATGTAAATAATGCAAGTAATCATAATTCCTCATCTTAGAGATATAGAGGCTGAAACGTTGTGAATATGGCAATGAAGATGAGGATAACAGTCTGAATAATGTAAATAATGCAAGTAATCATAATACCTCATCTTAGATTTCCTTATCGTTGGTTCACATATTTTAATAATTTAGTAAATTTTTATAAATTTATCAATAAATCTTTTTCTTTCATATTTATTTCTTTATAAATTGATAAGTAATAAATATAGCATTGCATTAGTTTTAATTGTATTAGTTTTTAGGATGTTATAAATATAAAATTATTCTTGTAAATAAACAATCTAATAAATAAATACTGTTTAATACTTTTGTTGTAAGTGAAGTTTAGTTGTTTTGTTCACAAGGAGTGATGGTAGTTGTTTATAACAACATTAATAAAGTTGATTATGATTATGATGATTGTAAGCACTTCCTGTGCCACTAGGGAATTCTGGGAGCAAAACGTGTCAAGCGGCAGTTTGAATAAAATAGTTGTTAAGTTTATCACATATTGTGTTATCTTTTTGTTGCTTTAACTTTCCAGCAATCAGTCTCATATAAGTAATCTTTCCATCCTAATTCCAATCGAATAATAGTGTAAATAATAGCTGTGTTAAAGGCAAAAAAAACCTTCCTTTTGACACTCCATTTTTTTGTGAGCATGAAGGCACAAGTTTTTGCTAAATCTAGATATTAAAAATGGTTCAATATTTTCTCCACAAATATTTGATGTTTAAATATTGATTTTGTTTAAATATTGATTTTGTTTAAATATTGATTTTGTAGTGTGTGAAAGGGGAAAATATGGTCGTAATTGTGTCAAAAGATGTGAGTGCGGCAACAGTGGATGTAATCCAGAAACTGGCGCTTGCCTTTGCCAAGCAGGACGACATGGTAAACACTGCCTAAAAGGTAAGACAAAGAGATTATTTCTTCTCTATCCTGACAATATAGATAGTAAAACTGCAGTTATCCACCTATGCATTTGTAGATTATGAACTTTCCAAGCTATCGACATATTTAAAACTATTTCTGTAGTTACTGTGAAGGCTTCATCCATGTTTGAACACAATTATTCTAAATAAGTGGACTTGTGGGAAAATGAAATTAAACCAATAAAAAATTAATAATAAAAATAAAAAAAAAATTAATTAATTATTTTTACCATAATGCAAGTAATAAAGAAATCAATCTATTTTACAAGTTGTGGTAGATGGGCAAAATAATGGAAGTCACATAATTTTATAGACAGACAGATAGATAGATATAACCAAAGAGATAGATGTAAACAAACTGAGGTTCATAGATAGATAGATAGATAGATAGATAGATAGATAGATAGATATGACCAAAGAGACAGATATAAACAAATTGAGGTTCATAGATAAAATAGATAGATAGATAGATAGATAGATATAGATGACCAAAAGAGACAGATATAAACAAATTGAGGTTCATAGATCGAAAATAGATAGATAGATAGATAGATAGATAGATAGATAGATAGATAGATATGACCAAAGAGACAGATATAAACAAATTGAGGTTCATAGATCGAAAATAGATAGATAGATAGATAGATAGATAGATAGATAGATAGATAGATAGATAGATAGATATGACCAAAGAGACAGATATAAACAAATTGAGGTTCATAGATCAAAAATAGATAGATAGATAGATAGATAGATAGATAGATAGATAGATAGATAGATAGATATGACCAAAGAGACAGATATAAACATATTGAGGTTCATAGATAGATAGATAGATAGATAGATATGACCAAAGAGACAGATGTAAACAAATTGAGGTTCATAGATAGATAGATAATGACCAAAGAGATAGATATAAACAAATTGAGCTTCATAGATCGATAGATAGATAGATAGATAGATAGATAGATAGATAGATAGATAGATATGACCAAAGAGATAGATATAAACAAATTGAAGTTCATAGATAGATAGATAGATAGATAGATGTGACCAAAGAGACAGATATAAACATATTGAGGTTCATAGATAGATAGATAGATAGATAGATAGATAGATAGATATGACCAAAGAGATAGATATAAACAAATTGAGGTTCATAGATAGATAGATAGACAGATAGATAGATAGATAGATAGATAGATAGATAGATAGATAGATAGATAATGACCAAAGAGATAGATATAAACAAATTGAGGTTCATAGATCGATAGATAGTAAATATGACAATAGTAGATAGATAGATGTTGTGGACTTGTTAGGGTCAGAAATAAAGACACAAAAAGAGGAATTGAGTTAAACAAATATATTAACAGAAACGGTAATACAAACGAGAGTGTTGCAGCAAGAATGTTCGGTCCAACTATCTGATCTGACTGCTGGAAACTTTCCTCCTGAAAAGACAGTACCTGCTCATATGCATAGCTGGGGGAGTCCATGCATGCATGGGTAAATTAACATAACGGATAGATAGATAGATAGATAGATAGATAGATAGATAGATAGATAGATAGATAGATATGAATAGTCGACACTAGATAGATAGATAGATAGATAGATAGATAGATATGAATAGTCGACACTAGATAGATAGATAGATAGATAGATAGATAGATAATGAACAGTCAGTACTAGATAGATAGATACATAGATAGATAGATACATAGATAGATAGATAGATAGATAGATATGAATAGTCGACACTAGGTAGATAGATAATGAACAGTCAGTACTAGATAGATAGATAGATAAATATGAATAGTCAATACTAGATAGATAGATAGATAGATAGATATGAATAGTCGACACTAGGTAGATAGATAATGAACAGTCAGTACTAGATAGATAGATAGATAAATATGAATAGTCAATACTAGATAGATAGATAGATAGATAGATAGATATGAATAGTCGACACTAGATAGAAAGATAGATAGATAGATAGATAGATAGATAGATAGATAATGAACAGTCAGTACTAGATAGATAGATAGATAGATAGATAGATATGAATAGTCGACACTAGATAGATAGATAGATAGATAGATAGATAGATAGATAGATAGATAGATAATGAACAGTCAGTACTAGATAGATAGATAGATAGATAGATAGATAGATAGATAGATAGATAGATAGATAGATAGATAGATAGATATGAATAGTCGACACTAGGTAGATAGATAATGAACAGTCAGTACTAGATAGATAGATAGATAAATATGAATAGTCAATACTAGATAGAAAGATAGATAGATAGATAGATAGATAGATAGATAGATAGATAATGAACAGTCAGTACTAGATAGATAGATAGATAGATAGATAGATAGATAGATAGATAGATAGATATGAATAGTCGACACTAGATAGATAGATAGATAGATAGATAGATAATGAACAGTCAGTACTAGATAGATAGATAGATAGATAGATAGATAGATAGATAGATAGATAGATATGAATAGTCGACACTAGATAGATAGATAGATAGATAGATAGATAATGAACAGTCAGTACTAGATAGATAGATAGATACATAGATAGATAGATAGATAGATATGAATAGTCGACACTAGGTAGATAGATAATGAACAGTCAGTACTAGATAGATAGATAGATAGATATGAATAGTCAATACTAGATAGATTGATAGAAAGAAAGATAGATAAAAAGAAAGAAAGATATGAACTGTTTCAGAGAGATATGAATGGAATGAGATAGAGATGAACTATAGTAGATATATAGATATGAATAGTTGATACAAGGTAGATAGATTGATAGATAGATAATGAACAGTCAGTACTAGATAGATTGATAGATAGATTGATAGATATGAATAGTCAATACTAGATTGATAGATAGAAAGAAAGATATGAATTGATTCAGATAGATATGAATAGAATAAGATAGATACGAACAATAGATAGATAACTAATGTAAGATGTGTTGCATTTTTCTCTTGCTGCCATGATGACAAATGATCACTACTTTTAGTTTTTCTATTTTGGTTAGTGATCAGTTTAATGATTTTGTCATTCACTGAAATATCAGGTCATCCCATAAGTTCTGTCCGAATTTTAACTTTTTGTTAAAATGAACAAAATTTAAAGAGTATTTTATCATGTCTAATGGAGCTGAACATTATTTTTATGTTTAGATGCATTTAAACTGATCAAATTTTATTTCAGAGAACAATAAAATTAAATTTTGTTTGATTAAAACCCTGCTAACATGGAAGTACCCAAGAATCATTTGAGGCACATAATGCTTTATGAGTTCAAAAAAGGAAACTCAGCAGCCGAAGCGGCTAGAAACATTCATTCAGTTTATGGAGAGGAATGTGTGAATGAAAGAAGATGGTTTGCAAAATTCAGTTGTGGAGATTTCACCCTTGAAGATGAAGATCGAACCGGACGTCCAGTTGAGTTTGATGAAAAGCTTCTTGAAGCAGCCCTTGAAGAAAATCCTACTTTATCATTTGAGGAATTGGCAGTGGTTCTCAGTTCAAACCATACAACTGTTCATTGTCATCTTCAACAACTTGGAAAAGTTCCTAAACTTGGAAAATGGGTACCTCATGAATTGTCTAAAAACAACCTCAAATCCCGAGTTGACATCTGCTCTTCTCTTCATTCTTGCCAACTTGTTTCACCTTTTTTGGATAGACTTGTGACTGGCGATGAAAAATGGATCTTTTATTGAAATGCTAAGCATTATAGACAGTGGCTTCGTAAAGGGGAAGGACCCCAGCCACAGCCGAGAAGGGAACTTCATGGGCAAAAGGTTCTTCTTTCAATCTGGTGGGATCGCCAAGGAATAATCCACTTTGAATTCTTACCACCTAATGAAACAATTAATGCTCAAATATACTGTCAGCAATTAGAGTGTTTCAACCAAGCTTTGAGGAAAAAAAGACCAGCTCTAGTGAATCGAAAAGGGGTGATGTTTCATCAGGACAATGTGCGACCCCACACAGCAAGAATCACGGCACAAAACCTTGGTTGGGAGAAAATTCCTCATCCGACTTATTCTTTCGATCTTGCTCCTTCAGACTACCATTTGTTTCATAGCTTACAGAATCATTTGGAAGAAACAGCTTTTGTAATACAGGAAGAGGTTAAAACTGACATTTGGGAGTTCTTCGAATCAAAGCCAAAAGAATTTTACAGTAATGGAATTAGTAAGCTTGTTAATAGATGGAAGGAAGTCATAGATAATCAGGGAAAATACATTGTTGATTGAATCTGTAATTAAATGTAACATTTGGTCACTTGTTTTCTTTATTCAAAATTTCAACAGAACTTATGGGATGACCTGATAGTTCCAGTCTTTTCTCTAAAATCTATGAATGTTTTTTAAACAATTTTCTTTTTGTTTTTTCAGTATGTAAAGAAGGCTATTATGGCATTAATTGTCAATACCAATGTGAGTGTGAGAATAGTGCCAACTGCGATCCAGTTACTGGCCAGTGTATATGTAAACCTGGATGGTTTGGATTGAAATGTGAAGAAGGTAAGACTGGCGACTGCCTTTTGTATGAGTTTGACCAAGTAACATATACAAGGCTTTATTAGTGAATATATATTGGATATAATGTGGGTTTTGATGTGTTAATTGTGTGTTTGTCAGTAAAAGCTTTTTGGCAAGGTGGTAAGTAGGATAATTATTTTATTGGAAACTTTGTGAATAGAAACAAACTGATTCAAAGGTTTAAAAATAAATAACATTCTCTTTATTTTCTTTCGAGGGATGACTGAGTCCTTTGGTATTTGGTGTAGTAAAATGTTTGTTAATAAGGCCGATATTGGTAATAGTCTGACCATTAGTGGTCATGTTGAAGTAATACTATGATAGGGTTAGTAGCAATATCAGACATTAGTATTTAATAAACCTCTGCTTTGTTTTTCCTACCTAGTGTTCTGTTCCTTTAATACACTCTCAAACTATGACCTTCAAAATTCTCGGCTATTTTGAACAAAGTCAAGATTAAAACACTGATAATGTTCAGGCAATATCATATTATCTATTTTTGGATAATTTTTTAAAGATTTTAAGAATATGTAAAGGTTTTTAAAGTAATGATAATATAATAATAATATCATTTATAATATAATTTATAATATGATAATATCATTTATAATATAATAATATCATTTGTATCATAATAATATCATTTATAATATCATTTATAATATCATAATAATATCATTTATAATATAATATAAAAATATTTATATCATAATATCATAATATCATTTATATCATAATAATATCATTTAAAAATATAATAATATCAATTATAATATCATAATAATATCATATTATCATTTATAATATAATAATATTTATAACATCATAATATTATTTATAATATCATAATAATATCATAATAATATCATAATATCATTTATAATATAATAATATAATATTATTTATAATATCATAATAATATCGTTTATAATATCATAATATTTATATCATAATATCATTTATAATATCATGATAATAAGTGAATGTAATGGATCTGACTTGAATTTGAATTCGGCTCTCCGATTTCTCAATCCGAGCCACTATCCATAACTCCACCATGCCTCCTGCAATATAAACATATGTAATGATGATGAACACACATTGGAGAAAGAAAAAAAAATCTTAATTCTTCATTTATATAAGATATTTGTAGATTTTCAAGCGGCATGTATAGTGAATGATATACTGCTGGTCATGTAGCAACAGAAAGAAAGAATTTAGCCTATAGAGGACAGGCTACAGAAGCTTACTAGTACCATAGAATATAGGCCTATTAGGTTGGTTACAGTCACAGAAAATACATGAATTTAAATCTCTCCAGAAAAATTATTTGTGTATAGTGCTACCGGTCATCGAAAATGTATGAGTTTTAATCTTTTCACAATAATTAACTTTCTATAGTGTGACTCCCTAATTTTTGTGTGAAAAAACTGCTAATTAAAACTCACAGTTTACTCAAGCACACACAGTATTTAGGCAGCAGTCTCTCTTTTATACAGGTTTCATTAAAGATGACTAATAATGTACTCTAGTTAAGCTTTTCATTCAATTTTTCTTGCATTTGTACAAGTATTTTATCTTCTGGACAGAATAACTGTCCAAATGCTCTATATACAAAAAATATATATGTATATTTGTATTTTCTTTCCTTTTTAAAGAATGTCCGCCAGACCGTTTCGGAGAACAATGTATGGAACGTTGTCGGTGTGAAAATAATGCCACTTGTTTAGCTAACAATGGATCTTGCATTTGCCAACCTGGATGGACTGGACAGGTTTGCGATCGAAGTAAGTAATTCCCCAAACTTGAATATGAATGTTGGATTTTCATTAAAACTCGAATCAGCAATACTTGATCACTATCACCATCATCATCATAAATCTATAGCTAGAGAGAAATAACAGGTATTTATTCATATATAATATCTCCTGGGCAAACAGACTTACTGGGACCCATCCCTCTCTTGGTCAAACAAGAGCCAATGTCCTCCAGCTTGAAGACTTGCTTTGGCCCGGGATATGTGGCCGTTGTTTCCACTGAGGAACATTGGTCAGTCTAGGAATCTCTTTGCCTAACAATTCTGCATCAGCACTAGATGCATGCATAGCTATACAGCACATTCTACCCTATTATTTTAACTGCCTTGTCCTTACAAGGATGTTCTTTGACTCTTCTGTTCCTTTGATACTCTCTCCATCCAAGGCCTTCCTAATTCTCAGCTATTTTGAACCTCTATGTATGAGTATTTTATAAACTTCTTTGTTTTTCCTCCCTAGTCTTCTGTTCCTTCAATACTTTCTCTAACTACAACCTTCCTAATTCTCTGCAATTTTGAAATTCTATGTCTGAGTATCCTATAATCAGGACTCTAGCATTCATTGCCTGAGTAACCAACATTGCTGTTGGTTGAAATTTATAAAATCTTTCTCTTAAAATAATTTTTCAGGAAAATACGTATTTCAAGTTCAGTAGCTGTTATTGCTCTTTCCATTGTTGAAAAGGATTTCCCTCCTGACTGTTATGCAAATGACACAGTTCTGATAGCAGACACGGAAAAGAAATTATAAAACCTTCTACAGAAGGTAGCGAAGGAGAGCAAGAAGAAGGGACTAAGCATAAGCTACAAGAAGACAGAATGAATGGTCATCAGTAAAAAGAAGGAACCTGAAGTGAGATTTACAGGTTGGGGACACTAAAATCAAGCAGGTGTGGAAATTTAAATATCTAGGAAAAGTTTTGATAGAGGTCGGTAAGTGTGACGGTGAGATCCGAAGATGTATTGGAATGGCCAAAGACACATTCCCAAAACTAGGCGGACATGAGGATTTCGTTAGTAACAAAGAAAAGAGTACCAAACTGCTACGTGACAATTGTCCTTCTTTACAGAAGTGAATGTTGAATAGTCTCCTCAAAGATGAAGAAGAGACTCGAAGCGGGGGGGGGGGGGGTATTGTTCTACAGAAGGATGCTAAGGATAACATCGACTGAATGGGTGAGCAATGATGAGGTTTTGGAGAGGATGTAAATAAGGAGGAAGTTTTTCACTTAATATCACGAAGAGGCAGCTGAAATTTCCGGGACACGTAATGAGAAAGGAGGGTTTGGAGAATCTGATACTCACAGATCCAGCAGAGGGGAAGAGAGACAATGGAAAGATGATGCATGACATACCTGGCAAGCTTAAGCAAGTGGATGACAGAACATGGCCTGGGGGAAGTAGCAAAGGGACAAAACTTATTGAGAGCTACAAGGGATAGGGTGAAGTGGAGAGCCATGATCGCCTACATTCTGAAGAGACATGGCACATAAAAAGAAAAAGAATATCAACCTTTTGATTATGTCATTATTTTCTCTTTTGAGTTATATATGCTATCCATTTGAGTTGTTGCTGCTGTTGGTAATCCTCAAGTGATGTGGTTTCTGTTATTTGGTACAGATCTTTGCAATTCTGTAGCACCAGTTTACAATGTTCAAAGAAGGATGAAATTCAGAAAGACCTGCAGGCTTCACTTACACAAAGCCTTTTTTTCAAGGACATAATATCATATGATCTCATTTTTGAGAGCACCTGGAAATTAATTTCAACATAATTCTACAGGGCATAGAGTGGGGATGTGAGTTCTTGTCATTAAATAATAAACTGGTCTCGGTAATTAATATATGTTGATCTTAAGATATTGATATACTATAGCTCATTCCAGTATTGATCAAGGTTTCCTTCCTAACCTTTTGTTTGAAGTAGTGTGGAATGTCAACATATTGATTATGTCATTATTTTCTCTTCACATGCCCACTAGCTGTTATCACTCTTTCCAGTATTGATCGAGGTTACCTTCCTAACCTTTTGTTTGAAGTAGTGTGGAATGTCAACATCTTGATTATGTCATTTTTTCTCTTCACATGCCCAGTAGCTGTTATCACTCTTTCCAGTATTGATCGAGGTTTCCTTCCTAACCTTTTGTTTGAAGTAGTGTGGAATGTCAACATCTTGATTATGTCATTATTTTCCCTTCTCATGCCCAGTAGCTGTTATCACTCTTTCCAGTATCGATCGAGGTTTCCTTCCTAACCTTTTGTTTGAATTAGTGTGGAATATCAACATCTTGATTATGTCATTATTTTCTCTTCTCATGCCCAGTAGCTGTTATCACTCTTTCCAGTATTGATTGAGGTTTCCTTCCTAACCTTTTGTTTGAAGTAGTGTGGAATGTCAACATCATGATTATGTCATTATTTTCTCTTCACATGCCCAGTAGCTGTTATCACTCTTTCCAGTATTGATCGAGGTTTCCTTCCTAACCTTTTGTTTGAAGTAGTGTGGAATGTCACCATTTTTATTATGTCACTATTTTCTCTTCAAGTGATGTGGTTTCTGTTATTTGGAGCAGTGTTTTGTCTGTGATTCTTTCATGCCAGTCCACAATGTTCAAAGAAGGATGATCTTCCCCAAGACTCACAGACTTCACTCATTCAAAGACATTTTCGACCACTGATCTTAAAAAGTGGTTTTATACAACTGACAGTTTAGATATTCCTGAATCGGTTTATGTATAATATTTACACCTAGACAAATAAATATAAATTCAGGAATTCCTTGATTAGTGCAGCTAAAGTGTACATTAAAAGATACACAGGAATCGAAAACGCATTCAGTCAGTTATGTGCCATGTGTGATACATGCTTAGGCGATCATGTATCTTTCAATTCATGATTGACAAGGCAGATTTTTTTCCTGTAGTAGGTTACCATTTCTTTCTGCGGTAGACCAGTTGCCATCCAAGACTATACAACTTGGTCTGTCTGTTATTTACCCATGGCTGCGGCGGGGGTGGGTGGTTGGAGAAGAAAAGGATTCACAAGGATATTAGCACGTAAGTGAATGTAATGGATTTGACAGGAATTTGAACTCGGTTCTCCGACTCCTCAATCCGAGCCGCTATCCATTACTTCACCATGCCTTAAATCAAATATAATAATTTATAGGAAATGATGTAATTTATGATTCAAATTTTAGTCTCATTCACAATTAATTTCTAATTTGCCTACTTTTTAATATATATATATATATAATTTTTGTTTAGAAGAATGAGTTCATTATATATATATATATATATATATATATATATATATATATATATATTTATAATTTTTGTTTAGAAGAAAGAGTCCATAATATATATATATATATATATAATTTTTTTGTTTAGAAGAAAGAGTCCATAATATATATATATATATATATAATTTTTGTTTAGAAGAAAGAGTCCATGTGTGCTTTTTGTAGTATTTAAATAGATAGATCGGTTAATAAAACAAGGGAAAATGAAAGGATACCAATGCGATCAGTGCAAAAAAACATTTAATACATATTAATTATTAACCACAAAATAGAAATGAAGCAGAGAGATTAATGTTATTAGTCCAGAATTTTCCAGCAGGCCTGTGTCGTTCATCACCAGTGCAAGAAATAAACAGAGAAACTGGGAAGACTTACCAACGATGGTTCTTGTGGTTGGTGTGAATTCGTAGTAAATGGTATTATTAGTAAATATTCAACCCCTGTGTGATACCTCGTGTGTGAAACTTTTTTGAAAATAATAGGGGTGAACGCATTAGTCTGTTTTGTCCTGCAGTTGGAAATTCATTGTGGAATTCACTTGACTCACTTATAACAGTTGACTACTTCTACATGCAGCTGGCGAATCTTTTATGTGTTGGTCTTGTCCTAAGTATTATCGTTCATTACCAACCTTTGTGTGATTATTCTATTCAGTAACCTGCCCTAGGTTATATCAGTCTTATATTATAAATTTATCTATTTATAACTCTCCATTTTTTTTTAAAAACTTCTATAATTACGTAAATAACATAATATTTGACAAACAAAATAGCTGTTTTCCGTTTTTAAATTTTAGAAAATTTTTTAATTAATCGATAACTATAAAAAAATCTATTTTCAATTATATGTTTGAGCTGAAGAATGTTTTACCACGCTAATCAAGTATTATATATGCACTAATCGAATTTTGGTATCTAAAAAATTTACTGCACTAATCAAAAATACATTAATCGAGGGATTCCTGTATATGGCTTATATAGTGTGGGGTGATGTAATGGATGTCTGCTTAAAGAAAATGGAACTGGCAATCTGAGTTCAAATTCTGGTTATGGGTGTTAAAGAGATATAATTATTTTTGTTGCATTTCATGAATGAAATTTGAATCATTCATTTCTGTTTTAATTCATTGATTTGTTTTTTACAACTTTTTCTAAAGCCAGAAAAATATTTTTAAATTGTAAACATTTTTGGGCAATAACAATAATTTACTGATAAAAGTCCTACTTATTAACCCATAGTTGGGGAGAAGATGTTGATTCATTTGTTTCCCAAAGGTATTTTCAATAGTTGTATTTTCATTGTTTGTAATGTGATAATCAATATGTGCATGAATTGCACTAAGTTTCAATAAGTGCCACATTAGTCTACAAGAAAGTTTGGTGGTTGTGTTACCAATGTAAAAATTTAATGCTGTTTTTTGTATATATGAATAATAATTTTTTTTTTTTTTTTTTTAGTTTGTCCCCCTGGAATGTTTGGTTTTAATTGCCGTCAAAAATGCCTTTGTCGTAACAGTGCAGAATGCGACCCTGCAACTGGTGAATGCATTTGTGCTCCAGGTTGGATGGGATCAGGATGTGATGAACGTAAGTGAAGATTTTTCTTTTTTTCTTTGCTAGCAATGATTTATTCTATGTTGATTCCAATCTCTGGTAGGAATGACTATAAAACACTTGCCCCTCCCGAATTTATAGTCAAGTACGTAAATGTATGCTGGGATTTTTTCCTAGCCACTAAAATAGTCTAGGAAAAAGATGAACACACATTGAAGAAAGGAAACAAAAACATTCTTAATTTTTCATTTGTATAATGTATTTGTAAATTTTTAAGCAGTATGCATAGTGAATGATATACTGTTGGTCATGTAGCAACAAAAAGCAAGAATCTAGCCTGTCCGTGACTGGCTAAAGGAGTTTACCAAAACCATGAGGATATAGGCCGACTAGGTAGGTTAAGGTCACCAAAAATACATGACTTTTAACATCTCCAGAAAAATTACCTGTTTATATTGCATTAATCGAAAATGTATTAATCGAATGAACATTAATCAAGTGATACCTGCATTTTTATCAGCGAACTGTCGGCGCTAACTTTGATCATATATATATAACAATTTTATATTTTTGACTTTGCAGGATGCCCAAGAAACACATATGGACCTGGCTGTGCAATGAAATGCAGATGTGCCAATCGTGCCTACTGCGATCATATCAATGGGGTATGCAGCTGTACAGCAGGCTGGCGTGGAAGGTTCTGTACAAAAGCCTGCCCAGAAGGCTTCTATGGAATGGAATGCCAGAAGAAATGCAACTGTAGGAATGGCGCCGAGTGCAGCCACATCACAGGTGAATGCACTTGCAGACCAGGATGGATGGGAGACACTTGTGCCAGGTCATGTCCACCTGGAACCTTTGGCCATGACTGCCAGGGAGTCTGTGAGTGTCAGAATGGTGCTGCCTGTGATCCTGTCTCTGGTACTTGCATCTGTAGCCCAGGTTACATGGGCATCCACTGTGAGGAAGGTAAGTCGATTACTAAATTCTCACAGAAGGAACATCTTTAATTTCAGTAATCAACAGAAAATAATCAAGAATTTATAGCAGATAATTAATCAGTAATCAAAAAGAAACAATTGGTGGTGGTTAGCTGGAAACATTGTAGAAAATAGAATTTGTATACAGAGAGAATGCCATGGACGTAACACATGAATAACAAGGAAGTTTTAAGAGCTTGGCGAATTTGAGAGTCACAGAACACATTGAAAAATAGGGACAGAAGTAGGCAGTGGTCCACCTATCAAAGGAGATTATATTATGGGATGGTAGAACAGGGATAGTGATTGATTTTTTTTGTGGTGTGGTATCATATATATATATATATATATATATATATATATATATATATATATATATATATATACAGACACTTTACTTTAGGATATTACATCAAAAATAAAGAATATTGCTATATGATTTTATGGAGCACTCTTTTAAATTAATGTTATGAACATTGAAATTTATATTCAATTCTTTTCTCATTTCATATATATATATATATATATATATATATATATATATAATGCACTATTACATTGGAACATGTACATATACACTACAAAACTGTACATCTTGTTTCAACATTAAAAAATCAACATTTCTTCAGGTGGAAAATCGCAATGCTACTCCTTATTTTATATATATATATATATATATGGAGGCACGGTGGAGTAATGGATAGCGGCTTGAATTGAGGAATTGCAGAGCTGAGTTCGAATTCCAGTCAAATCCATTACATTCACTTATGTGCTAATACCCTTGGGAAAGGTATGAATTCTCTTCCTCTCCCTCCAGCTAGCAGGACAGACTGGGTTCTATAGCCTTGGATGGCAACTGGTCTAGGAAAAGGACAACTCTGAATTCAAAACCTGCGGAGGGTTGTTTGGGAACCTTGTGGCATTCGGTGCACCAGGTCTCTGTATTCGTCCCTTCAAAAAGTGTGGATGGTCCTACACGAGGCCTTCACCACTATAATCAAATCTCATGTGCTGGTGTCAGGCTGTCGGTTTCCTGGAAACTGATCTGCTTGACCCTCATACGTCGAAAACGATGGGAGAGTCGATTATATATATATATATATATATATATATATATATATATATATATATATATATATATATATTTCCTCTTCAGCTTGGCCCATGTCGTGCTGTCTGCCTCCCTGGGAGATTTTCATCAGCATGCATCACATGCTCCCATTTGGAGGACTCTTCCTCAGCCATGTCATTGTTTGACGATATCATTAAGGTTTCTGTAACAAGCTAGTATTGAAGTGAGTAGGTTGTTGGCCTTCTGCACAACCCTCAACCTGAAGGACCAGGGTTTGTCTTTCATTTGGCTCCTACCCCACAGTTCTGTTGAGCTTGCTTGGACCTGCTAAGGGTCAAACCCCAACATAGCTCTGGGGATTATTGAATCACACAAGCCATCCTACCACATCAAGGCCATACACCATCATAATTTTATTACATTTATAATGTGACTTGTTTCAATTAAGAAATACTTACATTGGTAGTTACAATATCAAGATAGTTGTTAGCCTATCACAATCCATAATGCAAGTATACAAGCCTAATCATCAGTGCCGATTCACCCCATGATTTAAGGTTAGATTCTTTTTAACTGTTGTATTAGGCTATCCTTTGTTTTTGTGGGGCTGCCTCATGTCCAGAAATATATGGTAAATGTAAATAAATAATGAGTATACATCTAAAAAAAGCATCGTACACCATAAGTGAGAATAATTGTAAATAATTGAGAAATATGATATATTCAGCTAAATTATTAAGTTTAATAGAAAAATCAAGAACAAATCTATTCATGGTTAAGGGATTTTCATGTTCTTTTTTATGCATCCCTGAGAATTTTCTGTTTTTGTCTTCATTTTAGTCTGCGGTGCTGATTACTATGGAATCGGATGCCAACAACACTGTCAGTGTCTTAATGAGGGACGCTGTGATCCGATCACTGGATTTTGTAATTGTACAAGTGGATACATGGGTATTTCCTGTGAGAAAAGTAAGAAAATATCTCAAAAATATCTATTTTATTCTTTGTAAAACATTTGCTTTAATCTGTAGCACAAATTATCTTTAAAAATTTTTATTAGATGAAGCATTGTCAGCCAATTATTATTAATTTTAGACTAGTATTTACTTTCATCTTCATTTTTTATTAGATGAAGCTGTAGTAAGATGTAAAGGAGGAACTGTATAAAAAGGCAGTATTGCTATACCTACAGGAGAGTTATCTTCTCTTGATGAGAACTCCATCTGTCAGAGAGAATATCTATCATAACAGAAGTATTGTCAACCATTATTATTAATTTTTTCTAGTATTTACTTTCATCTTCATTTTTTATTAGTTGAAGAATTGTCAGCCATTATTATTCATTTATGGCTAGGATTTTCTTTCATCTTTAGTTTTTATTAAATAAAATATTAACTTACCTTGTCAGCTCCCTGTATATTGATACTGGTATTTTTTTTTTCTTTTAGGGTGTCCTGAAGACAAATATGGACCCAACTGTTTCTTGACCTGTGATTGTATAAATAGCATAGGCTGCGACCCAGTCTCTGGAGAATGTAAATGTGACAATGGATACATAGGAAATTATTGTGAAAAGAGTAAGTGACATTTTTGCCATTATGATTATACATTGACTAGTGGATAAATTGGAAACCTCTTAATGTTATAAAAAAAAGCAAGAAGAAAGGACTATCGATTTTAAGATACAGAATACATTGTTATCAGTAAAAAAAATGGTAACTTCAAGATATATGTAGCATAGCTGGAATGATAAAAACAAGCAGTAATAAATAACTGAAAATGCAATACAAAATCTGAAAGCATGTAAGAAGATGTTTTCCTGAAACTAAGCAAAGTATTAAGATGCTAGCAATGCTTATGAATATTTCACAGTTTTCCTATTTGAATTTTCTGATTCATCATAATTCATGAGTTAGTGGTTGAATAAGCTCCTTGTGAATTCCATGATTATTAGTGGAATCATAATTATGAATGTTGCTCATTATTTACAGAAGTAAGGGGGTACAAATGAAATGATTTGAAACTGACGACTTTTCTATTTCACTGAAACAGTTAAACACTTTTTTCCTTTCATTTTCTCACTGAAACCAAGTAGCATCTCTAATATCTTTTTGTTTTTCCATAGAATCAAAATGGAATAGTTCATTATTTATAAGGCAAATGGAATAGTCCATTATTTATAAGGTAATGGTTGAGTAAATGAAGGAACTAACAAAGGAAGGGCCAAGCACAATTATCATAAGGTTCTATATAAAGATATACACTAAATCCACGAGTGGTTAGGACAAAATCTCTATTAATCTTGTTTTAACTTATGCTGTTAATTGAATTGCAGGGAAGCAAGGTGTGTGTGTGTGTGTGTGTGTGTGTGTGTGTGTGTGTGTGTGTGTGTGTGTGTGTGTGTGGTGCAGTGGTTATCTGTATAAATTGGTATATGGTGGCTAATGTATTCATTTCCAAACAAATACCATTGGAAAGGTATGAATCCATTGCTTCTCTTGTCAGCTGCAGGTTTAATAGCAGGGCAGACTGGACTCTCTAGCCTTGAAGTACAATACTTAATTCAAAACTGCTTACATATGGGATTGACAATTCAAACCCCCATAAAGACCTACTGTTTTTTTTAATCTTTTTATTTTTGTATCTCTGATACCATCTACCCTTGGTTGTTGATATTCAAAACAGCCTGAAGACACACAACGTTTGTTTTGCTGTATGTTTTTTTGTTTTTTGTTTTTTGTGCATCTTTAGCATTTTTATTCTAATTAAGAATAATATTGATAAACTTAATTGTGCATGACACTAAATGCTGGTTATTTGCAGTTTGAGCCAAGGTGGAAGCTGTTTGGTGAAAACACTGATCACGTGTAACAGACCTACTAAGCTGACCCTCAAATGAATTTAAAATGCTTTTGTTTCTCACTAAATTTGTTATAACTGTGGTTATTCATCTTATGGCACTAGTAATTTTATCCTTAATTTATGCTATTGACTTTTGTACTGATTTTAGGAAATGGCTCGGACTAAAAATTTCAAGTAACATCTTCTGTAAATTAAATATGATGGGAAAAACCTGTGAAAATTTCACAGTTTTCCTATTTGAATTTCCTGATTCACCATAATTCATGAGTTAATGGTTGAATAAACTCCTTGTGAATTCCATGATTATAAAATATCTGTGTACATTCTTTTTTTGTCTCATTAAACATTTGAGCTAAAAAAACTTTAACAAAACATTACAATAAGAATCATAAATATGAATGTTGGTCAGTATTGAAAGAAGTAAGGGGATACAAATGAAAAGATTTGAAATTGACAACTTTATTCCATTTCACTGAAACAGACTATCCAGATGAGGATATTATCTTCTTTTTTTTTAAGCATCGCACCCGAAGCAAGGCAGGAGTGCCATTAGCACACTAGGGGTTACAGAGAGTGAGAGCAAGAGTAAAGAGGGGTGTTTGAGGAAAGGATAAAGAGAAGGATGGGGATCAGGATCAGAAGATGTCAACTGACATTACATTTAAAGTTTTGAATAGTATAGTTATCAGGGAAGCAAGTAAGAGGAAGGGAGTTCCACTGTTGGGAAGTGCAAGAGAAGAAGCTGTTGGAGTAGAAAAGGTGGTCACATTTAACTGTTTTGACTGTAAAAGTGCGGGATCAAGATGTCAGCCTAGTAGCATGCTTCAATTCATGTAGTTGGGGCACCAGTGAAAGTAGCTCGTCAGAGGAGTTGCCATGAAAATATTTGTAGAAAAGACTGAGGGAAGCCACATCACTTATTTTTAAGATTTTGCATTATTACAGAGTTGTCTCTCTTCATGCATAGGAGATATAATCAAAAACATCATGGCTGAATCTGGAGATAGTACTGAGGGCAATTTATATACTGTTCCTTTTACATATATATATATATATATATATATATATATATATACAGGGTGTCCATAAAGTTCATGTGCACTTTAAAAAATTATAACTTTATTTGTATTTGCGATAGAAATAATCTGTAAAAAATGTTATAAAGTTTAATGTACCTAGTTTTAAGTATAAGCTAAAATAACTAATGTGATTTCAGGCATTACTGTAAATCAGTTGGCAAATGTTTTCCGTGAACTGCAAAATCGTATTACCCTTTTATTGCTAATGATGGAGGACATGTGAAACTTAAATAAAATTTCAATAAAATCTTAAAAAATATAGATTTACTTCTTTCTAATCCTTTTTTTACAAATTATTTCTATCAAAATGCAAATAAAGTTATAAATTTTTTAAAGTGCTTTATGGACACCTATATATATATATATATATATATATATATATATATATATATATATATATATATATATTATAATTTTCTTATGAAAATGACAACTTAGATGTCATGATTATAATTTCTTTGCTTGGAACCGAAATATATACATACAGATCATAAAATTAAATTTATAAATTAGTCACAGTAAAAGAGTAAAAACAATAAATAATAAAAAAAATTGAAAAATTATAACAATATACTGTAATAAATGTAAACTATAGAAAATGTCTTCTATCTTATGAGGCTCAATAAGAGACTAACAACAAGAACTAATAATAAAATAGAATAATTATAATAATATACAATCATAAAAGCTATTCCTACTAAAGATCTTACCAACTTCAGTTTATAATTGAGGAATTTCATTTTTTCACTTAATACAATCATTCATGGCTTCTCATTAGTAGATGGCAATTGCCAAGCCTTTTACTTTTGTGCTCTAGGAAAATTCTTTAGTAAAAGTTTTGAATTGTTTTATTCTTGGGTTAACTGCAGAACACTGAAACTATGAATAAGGGAGGCTATTATAATTGCACTATAATTAATATCAAATTAAGTTGTTCTACATTTTTTGATGATTCTAAACGCTTCCTGAATTTTAAAACAAATAAAACCTATTATTATTAATTTTTCACTAGGATTTACTTTCATCTTCATTTTCTAATTAGATGAAACATTGTCAGCCATTATTATTAATTTTTCACTAGCATTTACTTTAATCTTTATATTTTTTTAGATTAAGTATTGTCAACTATCATTATACATTTTTGGTGAATATTCATTTTTAACTTGACAGCAAATATTTTTATATAGTTTTATTTACCAAGTTTCATGAAATATAAAATTTTGTTTTTATTACATCACCAGAATAGTCCGCTACATAGA
Organism: Acanthosepion pharaonis; assembly: GCA_903632075.3. NCBI lineage: Eukaryota > Metazoa > Mollusca > Cephalopoda > Sepiida > Sepiidae > Acanthosepion > Acanthosepion pharaonis. Next base: position 4,462,433 of record CAHIKZ030004081.1, on the reverse strand, counting down.
TACAATCTGTTCAACCATCTCTGTCTTGGTATTAATTAAAAACATGTATTCACATCTTTTTAAATTATGAATTATTATATTACATTGTATTGCATATATTTTACAGTATTTTTGCTTTTTCTTCCCAGAATGCCCTGATGGACTTTATGGCAAAGATTGTTTAAACAAATGCAAATGTAAAAATAATGCTACTTGTCTACATAAATCCGGAAATTGTCTTTGTACCACTGGATGGAGGGGACGATATTGTGATAAACGTAAGCAAACAACATTTCTTTTTACTTAAGCTTACATTTTCTCTATATTTCTTTCTTTTATTGCTGCAATTTTTGAATATAGACATAAATTGAGCCATGACTTTAAATGCAATGAACTTTTAAATACCTGAGCATTGTTATTTTTAGATTTACTACTAATAATAATGTCTGCTTTACAATGTGTGACAAGGGTTGATCTTATGTTTGTCAGTTTCAGGCGTCTTCTCTCTATTCAACACACATAGAAAAGTTGAAAGAAAACACATTACCTTTCCTTTATGGTTCTTTTATAGTGCCTAGACTGTACGAATTTAAGTGTAGTACTAGATTTGTGGCAAAAGTCTCATCATTTTAAAGTCAAAATGCCTAGATGTAGCCATACATTCTATGCTAACAGGTGATAACTCCCCAGGTCAGGGTGGACCTAGGAACAACAGCAATTAAGAGGTGGTTCCATGTTCCTCGAAACCTCCTGATCAGAGACCTTGCTGCCAGATGTAATTTATCATCATATCCTGGATACCAGTCTGAAAGTAATGCTTACTACATTAAAATATTTCATTGATAAATACTAAATATTTTAAATACCTCTGTCTGGATCTGTTTAGTATAGGAGATTATAGTTGGTTACCAGTTAAAGTGAAGTGTATGAGTGTGTAAACAGGTTAGTTTGATTTGGCCTTGTTAATTAGATAGCCCACCATAAGAGGAGTATAAAAAAAGAAAATCAAATTTTAAAGTCAAACAACAAATTTATATACATATAAAATCAATTAAGGTCTTTACAAATAAAATTAATGTATTTTGGTTGATACAAGGTCGTCAAAATGTTTGTAGTAGTCCTTGCAAGAATGATTTTATGTGTACATAGGCAGGAATGTAAGTGTGGATATATGTATGTATTTATGAGCATTATCAAAGGGTAGGAATGTCTTTGACGTAATCACTCAGTCTTAAAAAGTTTGATTCATTTATCAAGTATAAAAGAGGTGAAAGAGAAAGGTAGAAATGGTAATAACGATCACTTGACGTTTGTCAAGGGACGTGTTAATACGTTCGTCTTCTCTCTCTCTGGTGACTTGCGAACTTGCCCGTTCTTTATTTTGTTTTTGGGGCTTGAAAAGGTCATTTGGGAATTCACTCCCAGATATGATTCGGGCCTTTCTATTGGACGATGAACAAACTTCGTGTCGGATTGAGAAAAGGTCCGTAAAAGAATTTGTTTCTGAGAATTGAAGATTATTTGAATTTTGTTTTTAAATGTTTCCTAGTTTTCTGTTGGCCGAAAAACATTTTGCATCAAGGTGTGAAATTTCATGAGTTTTGTTTTGGATTCGCTTTTGCGTGTGTGTTAAGCAAAGTTTGTAAATTCGAGTTTTTTTTAATTTCTAACAAAATCAATGAGTCAGTGCTTAGTGTTTGAATTTTAAATCTAGATCTTGTTTTGTTCACTACAAGATAAAGAAAGATAAAGATAGTATTTAATATAGGAGATAATGATAAAGATATGTTGGGCTAAGGGCAGTTTTTCCCAGCACCCAACGATTTGGTTTGTTCACTTTATTGTCCGAGGCAATTTTTCTCTCCACAATCTGTCTTCTATATATATAAGTCTTCCATTCACCTATTCAATGAATATTGCTGCTGCATCTGATGGCTCCAATCATATATTCAGTGATTCTTCATAAAATTCAAAGAAGAATCTGTGATATGATTGTTCCTGACCTGGCATCTCGCCTTTCTCACAGCGATAATAATTGTTCCGATGAATTCTTCCCTCTGGTGCCTTGAATTTATGAATTTAAATGTAGGACCAGATTAGCAAGAATATTTCATCAGTTTACAGTCAAATTGGCTAGATGTAACCATAAGTTTCTTTTCTCACGGGGTTTACTCATTCCTCCTCGAGAATGAGATGTGACACAAGGTCGGATTAATGTGGGGACCCGAGCATGTACACTCGGGCAGGGACAAAAATTCCCCACAGCCCCCACAACCGTTGGTTGCGCTGACCTCAGAGCAAACACCAATCCCTCCCTCTTGTGCAATGGTGGGGGCGCAGCCTCAGGCAGCTGTTCCCAAAGGGTGGCCACCTCTTCAGTATAATTTTCCTCAGTTGCCCCTCTGTTCTTTGACAGAGAAGCCCCTGAGCGCACTCTGTCCAAGGACAGAGACGCAACTAAGAGATGATAAATAATGCGAAATCTCTCCAAGGAGGAATTTGCACACCCTCCAAGGAGGAATTTGCACATTTCTTACAATTCTTCCTTGTGGAACACTCTTCCGGCTCCATGCTTTCCCACCAACTTTGATTTTTAAAAATCTATGTGCAGTGTCAATTGTTATCTTCCTGTCTTCCTGATTAATCTTCTATTGTTCTCACTGTTTTTTTTATTCTTTCACACACAGTAACCACTTGTGTCTTTGTAGGTTTGTTGCCTTGTATGGGAATAATTGATAAAAAAAAGAAAAAAAAAAAGGTTATCTTCTCCACATATCTCCATATGCTTCTAACATCTTACTCCGTAGGCCTCTAATTTGAGTGGCACTTGCACCTTATACAGGGTGAATGCCGTTATTGAAAAAATAAAATATATGCATGTTCACATTTGTAATAATTTTTCTATTTCTTCAGCTTGTATTCCCGGTTACTATGGTACAAACTGCAGAAACAAATGTCGATGTCCTGATGGAAAACCGTGCAACCATATTTCTGGTGAATGTTTCTGCCCACCTGGTTATACAGGAGAAAACTGCCACACCTGTAAGTAGAACATAACTCAATTACTCAATTTTATATATATATATATATATATGATAAGATAAGATAAGGATCAAATAGGAAATGTGTATCAATCTAACATGTTCCATTTTTATTAAAGCTTTGTCAGAGATTGAGAGAAAACAGACAAAGTGACAGAAACTCTGGTATTTTCAATTTTGTTTGGATCAATTCTCATTGGTCAGTCATGTATCACATGCATTAAAACCATAAATAATTCTCTGTGTATGTAAGAATGTGAATATACATTACCATCTGATGCCTGCTTAGACATACAAGAATCTTCACAAACTTACATCCATATGGAATTATCTACAGTCTTAATACACATGATATATGAGAACTAACCCAAACAAAATTGAAAAATATCAAAGTTCTGTCTTTTTTGTCTGTATTCCCTCAATCTCTGACGAAGCTTTAATGAAAGTGAAACATGTTAGATTGATATGCGTTTCCTATTTGTTCTTTAATTAACTTATCCTGTCGGATTCTGATCAATATTTGATCTGAATTTGATCTTTAACTTTTGGTGTGTCCTATGTGCTTCCATTTACTATCTCTGTTTAAGGTTATTAACTTGTCATGTAGGCTGTCAACCGGCATATATTTTATATTATTGAGAGTTCAATGTAGACAATCCAGCTTTTGGTTTGACACAATGTTATTTTGTCAAAGGTACAGTTTGATTTATCTTGCTTTGTTAATAGTCGAGGGAAACCTCTCTGCTTTGCATCAGCATGGCTTATGCTGACCTCCAGGAGAGTGATTCATTGAACCTTCTTAGATTAATGGTCTCAGCTGACATGAAGTAGAAAGACTATATTGAATCCATTGGTAAGTCAGCTGCTAAGAAAGTCAGTTCACTATGTCGGGCGAAACAACTTTTCTCTCCAGAATCTATCTTACAGATCTATAAATCTACCATTCAGCCATGCTTAGAATATTGTTGCCACATTTCCAATTGCCTTGATCTATCCACTATCCTTCTCCTCATCCTTTTCTCTATCACACCTATCTGATCTTGCTTCAAATCTTCTGTAACCCCTTGCATCCTAGTGGCTTCCCACCTTGCTTGGGGTGAAACACTTAAAAAAAAAAAAATGGTCCAGTGCTCCTGCTAGTTACCTTGAGCTCCTTGATAAGATCCAAGGAAGAATCTGCAATATTATTGGTCCTGATCTGACTGCTCAGCTCCAGTCATTTTCCCACTGTCATAAGGTTGCTGTTATGTGTCTTTTTTAAAAATAATTTCATGGTAATTGTTCGAATCAGTTCTTCGTTATGGTACCTAGTATTTTTGAATTAAAGCACAGCACTCAAATGACACCAAGATCTCATCAATGTACAGTTGAGCTGGCTAGATGTAACCATAAATTCTATGCTAACAGTTTCTCCTTTTGCAACTCACACTTGTGGAATTTCCTTCTGGTTCCATGCATTCTAGCCAAATTTAATCTGTAAAAATTTAAATGCAAAAGAAGAAACGGTTCAAAGAAAAGACTTTTTTTTTCTAGACATGGGTGAGGGAATTTTTTGCAAAAAGCCAAGTTTTATTTTGTTCAGGTTTCTCTTACTAATTATTAATTAATTAATTAATTTCTCTTACTAATTATTAATTAATTTTCATCATTCACAGTGTGTCCACCTAAGACTTATGGTCAGGACTGCAACTTTAAGTGCAACTGCGGCCGAAACTCAGTATGTGACCACATTACCGGTGAATGTATGTGCAAGTCTGGGCACAAAGGAAAAGACTGTAACCGAGGTATGAAATTTTATCAGACATAATGTTTCTTTTTTTTTTATCCTTTCAAGAATTTGGAAGATTAATATTGAAGGAAGTTTTTTCTTTTCTTTTTTTTTAATTTAAGATCTGTTATTTTTTTTACCCTTTTTTTTGTCAGTGTTGCTTCCATGAAGTAATTATCATGACATTTGATCCATTTCTCTCTGTAATTTATTCAAACTAATAAGTTCATTTTCTTAGTTTTTCATAAATACACTTGTAGATATATATATATATATATAAGTAGGTTGCCATGGTGATGATTTTTCTTTAATTTTTTTCTGCTGTTCTGATGATGTTTTTATTAAACAGAATAAAAACATTTCTAAGCCTCCAACTGGTTTTAATATTTGCTGATGGCGCCATCTATGAACCTCTCAAGTCAGTATGCTTCAGTTAACATCAATGGTAAAGTAAAATGTATTTAAAACGTATTTATAAATTAATTTAATTCCTTATTGTTTTCACAAATTTGTCCATCAGTTTGTCGTAAAAAGGTATCAGTACTATGCTCTGCCTTTATCATTTTTTAAAAGCTCTTTATGTTGATTTTTTTTAAGTGTAGCTTACATGTGGCACAAGGCCAGACATATGGGACACCCAGTGAGGATCAAACTCACTATTCAGTTGTAATGGTTTTAGTGAGACAAGCTTGCAAACCTTTACACCACACCGAGGTGCCTTAAAAGGTCTTTATTCATGGAATTAAAAACAAGTTTCCTTAATCTATCTTCATGTTGACAATAAGAATTACCAGCATTTATTTTTTTGCTTGTTTTAATTTTCTCGCTAATTCAGCCTTAACCCCTCAACCTTCTTTCACTCAGCTCTTCCATGTTATTTGTGCCTGTGCATACAACTGCTATGTAGAAGCAGGGATCTTCACTTATATATATATATATATATATAGATAGATAGATATATACATACAAATAAATATATATAGTGTTAGATACATGAGCATAAATATATATAGCTACACACATATTCTTTATTATTCATTAGTTGCAAATTCAATAAATTAAAATTTGTATGTATACGAATATTTGTTTCCCCCACTGTAAATATATATTTAGCGATAATATCTGTAGTGATAGATACACGCATACTAATATATATAGTAATAGATAGACTGATAGATAGATACACATGCATAAATATATATAGCAATCAATAGATAGACTGATAGATAGATACACATGCATAAATATATATAGCAATCAATAGATAGACTGATAGATAGATACACATGCATAAATATATATAGCAATCAATAGATAGACTGATAGATAGATACACATAAATAAATATATATAGCAATCAATAGATAGACTGATAGATAGATACACATGCATAAATATATATAGCAATCAATAGATAGACTGATAGATAGATACACATGCATAAATATATATAGCAATCAATAGATAGACTGATAGATAGATAAACATGCATAAATATATATAACAATCAATAGATAGACTGATAGATAGATACACATGCATAAATATATATAGCAATCAATAGATAGACTGATAGATAGATACACATGCATAAATATATATAGCAATCAATAGATAGACTGATAGATAGATACACATGCATAAATATATATAGCAATCAATAGATAGACTGATAGATAGATACACATGCATAAATATATATAGCAATCAATAGATAGACTGATAGATAGATACACATGCATAAATATATATAGCAATCAATAGATAGACTGATAGATAGATAAACATGCATAAATATATATAGCAATCAATAGATAGACTGATAGATAGATAAACATGCATAAATATATATAACAATCAATAGATAGATACAGATGAACTGATTCAGATAGATAGATAGATAGATAGATAGATATGCAGACTGATAGATAGATAGATAGATAGATAGATAGATAGATAGATAGATAGATAGATAGATAGGAACAGACACGAACAGATAGATAGATAGATAGATAGATAGATAGATAGATAGATAGATAGATGCACATAAATACATCAATAGATAGACAGATACAGACACTTAAATATATATAGTGATAAATAGATAGATAAACACACATCTATATCTATAAAACAGAAGATGTCTATGTCTGTGTATGCTATTTATGCACATCCACATTTCTTAAATGATTTAGATGAAATTGTACAAACATATTTCAAATTTATTACATTAGGTTAAGACTAATTCTTCAATCTATATACCTCCAGGATATGACAAAAATATTTATAAAACTGAATGTGGATACAACTTTTTGCAAAAACCAAGGCAAAGTTACATGCTAAGAAAATTTTTAATGGATGAGCTGATGTTCTTTGCACTTGATACAAATCATAGCTCATGTTACGAGGTTTATGTAGATTGTTTGATAGTTTTCCTGCAACATTTTCACACAAAAAAGTGCAAAAAACCTTGAAAAAAATTGTTTTTTTGTACAATTAAAATAAAACCTTGAATAACTTCTGCATTTATTATCAAATTTTCTTCAAACATGTTGCAAAAGATTCCATCAAACACAAAATAAGATAGTGTGGTTTTAGTACTGCTTGCTTCAAGTTGGTAAATGTAACCACCAACAGTTTATTTCTCACACTTCCTGCCTGTGGAACTCCCTTGCTTCCCTGATAAATACAATCTTCAAAAATTTAAATGGAACGTCAATCGCTATCTTCTTTCTTCTTAAAACCCATTCAACTTTTATCCTTTCCTCAGTCCCCCCTCTCTACTCAGTCTTTTCTATCACCTTCACTGCTTGTAGACCCCTTGCTTGGAGTAGAAATGATTAAAAAGAAAAAATTTAATGCAAATAGAGTGTTAGTTAAATGCACATAAATATATATATATAATATAAATATATAATATATATAATAAATATATATAAATATATATAATATATATAAATATATTAATATTTATAATATATTAATATATATATAATTAATATATATATATAAATATATATATATATATATATATATATATATATATATATATATATATATATATATATGAAGAAAAATATACAGTCAATAATGTCGGATGTTTCGGTCTAACAAACCATCTTTATTAGACCGAAACGTCTGACGTTGAATTTATATTAACATTTAAAACAGCATAATTGCATATAAGGATTTTTGTTTGTTTTTTCCGTATATTTTTTTCATACTGTCAGATCTATATCCATATATTTGCTTATATATATATAAATATAAATATAAATATATATATATATATATATAAATATAAAAGTGAACATCAACACTTAGAGACAGTCTGTTTCATGCTAGATGTAATCGTCAGGCCACAAGTGCTGTTATTTTTCTGGGCTGATAAAAATAACAGTACTGTGGCCTGATGATTGCATCTAGCATGAAACAGACTGTCGCCTCTAAGTGTTGACTTTTATGTTCACTTTTATATTTACACATGCTCTACCTCTGATATTGAGCACTTTATCCCATAAATATAGCATATCTTAAGACTACATTTATATATATATATATATATATATATATATATATATATATATATATGGTTATAATTTTCTTTTGGGCATCTTTTTTCTTGGAGTAATTGTAAATTCAACTTAAACAACACCGTTCTAATTAGAAGAGAAAGAAATTCATTAAGGCAAAAATCTCTAAAAAGTGAATTAACTTCTGAGTCTTTCACAGTGAATTTATGCTCACATTTCACACAACATGTCACTTTTCTAAATAAATCTAGGGTGACTATCACAATATGGAAATATTTAAAACGGCAGCAATTTCTTCTTTTTTTTTTAAATAAAAGAAAGTTCTAATGTAGTGGAGTGAATTGTATAAATATATGTTGTGTTATGCATATTTAAATTTATTTAATAACACTTGTCAACACACTTTTTAGTGTCAAGAAACAAAACCTATTTTTTAGTTAATTTGATGGTGCGGATTCCGAAAATAGCCCTAGTTTTTCATGGTTAGATGCCATTTTTGCTGTACTGAAATTGCTCGTTTTTGGAAAAATGATCAATTTACGATCTTGGCTGACGGCAAAATTTATTTAATAAAGGTTGTAGAAACCCATCAGTTTTCAGGTAGGTGAAGCAATTTATGTTTATTTTTGGTTTAAATACGAATTGAGAGTTTTCTACAATTTTATTTTGAGAAATATTGCCATCGGTCAAAAATATATATACAGAAAACAAAGGAAAAATACTGCTTTTTTTAACCAAAAATGAGTTATTTCTGTACAGTGAAAACAGTAGCTAACCAAAGAAAAGTAAAGTTATTTTCAGATTCAACGTCCTCAAATTAGCTGAAAACAATGTTTGGTGTCTTGACATCATTTTGAAAAGGTTTTTTTTGTTGACCAGTTTGTTGTTGACAGTCACAGAGCTATTATTAGCAAGCCTATCACATTACAACACACACACACACTCTCTCTTTCACACACACACACACACATTCTCTCTCACTCTCTCCCCCTCCCATATAACATGAAATGAAACAATTATATTGAATCAGTTGCTAGGTCTGCTTCTAGAAAAAGATATTTGGTGTCTCAACACCATTTCAATAAAAATATTATTTACTCTGAAGAAGTCTTTTTGAAGGACGAAACATAGCACATAGGATTTTTTCCATTTTGTCATTCAATTGCTCACCCTTAGTTGCATATGTAGCATTTGTATGTCATTTTTTTATCATTTCTCTCAAAGAAAAGCAATGAAGCCACACAAGACACAAGTGGTTAGCAAGTGAAAAAGAATATCAGGAAAAGAAAGACAAATATTTAAGGAGAGAGGACAATAAAAGAACAGGAATTAAAAAGACCCAACTTTAAGATTGACATTGCATTTCAATTTTTGATGATCAAAGTTAACTGGAAAGCAAAAAGCCAGAAAAGAGTTCCATAAGCAAGAAGTGTGAGAGAAGAAGAAGAAGAAGAAGCTGTTAATATAGAACTTATAGTTAATTCAACTGTAAAATAATGAGACCTAACTTCCAATCTATACCTTTTCAACTTCAAAATGATAATAATCAACTTCAAAATGGACTGATTTTCAAGTAAAAAAATTAATCAACTCCAAAATGGATTAATCAACTTGAAATTGTCATATCCTGCTATGGCAACCACTAAAATAAACATAAGTGAATATTAATTCTCAATTTGAAGTTGATTAATCCAATTTTAAGTTGATTATTTCTCATTTTGAAGTTGTTTTCCAATTTGAAGTTGATTAATCAATTTTGAAGTTGATTAATCCATTTTGGAGTTGATTAATTTTTTTACCTGAAAATAAGTCCATTTTGAAGTTGATTATTATCATTTTGAAGTTTGAAAAGGTATAGTACTGCTTATAATAATGAGAATATATCAACTCTTATTTTTTTTTCTGTATATGCAACCTTAATATATAGTGCTTTGTACATTAGTTCTATATTTTTGAAATTGTAGTAGCCTGGCTCTCAGTTTCACTTATGTTTATTTTAGGGGTTGCCATAGCAGGATATGACTACACAACTAAAAAATTCAAATTCAACTTGCATTGTTAGGACTAACATTTTGCTTGGTGAAAATAGTCACTTACAGAGTGCTAAAGGTTAACTGTCTATATATTTGATGATCTGGACAACTTCTGACAGTTTCCAAAGAGCTGGTGGTTGAGTTCTTTTTCACCTTGTATCTTAAAGCCTCAGGATCAATGACTCATGGTCAAGCAATTTCTGGCTTTATTTCAAGAGAGAAGTTACCAGACTTAAAGTGCAGAATCCATTTTTTGGGCAGTGCAATTTGGTAATCTTTCTTTATCTTCCCAAATACTGATAGGAGTTTTGTTTTTGATAGGAGATAGCCAAAGATGCATTCCAAAAGTTAGCAGAGTATTAAATAGACAAAACTTGATTAGAAAAAAGGAAAAGAGTATTGGACTGTGATGTGATATCTGTCTGCATATATGACAGTGAATGCTGGACAATCTCCTCACAGATGAAGAAGAGACTTGAAGTGATAGAGATGTCGTTCTACTGACGAGTGTCCTTAGAAACAAAGAAAAGAGTATTGGACGGCTATGTAATATCTAATCTTCTATATAGCAGGGAATGCTGGACAATCTCCTCACAGATGAAGAAGAGACTTGAAGCGACAGAGATGTGGTTCTACTTACGAGTGTCCTTTGAGACAAAGAAAAGAGTGTTGGACGGCTATGTAATATCAAATCTCCTATATGGCAGTGAATGCTGGACAATCTTCCCACAGATGAAGAAGAGACTTGAAGCGACAGAGATGTGGTTCTACTGACGAGTGTCCTTAGAAACAAAGAAAAGAGTGTTGGACGGCTATGTAATATCTAATCTCCTATATGGCAGGGAATGCTGGACAATCTCCTCACAGATGAAGAAGAGACTTGAAGTGACAGAGATGTGGTTCTACTGACGAGTGTCCTTAGAAACGAAGAAAAGAGTGTTGGACGGCTATGTAATATCTAATCTCCTATATGGCAGTGAATGCTGGACAATCTCCTCACAGATGAAGAAGAGACTTGAAGTGACAGTGATGTCTTTCTACTGATAAGTGTCCTTTGAAACAAAAAAGAGTGTTGGACGGCTATGTAATATCTAATCTCATATATGGCATTGAACAGTGGACAATCTCCTCAAAGTTGAAGAAGAGACTTAAAGCAACAGAAATGTTGCTCTACAGAAAGATGCTGAGGATACCATGCACTGATTATGTGAGCAACAACAAAGTTTTAGAGAAAATGGAAACAAAAATGTAACTTATACTTAACATCGGGAAGAGACACTTAAAATGTCTAGGGCACAAATTGAGGAAAGAGGGCTCAGAAAATTTGATACTCAAAGGACAGATTGGAGAGAGGAAAATAACTCTTATCATATTTAGTAAGCTTGAGTAAATGGATAGCAGAACAAATTTTAGAAGAAATGACAAAAAAAGATTAATTATGAAGAGTAAATAGGATAGGAAATTGTGGAGAGCCATGATCGCCTATATTCTGAGGGGACACAGCACATAAAGAAGTCTAGTTAAGAACTTTTCAGCACCTTCTTGTACATAAATAAATAAAAACACCTGTTTTTTTTATATGCATATCGCCTCAAGTTCAGTAGACAGAACTCAGCAATTTCTTTTCCTCAACGTGTTTGGTTTTTGAAAGTGTCTTGTAATTTTTTGACTTGTTGCTAATATGTCTTCTTCCATTGCATGCTGTAGACATTTTGTCTGCTGTTACCTGTCATTACTGCCTATCTTCAAAAGTGACATATGAAGCTGATTACAGGTGTGGTACTTATATACATTAAGTGATTAAGCCAAGGTAGACATTTAAGTTAAACTTTGTTCGTCCAAATTCGAAATCCTTATGTTTATGTAAGTTTATAGACATTCAGCTGGTGTAGTGGTTAGTTGCTTCAAACAAGAAATTTGCAAGCAGGTTTCAAATTCCATTCAAATTTGTTAAACTTGGTTTCACATAGATAACCTAGGAAAAGGTATGAATGCTTCTAATCCCACTTTAGCTATGGATTAAATAACAGAAAAGACCAGGCTCACCAGCCATGGTTGGTAACTAGTCTAGGAGAAGGGCAACACTGAATTTAAAAACCAAGGTACCCTACAAAGATCTTTTGACAGAAGGTGCAGATATGATATCTGTAAAAGGAAAAATGGATTATAGATTTCAACGACTATGTCCTCACTGGAGAGTGGTTAGTCAAGATAGTGTTGTCACCATCAGGCATAGTGTGCAGTAAAAGAAGATGATAACGAATCATTGAGTATTAAGAATCTAAAGGAAATAATCTCTTTCTTTCTTTCTTGAATTTTAAAAGGGTGTAAACCCTCATGTGGGGATTCTGGAAATGAATCTGTAATATTACTATGAATAATTTTTAACTTTTTTCATTTTGCACAGCTCATTATTCACCACAGCATCCCTATCTATCTATCTATCTATCTATCTATCTATCTATCTATCTATCTCAGTCTGTTCCTATCTATCTATCTATCTATCTATCTATCTATCTATCTATCTATCTATCTATCTAAGTCTGTTCCTATCTATCTATCTATCTATCTATCTATCTATCTATCTATCTATCTCAGTCTGTTCCTATCTATCTATCTATCTATCTATCTATCTATCTATCTATCTATCTATCTAAGTCTGTTCCTATCTATCTATCTATCTATCTATCTATCTATCTATCTATCTATCTATCTCAGTCTGTTCCTATCTATCTATCTATCTATCTATCTATCTATCTATCTATCTAAGTCTGTTCCTATCTATCTATCTATCTATCTATCTATCTATCTATCTATCTATCTATCTCAGTCTGTTCCTATCTATCTATCTATCTCAGTCTGTTCCTATCTATCTATCTATCTATCTATCTCAGTCTGTTCCTATCTATCTATCTATCTATCTCAGTCTTTTCCTATCTATCTATCTATCTATCTATCTATCTATCTATCTATCTAACTCAGTCTGTTCCTATCTATCTATCTATCTATCTATTTAACTCAGTCTGTTCCTATCTATCTATCTATCTATCTATCTATCTATCTATCTATCTATCTATCTAACTCAGTCTGTTCCTATCTATCTAACAGTCTGTTCCTATCTATCTATCTATCTATCTATCTATCTATCTATCTATCTATCTCTATCTCAGTCTGTTCCCATCTATCTATCTATCTATCTATCTCAGTCTTTTCCCCTATTCTATCTATCTATCTATCTATCTATCTATCTATCTATCTAACTCAGTCTGTTCCCATTCATCTATCTATCTATCTATCTATCTATCTATCTATCTATCTATTTAACTCAGTCTGTTCCTATTATCTATCTATCATATCTATCTATCTATCTATCTATCTATCTATCTATCTATCTATCTATCTCAGTCTGTTCCTATCTATCTATCTATCTATCTAACTCAGTCTGTTCCTATCTATCTATCTATCTATCTATCTATCTATCTATCTATCTATCTATCTATCTACCTTGTTGGAATTTAATTTTTGGGGGATCTTAGAAATAATAAAAATATGATATATATATATATATATATATATATATATATATTATTCTGCTTTTCACAGCCTGTCGCCTCTCAACTTCAATGACTGTCATATTTATATTTATATACGTTCTATCTCTGATATTGAACACTTCATCCCATAAATATAACACACCTTAAAACTATATTTCTTCATTCATATATATATTTATATATATATATATATATATATATATATATATATATATATATATATATATATATATATATATATTTCAAGGTTTAAATAAGCAGTTCTAAATAGAGTCTGCCCAACATTATCCTTCTGGCATAAAAGTGCTCCATGCTATAAAAATGAAAAAGCATTTGAATATTAATTGAATAAACAAGTAGGCAATGACTGGCCATTACTTTAAGTTTCATGCGCTTGCACACAATCTTCAGGTAGCCAGTAACTTGCAGTAATAAGATGATTCCCTTATATACTGCTGGGCGAGTAAAATTTGTCAAGCAAACGAAACTTGAACAGTGGGGAGGGTAGGTCATCCAGCCACGAATCTAAAATGGCAAAAAAAAAAATTCAACCTGGAAAGGCTTACCAGTATAGCAAAAAGTACTCAATAACAAAAGAAACTGGTGTTATGGTTCAGGACCTGAAGCATTACACCAAAAATGTGTTAAACTGGACCAGACAATCAAATTCACACTAGAGCATATATGGTTCCAAAGTTTGAAGAAGAAGCCCTAAATAGAATCTGCCCAAAATTAGCCTTCTTGCATAGAAGTGCTCTATGCCATAAAAATGACAGAGCATTTCAATATATTATGAAGATTGTATGCAAGCCCATGAAAGTTAAAAGTAGTAGCCATATTATTATTGAATTACTATATATATATATATATATATATATATATATATATATATATTAAATTAATTGATTTAAAATATGGTTTTTTTCGCTACACAGTTCTAACCGTGTTTCAAAAATGGAAGCTAAAAACGACGAATTTAGTTTTGTGATTAAATTCAAGACATTAGTTCAAATTTCATCCTCAAGCGAATTTTGGAGTAACTTTTAAAATTACTGGGTTTTAAAGATACAGCTAAAATCACGTTTCCATGGTTACAGATAAATCTACTTCAACTTACAAATAGAAAAAATGCTGTAAGAATTTTTTTGCCATTAACAATAAATTAAAAAAAAATCCAGACCACATGCATTCAACGGATGTCAGTTTTCATTGAAAAATACATCCCTACCCCTTACCAAAATGTAGCTAATAACCGATACAATGATGCAGACATAAGAAAAACCCAGACACCCCTTGTCCAGTTGATTGTAGGTCATCTTTTAGATTAGTTGCCAATTTGAGCTTATTAAACTGTTTAGACTTACTATCAGGACAGGAGTTATTTATTTATTGTTTGAGCGACTTTAGATATCAACTCAATTTAGGGCGGGTAAAAAAACTAGTCTCTGGGAAACTAGTCTGGGATACATCATAATTCTTTTTCATTATCTTCCTGGGTATGATGACAATCTACATCTGTATCCTCGGTAAGACAATAAACTATATCTGACAACAATAGAGTTAATAAGAAACAGGTGGCAGGGGATTACTAAATCTGAAAGAATCCTAGCAAAGGATCGAGGCCAGTTAAAGTACATGACTTAAGGAGATAAAATATATCAACTGACATTATGTTTACATTTTTAAAGATCAAAGCTGATCTGAATTCAAGAAACTTGAAGAGACTTCTGCATCCTGGGTATGATGATAGACTACATCCGGCAGCAAGGCCTCTGATCAAGAGGTTTTGAGATGAACAGCGGAGTCACCAGACCATTGTAGATTTGAAGAATGGACTCAGACGAGATATCCAAACCAATACTTTGGTTTGTATGTATATATTTACATGTACACACATGTATATATGTTAAATATGTAAGACACTTTTGTAAACTTTTTATTTTGATATGTTTTGCTAATCAAACAGCATCATAAGAAAAAAACAGATTTTATTTTAACCAAATCTCCAAGACAAAAACATGATTCCTGTTAGTTTTAAAAACACTGGATTTGAGGAACTCTTCTTACAATACCAAATATGTTTTGGCTTTAAATAACCTATAAAGAGTTGGTAACCCATAAAAAAAATCCATCAATACCCTTCATTAAGAAATCTTCTTATTCCTTCATTCACGTCACTCTGGTTTACATTTCTTCAATCCTCAAGTCGTGTCGCCGAATCTTTTACACTTCTCAATTGATCATTCATTCCATCCTTTGTCCTTTTTCTACGATGTTTCAGCTTTACATAACATACAAAGGATTGATAAGAAATAAAAAAAAACAAATTAGTCCCTCAATACCTATCAACAAATGTAATATTTTTTTAATCATTTCACCCCAGCAAAGCAATAAAGCCACTAAGACGCAACGGGTTACTTAGTGTTCGAGAATATGAAAGAAAAAACACTATTAAGGAGAGAGAACAATAAAAGAACAAGAAGTGAACCATTGACATTGCATTTTAATGTTTGAAGATCAAACTTGATTCTGAAGCAAGAAGTCTGAAGAGGGTTCCAAAAGCGAGAAGTGTCCTACAAAATATTGTTAGCATATCAGGATCGATACGACATTAAAAAAAAATCAAATCAGTCTCTCAATACCTATCAACAAATGTAAAAATTTTTGTAATCATTTCACCCCAAGCAAGACACAACAGGTTACTGAGTGTTAGAGAATATAAATAATAAAAAAAACACTATTAAGGAGAGAGAACAATAAAAGAACAAGAATTAAGAAGACAGAAGATAATGATTGACATTGCATTTTAATGTTTGAACATCAAAGTTGACTTTGAAGGAAGAACTCTGAAGAGCATTCTACAAGCAAGAAGTGTACTAGAAGAAATTGTTAGCATAGAAATTACCATTACATCTAGCCATTTTAATTAAAAAATAAGGAAACCTTGCTGCCAAACTGCACTCAAATTCTAGGTTTCAAGGAGGAAAGTTCATCAGAACAATTAACATGAAAGTATTTATAAAAAAGGCACAGGCAAGTTCCATTACAGTGCTGGGAAAACGATTGAAGCCAAGATGCTAGGTCAGGACCAATAATATTGCAGATTCTTCTTTGGACTTTATCAAGAATCTCTAAATATATAGCAGAAGCACCAGATCATATATGGCAGCAATATTCAATGTACCAAACCAGATGTGGCAGCAATATTTAATGCACAGATGAATGGTAGACTTATAAATATGTTTGATAGATTCTGGAGAGAAAAACTGTCTAGCATAACACAGTGAACTAACTTTCCTAGCAGAAGACCTAGCAATTAATTTGATATAATCTTCCACTTCATGTCAGTGAAAAATGTTAGCCTGTAAAAGCTCAATGAATCACTCTCCCTCAGGTTAGTATCAGCCATAAAAGAGAGCAAATTCGTTTTGGTGGCATTAAAATTAACAAGCCATTCCTTGCCCCAGTTAACAATATAAAGTAGATTGTTTTTTTAGATCAGCTGCCAATTTGATCTTGTTAAAACCCTCAGAGTTACTGTTCTTTCTTCTTTTATGTGCTGTGTCCCTTCAGGAGGTAGGTGATCATGGCTCTCCACTTACCCCTATCCCTTGTAGTTCTCAATAAGTTGTGTCCCTTTGCTACTTCCCCCAGGCCATGATCTGTCATCTACTTGCTTAAGCCCACTAGGTACGTCATGCATTGTTTTCCCTTGTCTCTCTTTCCATTTATTCAACCTGTGAGTATCAGATTCTCCAAGCCCTCTTTTCTCATTATGTGTCCCAGAAACTTCAGCCGCCTCTTCCTGATGTTAAGTAAAAGCTTTTTCCTTGTTTGCATCCTCTCCAAAACCTCATTGTTGCTCACATGCTCAGTCCATGATATTCTCAGCATCCTTCTGTAGAACAATACCTCCGTTGCCTTGAGTCTCGTGTTCATCTTTGAGGAGACTGTCCAACATTCACTGTTGTAATGGATGACTGATATCACGTAGCAGTTCAGTACTTTTTTCTGTGTATTAAGTTAGGAATTAATTGTTTGGTTTATCAGCATAGATAACAAGTTGATAATTGATGCCATCAAAAAGGTCATTGATGAAAATTAGGAACAACGTTTATTCAAAGATAGAGCCCTGGGGGTATCACCCCAAGCAAGGTGTAGAGGAGCGAGGAACAGAAATATTCGTATTGAGTTGAAAGAGAATAGAGTAATCAGGATGTTAGTAGATAGTGACTGACATTGCATTTAAATTTTTGCAGTATTTTGTTTGTTTGGGTTTTGTTTAGTCTTATTTGTTTTGATGTCTCGTTGTTCTTTTTACTTACATCTTGCTTAACCAGCGGCTTCCTGTTTTCTAACTGCTAATTTTTCTTTCTTCACCGTATTTCGATCCTTGTTTTTTTTTTTTTCCCTTGGTTCTTTGATTTCTTTGCACGACTAACCTGACTCTTCCTTGTGCCTCATGTTGCATGACAGCTGACATTCGTAGAAAGCATAGGCGAGGCAGGAAAAGAAAGGACAAAAGAAAGTCGTCAAGACCACATAACCGTAAGTTACCAGGTAATTCTATTCACCAAAATTACTGGTTGACTATGGTAAGTTAAAATAACAATTTTCAGGTCTTTGGTCAAAGTTATGCTATCACAACACTGGCACCTGTTCTTTTTTTAATATTCATACATGAAGATACCTGACCACTTGGCTGACCAACTCCTCTCCTACCTACCAGCCTTGCTTGCAATTAGTTGATTAATGTTTGTATTGTTTTATTTTTGTTGGTTGTCGTCAAATATTGCATGTTTTCAGCTTGATACGTTTTTTCTTTTTGAATGCTCTTATCCACATTAAAAGCATTTATTTTTTAAATCCTCATTAATACAACATTAACTTGTGTTCCATTCTAATCAGCCTAGATCTGATTAACTGTTTTTTTTATTTTTTCTCTAATGCATGGTGGCAAGCAAAAGGGGCATCACAAGATATGAATTACACATCAGGGATGTCAAAATTAAACAAGTGGGAAAATTAAGCCATGTGCGCAGTGTAATAACAGACATAGAATTCCAAAGGTACAAATGAAGGTGAATATGCACAAATACACTTGGGAAATACCACTCACACAACAAAATCTTTCAGTAACCCTCTGCCTTGAGTGGTTCTCGGGCCTTGTATAGGGTAAACGTTAGTAAAAAAAAAATTGCTCCCTCTCTTTATGCCCTTATGAAAAACTCATTTAGTAACCCTTTAACTAGAGTATCTCTTTAATGTTTTATCCCTTTAATTGATTTATAGAATAAAAAATCATTGATAACTGGGTTTGGGATGAAGAAATTGAAAAATAACATAAGAAATGAAGAAAAGGATGCTGAATTATGTAATCTTGCCCCTCCCCTATAATAGTGAGAGTCAGACAATCTCGTCCCCTGAGAAATGTATGAGTTGTATTTGGAAAAAATCATTGTTACCAACTCAAAAATTGTTAATGCAAGATTTCTTCACTGAAAAATAATTATTCTTTTGATCCAAATATATTTTGGCTTTGAATAACCCATTAGTATAACTGGTCACTCATATTCAAGGATACCTGTTTACTAGAGAGGATACCCAATCCCTATTGCTGACACTTGCTCAGGCACATTTGTGCATATTCTGCACCCCCAGAGCTCAACTATGGATTATAATGCAACTATGCTGAGCAGACCTTAGTTACAGTTTCTGGGAAAGATCATGTTATCTAGCATGATCAACAATTTAAGCAAGGCCAGCATGCTCAAGCCCTCGGTCACGATGACTTGTGACTTTGTGCTAGGACAGCTATCGACAGTCCCCAATGGTTCTGTCTACCTTTTTTTCACTCACAAGGCTTGGATCAATCCATGGTGTGATTTTGAGGCACTTTCCAAAGATACCGCATGCTGGATCCACCCCCTCCAATCTGATAACATCAGGAAGTCCCCTTCCTGTCAAATCGACCATGGTGAGAGTCGAACCCAGGTCTCATGGTCAGAATGCGAATGTTCTAACTACTTGGCCATGTGCGCAGCAGTGAAACCCATAAAGGGTCGATAAGCAGTAAAAAGCAAATATAAAAGAAAAAAAGATTAAGGTGCTCAGAGATGAAAAAAAAATGGCTACAAAGAAATGAAAGGGATGTTGAACTTCTCTGTAATATTGCCCATCCTATAATGCGTAGCTATATCATTAGAAATGAAGAAAAAGTTTGGGGCAACTTGCCGACATTGTTAGATCACCAACATGTCATATACAAAATGTACAGCAACTCTCTAAAATGACCACCCTACCTCTCAAAGGCCAACAATATGACCCCTTGAATACAATTGAATAAAAAGAGTACTGGAGTGCTTCACCACACTGAATAGCAATAAAGCCACTAAGACGCAAAGGGTTACTGAGTGTTAGAGAATATGAGAAAAAAAAAAACATTAAAATAGTGAATAATAAAAGAACAAGCTTTAAGAAGACAAAAGATAACAATTGATATTGCATTTACATTTTTGAAGATCAAAGTTGACCAGGAAGCAAGAAGCTGATGTTATTTTTGGTGAATCAGTTTAAGATGACATCCTTGATGCTTTTACCAAAATGGTTGTTATTAATTTCAGTAAGAAAATTAAAGACAAACAAACAGGGATAGAAAATTGAACAAATATACCCACTAAATATGATGTGTATAGCAATAAGAAAAAATGCCAAACAAAAATATTTGTTCAAAAATGACTCTCGCCATTTTTGTCTAAATTTCTGGAATGAGGAATTTATTTACACTATTTATATGCAACTGCAGTAGCAGCAATCAAAACATGGGCAGCAGTCAAAATATGACAGCCAACAGCTACAGTTGCAACCTAATCAGCAGCTAGGTTAAGTTTAAGGCTCTAAGTTTACTACAGTAAATTGTCCTATGATACAATGGCATAGTGGATAAAAGTGTTGATGACAGAGTGTCTGTGGGAAATGGACTGAATAAAAAATGATGATATCCCTATAATTAAATAAATATATTTAATTTAAATAGTAGGTTAGATAAATGGTTCAGTTCAGAATTCAGGTTACTCAGATTGATAAACACCTGAGTATGGCAGAACAACAATATATATAAATACTATAGACATTGTTTTATATTTTTTGTGCGTGTTTGTAGGATGTATAATTTTACCCGCAACAAAAGTGAAGATGATGAGACAAAGTGGAAAATTTATTAACAACATGTTTCACCACAGAAGCATATGCACTCCCTGGCTTCTTATATATATTATATGTGTATGCATGTGTGCCTGTGTGTGTGTGTACAGGTATATATAAGGATATAGATGTGTACAGGGATATACAATCTCCTTCCAAAAGTATTAGAATTGCAAAGCCATTTCCTTTCTTTTTGTTGTTCACTGAAAATATTTAGGCTTAAGATCTGTTATAGACAAGTGTATGGTTGCAAGAAGGAAATACGACAACAGCAAAAATAGATTCATGTGATTTATTTCAAAAGGAACATGTGGATTTGGGACAGCTACCTTGTGGTATAGTTGATAAGCCAGCTCCCGGTCTGGGTTGATCTCTCATAGTAGTTCACACTGGTTGGTGTGGCGCTCCTCCTGCTGACTGTTGCTGACTGACTGTGACAGGTCTATTCCCTGGCCTCCTGTTGACTTCTGTTTTACTTCCCCATGTGACCCCTTTTATAGCGTTTTTTATGGCTTAACATGCTCGTAAAACAACGCAAGTATAATTAGGAGGGAAGCATTTTTATTGGTCGAAAAATAGAAACACTTTAAAATATTAATTTATTTTTTGACTGGAACTCGTGCGTCGAGCTTATGCGTAGATGACGATAATGGTCATTTTGTGACGGGGCCTTGTCTCGTTCACATCCAGTTCTCACTCTTAAGTATGTTAGTTTATTTGTCTGCAAATCAGCCGAGATATGTCTTATTTTATTTTATAACAGAACAAAAGATGAATATGAAACAAAATTTCAAATTTTATTTTTCGGTATTTACATTTAGTTATGTTAAACAGTATTGGACATACAGCCTTTTGTAGCAGATCATACCATTTTTAAATGAGCAAAAATAAAAGAACAGATAGTCTTAAAGATAATAACATTTAATATATAGTTGCATAATTGTTGCTTGCAATAACTGCATCAAGCCTGAAACCCATTGACATCACTGCAGTCTTCCTTTGTCATGCGTTTCCAGACTTTTAATGCAGCTTCTTTTAGTTCTTGTTAGTTTTGGTTAGTTTCTTCCTTCAGTCTCTTCTTCAGGAGATGAAATGCATGCTCTAAGGTTCAGCAATTGACTTGGCCAGTATAAAACTGTCCACTTTTTTTCACCTGATGAAGACCTTATTTATTTAGTGTTGGCTGTATGTTTTGGGTCATTGCCCTGGTGCAGGATAAACTTCCTCCTTTAGTTTGGATGCATTTCTCTGTAAATTGACAGACAAAATGTTTCTGGAGATTTATGAATTCCTTCTGCTGCTACCATCTTCGGTTATATTATCAATAAATATGAATGAGCCTGTTCCAGAATCAGCCATACAAACCTAAGCCAATTTCACTGCCTCCACCATTCTTCACAGATGAGCTTGTATGCTTTTGATCATAAGCAGATCTTTTTTTAGCATCCTGCTACCATTTTCTTATCAATGTTGAATTTTGTACAAATCTGTGCAAAAAGAGGATCAAAAACTTACCCAGCTTCATACAGATTTTTCAGGAAATATCAACTTCTAATTCGTCAATAAACACACAAGTGGGTGTTGCAATCTGTCCACGTACAAATATTTTTCCAGCACATGAACAAGTCAAGTTTTCCCGCAATTTTTCTGTGATCCTGACATGTGATTACATTAATTATAAATAGCAGACACATGCTTGCTCATTCTCTTTTCTCTCTTCTCTTTTCCTGTGAAGATGTAACCTTAAAGGATCCTGTCTTGACTATGTGCAGTCAGACATTAAAAATATATTCACACATGCACGTACATACAAAATTTTCCAAACAACATTACAAACATACAAACATTGCCAAACAAGCAACAAGAACTTTTCTCTTTGAAATACTTTTCTAAAGCTACAGTTTATTCAGAATTTCTCAGCTTTATAATTCATTCAACTTTTGTGAGCTCAGATAAAAATATTAAATCAGTCAAAGGGACATAACACCAACAAAATAGTAACCTCTACGCATGTACATCATTACACAAAAATAAATATAAATGTTGATGCTATAAAAACCGTTTTTATTCCTTCTTGTGTTTCATATTTTGTGATATTTTATGTTAAATACAAATCATGTGGTCATGTTAATAAACAGATATTTATAAATGGTCATGTATATATTAACATACCACTACACTTTCTTTTTCATCATTTTGGTCGAGATTAATCTTGGTCTCATCAGTCCATAAAACTTTCTTCCACAAATTTTTGTTCCACCTTTCTGTACTTTCTTGCAAATTCCAATCTGACCATCCGATTCTTACTGCTGATGAGTTGTTTCTATCTTGTGGTATAGCCTCTATATTTCTGCTATTGAAGTCTTCTTCAAAGAATGGATTGTGAAACCTTCACCCCTGTACTGTGGAGGTTGTTGGTGATGTCACTAACTGTTGTATTGGAGTTTTCTCCTCACAGCTCTCACAATATTTCTATCATCAACTGCTGTTGTTTTCATTGGCCAACCTGTTCTATATCTGTTGCTCAGTACGCCAATAGTTTTTTTCTTTTTCAGGACATTCCAAATTGTTGTGTTGGCTATGCCCAACATTTGTCCAATGAATGTGATTGATTTCCTTTTCTTCTCACGTTCAAAATGACTAGCTTTTCTTCTATAGCTGCTCCCTTGTCTTCATATTTGTTTATCCTTTTTAACAAGAAACTCTTTACAGGTGAAACCCAAGGCTAAAACCAAGAGTAATCATGCAGAGCCATTTAATGTTTAAACAATTAATCTAAAGGGCAACACCTGGGCAACAAGAAACACCTGTCAGGCACATGTTCCACTAGTTTGGCTAACTTGAAAAATGGGTTGGTTCAAACAAAACACAGTATTTTCTAAGCTGTTTAACACATCTAAATATGTGTTTTGTGAAAGGGTTATCAGAGAAAATACAAAGATCTGCGGTCCATATAACATCAAGAAAACCTTCAAAAGTTGGACAACATTTTCCAGATACATCTCCCAAGTAGGACCCCACCATAGAGGAAAACATGACTAAAGACTGTGTGTACACCATCCTGTGCAGCTGCAGAACAAAATATAAAGGGGAGACAGGCCACCCCCTTAGGATAAGGCTTCACGAACACCAAAAACCTGTAACACAAGGGGAAGTGGAAAAATCAGGCGTTGTTGATCACATATGGAGAGAAAAGGGAGATCAGCACCTTCTGTGGGATCAGGTTAAAATCATACACAAAGAACATCATTGGAAATTTTGTAAACTTAAGGAGTCAACATATATGCTAGGCCACAAAAATCTCCCGTGCCGACCAAGCATAGAAATGAATACAATATGGGAACCAGTAATAAGGAGTGCCAGAGAAAAGCAATAATAACAATGAAAATTGCAATATGAGCTCTGTTAAAAAACATGCAATGATAACAGCAAAAATTGCAATATGAGCACTGGTAAAAATAGTTGCTGAAGACATTAGGTTTGTAAGTCCCAGAAATTTATACACAGATGTCCTTAAGGACAAATGGCACAGTGGATAAAGGTGTTGGTTAGATCCAGTGACAAGACCGAAAAGAGTTGCGAGTTAAGGCAGTGGAGAACTTGGAGAGGGGAATTAACAGGAGATAACTGATAACTGACATCCATTAAACATGGCACGTGGAACTAGAACAGTCTACCCCAGTGAGCGAAATAAAGGGTTCAGTTTAACATTTCAACCACCTGAAGAAGGCCAGAGCATACAACAGCCGAAATGTTATAATAAATATGGTGACAAAGATGAGGACAATAGTCCGGATAATGTAAATAGTGTACATAATACCTCATCTCAGAAATATAGACTGGTATCTAAATATAACTATTGGAACATGGAAGCTGAACTTCAAAACTCTTGTCTACTATTCATCTTTTGATCTGAAACCCAAATGTTTGCAGTGAACAACAAAAACAAAGGAATTGTCCTTGGCAGTATTTTTGGAGTGGACTTTTTATGTGTGTATATATATGTGTACAAGTAAGAAGGAAAAAAGGCTCTAAAATAGGTGTGTGTGTGTGTGTGTGTGTGTGTGTGTTTGTGTGTGTACACATATATGAGTGGGAATATATATAAGTATATGTGTGTACAAGTACACATACAAAAATGGCTCTAATACATGTATATCCCTGGGATTATGTGTATGAATATACACATATGCACAAGTATATACATAAAAAACACTCTGTATTTTCAGTGGACTGATTTAAAATACACCAAACACCAAACGGATTTAATATATATATATATATATATATATATATATATATATATATTAATTTATATCTTTGACTAAATATTGCAGACAAGGAAGTTTAATTAACTCATACATATATATATATATATATATATATATATATATATATATATATTTGAATAAAAACAGACCACTTTAAGGTTCCATGTAATAAGTTATTTCACTACAACCCTTTTAAAGGGCTTTGGATCATCAGACTTTACTTCCAAAGGTTGAAATGAAAAGAAATTTACACATTTTTGATGGACGGCACCAAGCATATGTAAAATTAATGAAGTGAGGAAGTGAGGTGGGAGAGAAGACATGAGTGAGTTAGATGTACCATTTCAATTCTTTATCCTTAACTCCACTCTGTGTAAGCTAGACACCGCTTAACTTAACGTATGTTATCTCTAGATATAGATGGGTAAGGGGTGAGAGAGAAGACCGACATAAAAGGAAGAAGATACAACAAACAAACAATAAATCCCTGAGAGCAGGTTTCACTCAAATTCTTAGACGCTGTTATTTCGCATTACTTTAAAGGGTATATTTGGGGCTTAAAGTTTGATACAAATCTAAATGTCTAAACAATCTACAAAGAATTTAATTTGAAGCCTGTTGGAGTTTTGGGTATTTTTTATGAAGTCGTCAATTGGAAAAAATCCATAGAAAGTACATTGAAAGAATAATCTATTTTATATCTATTAATCCTTTTTTATTTTCCTAAACTTTTTTCTTATTGATTGTTAAGTTGACATCTGTTTGTTTGATTTTTGTTCATAAATTAAACTCGTGACTGTTTTTAGATACCTAAAAGGTTATTCCAATTTAAATAATTTTATCATCAATAATGATTATTAAAGGGTAATCTATTTCAATTTAAATTAAATTACCAATTTAAAATTTACCTCCATATCATTTAAACTCACTTCCAGTTGGAGAATATTACAGGAGAAATTTGGATACAACATTACTAAGAGAAAATTAGGTCATTCTTTTACAATATTTTATATATCCATACACATACACACCTCTACACATATCCGAACACATATCTATATCCACATACCTATATCTCCCTATATATATATATTACATACACACACACAGACACACACACACAGACACAGACACACACACAGACATATATATATATATATA
Organism: Acanthosepion pharaonis; assembly: GCA_903632075.3. Classification (NCBI taxonomy): domain Eukaryota; kingdom Metazoa; phylum Mollusca; class Cephalopoda; order Sepiida; family Sepiidae; genus Acanthosepion; species Acanthosepion pharaonis. Next base: position 4,435,890 of record CAHIKZ030004081.1, on the reverse strand, counting down.
TATATATATATATATATAAATTAATTAACTGGCTGACTAGTGTTTCTTTACATTCACAAAAACAATATGCTATAATAAGCAGTTTCTCTCTGCTGAGTGCTGATGGCTTAGGGGTAGACACTCCGACTAATACCAAATCATTTGGGTTTTGAATGTATTTTTCTTGCATAATGTTTTGGTTTTCTTTCATTCTAACCTGAAGAAACCTGAGAGAGCAGATGCTCTTGTCGAAATGCCTCGTTTATAGATTTCCCACCTTGTCTCTTATCTTCATATATTTCTTCATATTTATATATATATATATATATATATATATATACATTTAAAATACATGATTCAGTTTTCTTTTTGCAATCACATATTTTAATTTTAATTTGATTTTTTGATCAGTTAATTTTAATTTGATTTTTTAATCAGGAATACATGTGAAACACATCAGGCAATGTTCTGAAATTCTTATCGTCATTTTGGAAATTTGTCATCACTATTAAGTACATCTTATTTTTTACATCCACAGGTTGCCGACCTGGAGAATTTGGTCCAAATTGCCAGAGTGTGTGTGAGTGCCAGAATGGTGGCCAATGTAGTGATGTATCGGGAGAATGTATCTGCCTACTTGGATGGATAGGGGCCACTTGTGAACAACCCTGCCCTCCTGGGCGTTATGGACTCAACTGTACTGAGCTATGCCAGTGCCAAAACGGAGGTGTGTGTGATTCCAGATCAGGAAGGTGTGCCTGTCCAGCAGGAACTATGGGAAAGAATTGTGAGAGAGGTAAATCTTGTAAATTATTACAAATTATATTTGTTAACAAGTAAAGAGTAATGGTCAAAGCTTTTGACTTAATTCCCTTACAGGTTGGCCTTGTGCCATATTCATTTATTGACTGGTCTTATGTCAAACTCATTCATTGACTGGCCTTAATGCAAAATACATTTGTTGATTTGCCTTCAGTTACATTCATTTATTGATTTGATTTCTACCAAATTCATTTATTGATTGGCCTTCTACCAAATTCATTTATTGATTGGCCTTATGCCAAATTCATTTCTTGAGTGGCCTTATGCCAAATTCATTTCTTGGCCTGATGTCAAATTTATTTATTGATTTGCCTTCTGCCAAATTTATTTGAGTGGCCTTATGCCAAATACATTTATTGAATTGCCTTATGTCAAACACATTTATTGATTGGCCTTATGCCAAATTCATTAATTGGTTGGTGACAAACTGTTTTATTGACTGTCCTGATGCCAATTTTTTTATTGGCTTGTTTTATGTCATATTCTTTACTGGCTAGCTTTATGCCAAATCTAACAACCAAACTGACATCCCACTTCATCCAGTCATGATCTTAATTGTCATCCAGCTGAATATGAATGTATTTGTATAAATACTTGTCCTAAAAAACAAATTATATAATTCATCCCTCAAGCACAGTCATATAGAACATGATTGGTTTGGTTTGTTTTGTTTTACAGCATATCAACCTCAATGGGTTATTTAATGCCGACAAGATTTTTATTGCTGGTTATATTTTCTATCTATCTATCTATCTATCTATCTATCTATCTATCTATCTATCTATCTATCTATCTATCTATCTCAGTATATATTGATTTGGTTTGTTTTGTTTAACAGCATATCAACCACAATGGGTTATTTAATGCCGACAAGATTTTTATTGCTGGTTATATCTATCTATCTATCTATCTATCTATCTATCTATCTATCTATCTCTCACAGTATATATTGATTTCGTTTGTTTTGTTTAACAGCATATCAATCTCAATGGGTTATTTAATGCCGGCAAGATTTTTATTGCTGGTTATATCTATCTATCTATCTATCTATCTATCTATCTATCTATCTATCTATCTATCTCTCACAGTATATATTGATTTCGTTTGTTTTGTTTAACAGCATATCAATCTCAATGGGTCATTTAATGCCGGCAAGATTTTTATTGCTGGTTATATCTATCTATCTATCTATCTATCTATCTCTCACAGTATATATTGATTTCGTTTGTTTTGTTTAACAGCATATCAACCTTAGTGGGTTATTTAATGGGGACAAAATTGTTATTGTTGGTAAAATTTTTCCTTCAAAAAATCTATTTCTGGTAATAATTTTCCTTCAAATATCTAGAGCTGGCAATAATTTTTTTTTCAAAAATGTATTTCTGGTATTAAAACCTATTTTCACATGTTTTGACTGAGTTTGGGGGGTTAACTATTTGCCTATAGCTGCATCCCTGACAGGTGCTACCACCCCAGGTCAGGGTGGACCTGGGAACACCAACAATTAGGAGGTGGTTCCACGCCCCTCAAAACCTCCTGATCAGAGGCCTTGCTGTTGGACGTAGTTTATCATCTTACCCAGGACGTGGATGTAGTATATCATCATACCCAGGATGCGAATGTAGTTTATCATCATACCCAGGATGGTACTGAACATGAGAATATAACCAATAAAAATTATGGCTAGTAGTATCTATAGTCCACAAATGATTTTATACCTGCTAACAATAATACCATATTTCCAGACAAGGTGCTGGTATCATGAAATTTCTTCAAATGTTCTATGGTAGTCATGGTGTCTTGGATTTTTGCTAATGCCACCACTCTTCTGCTAGATAAATGTAACATCAACATGACTACCAAAATATTTTGATGGGGTTGATTGATTTATTTTCTAGAGCTTGTAAGAATTTGTTGAAGATAATGATTTACTGATCCAAGCCTTACTAATTAACCCATAGCTGAGGAGAGAAGTGGTAGTTTCATACTTTTCCTAAAGGTGTTTCTCTGTCAGTTAATCCAACAAACCCAACTGGAATTGGAACTTGGCTCAAAGATCTCCAATTCTGAATCATTATCCATTACACCAGACACAGATCCAACCTTACGTCATCTGGTATTCCCAAGTGGTCACCCATCTAGGTTTGATGTTGCTTAACTTTTGTGATCAAAGATGAACTAGTCTTTCAAAGGGAAATCCCCGTAAGCTGATTTTTTTTTCCTGTGGCTTCCCACTGTCTTTTCTACAAATATTTTTATGGCAGCTGTTCTGTCAAGCTACTTTCACTGGTGCCTCGACTGAATGAATTTAAGCGTTCTACTAGGTTGGCATCTCGGTCCCACCCTTTCACTGTCAAAACAGTTAAATGTAGCCACCTCTTCTACTCCAACAGCTTCTTCTTGCACTTCCTGACTGTGGAACTCCCTTCCTCTTACTTGCTTCCTTGATGGATCTTCAAATATTCAAATGTAATGCCAATCAGCATCTTCTGATGCCTTGATCTCAACCCCTGTCTTTCTCTTTATCCTTTCCTCAAACACCCCTCTTTACTCTTGTTCTCACTCTTTGTAACCCCTTGCGTGCTAGTGATACTTTCACCTTGCTTGGCTTGAAATGATTAAAATATATATATATATATATATATATATATATATATATATATATCTTCCCACCTTTTGCCATTTGAATGACAATGAAATTTTTCCAATTTGAAAAAATCATTAATAGATCCATGGGTAGTCAGGTAAGAGCAAATATTTACACATAGATAGGAATGAAGCACAACATTAATATATAAAACCTAAAAAATTAATTTTTCGTTTGCTTTTTTTGGGCAGTATGTCCTACCGGTAGATTTGGCATTGACTGTGATGGTATCTGCAGTTGTGGCCCGAATGGAGAATGCAACCCTCAGGATGGTATGTGTCGTTGCAGCATGGGCTGGCGAGGACCAACCTGCGAAGAGAAATGCCCTCCTGGACGTTATGGTCCTGGATGTATACACACATGTAAATGTCAAAATGGCGGGATGTGTGACCCAGTTAGTGGATGCTGCACCTGCGTTTCAGGCTATTATGGCCAACTGTGTGAAATCCGTAAGTTTTTTTTATTTCCATTTTATTAACTTTTAATTTTTAGCTGGTATCAATATCTTCTTCTAAGTGCTGTGTCCATTCAGGATGCTGATAATCATGGCTCTCCACAATTTCCTGTCCTTCAAAGATCTTAATAAATTTTGATATTTTGTTATCTCACCTACACCTTTCCTTTTATTCAAGATCATTGTTCTTCTTCTATGAGTCGTGTCCCTTCAGAATGTAGACAATCATGGCTCTCCACATTTTCCAGTCCTTTGTAGATCTTAATAAATAATTTTTTTGTTATCTCTCATAAACCTTGTTCCAACTTCTGCTTATTCAAGTTCATTATTCTTCTTCTATGTGCTGTGTCCCTTCAGAATGTAGACAATCATGGCTCTCCACAATTTCCTTTCTTTTACAGCTCTTAACAAATTTTGCATTTTTGCTATCTCTACTAAACATTGCCAACCATTTACTCAAGCTCATTCTTCTTCTTCTATGCTCCGTGACTCTTCAAGACATTGGCGATCATGGCTCTCCACAATATCCTATCCTTTTAGCTCTTAATAAATTTGATCTTTTTGTTATCTCTACTAAACGTTGTTTTGCAATTCATTTACATAAGCTCATTCGTCTTATTCTGTGTGCCATGCCCCTTCAGAACATAGGCGATCATGGCTCTCCACAATTTCCTCTCCTTTGTAGATCTTTATAAATTTTGTCTTTTTCTTATCTCTCTTGTTCCACTATCCATTTACTCAAGCTTGTTAGGTAGGCTATGCATTATTTTTGTCTATTTCTCTTGCCTTTAATATGCTCTGTCAGTGTTAAATTCTCCAAGCCCTCTTTCGACATTACATGCCCTAGAAATTTTAACTGTCTCTTCCTGATGTTAAATATAAGTTTCCTTTTTGTTTCCAGTTTCTTTAAAACTTTATTACTGCTCACATGTTCAGTCCATAGTATTTTCAGTATCTTTCTGTAGAACCACATCTCTGTCGTTTCAAGTCTCTTCCTCATCTGTGAGGAGATTGTCCAGCATTCACTGCCATATAGGAGATTAGATATTACATAGCCGTCAAACACTCTTTTCTTTATTTCTAAGGACACTCGTCAGTAGAACCACATCTCTGTCGCTTCAGGTCTCTTCTTCATCTGTGAGGAGATTGTCCAGCATTCACTGCCATATAGGAGATTAGATATTACATAGCCGCCCAACACTCTTTTCTTTGTTTCTAAAGACACTCGTCAGTAGAACCACATCTCTGTCGCTTCAAGTCTCTTCTTCATTTGTGAGGAGATTGTCCAGCATTCACTGCCATATAGGAGATTAGATATTACATAGCCGCCCAACACTCTTTTCTTTGTTTCTAAGGACACTTGTCAGTAGAAGCACATCTCTGTCGCTTCAAGTCTCTTCTTCATCTGTGAGGAGATTGTCCAGCATTCACTGCCATATAGGAGATTAGATATTACATAGCCATCCAACACTCTTTTCTTTGTTTCTAAGGATACTCGTCAGTAGAACCACTTCTCTGTCGCTTCAAGTCTCTTCTTTATTTGTGAGGAGATTGTCCAGCATTCACTGCCATATAGGAGATTAGATATTACATAGCCGTCCAACACACTTTTCTTTGGTTCTATGGACACGCGTCAGTAGAACCACATCTCTGTCACTTCAAGTCTCTTCTTCATCTGTGAGGAGATTGTCCAGCATTCACTGCCATATAGTAGATTAGATATTACATTGCTGCCCAACACTCTTTTCTTTGTTTCTAAGGACACTCGTCAGTAGAATCACATCTCTGTCGCTTCAAGTGTCTTCTTCATCTGTAAGGAGATTGTCCAGCATTCACTGCCATATAGGAAGACTGATATTACATCACCTTACTGTACTTTTTCTCTTTGTTAGTAACAAAATTTTCCTGTTTATTAATACTTTGCTTAAAAAAATTTTTTTTTAAAACTATATTTCACTCATTACAAGGCTCAGGAGCCACTCTTGCTTACTAAATGGGATCCTTTTATGGATGTAAGAGATGTTATGACCTACTGATTATATGTGATGTATGTAATGAATGATCCGAGACTGGAAGAGATTAAGATTGTTCGGAGTCTGTTACACAAAGTAGTGAGTTTTTTATAAGTCAACTATGGCGGCATGAATTGACCAATACTAGTTAACTGGTGCCAATGTGGTCAAATGATTTTCTAAGTGTAGGTTACATGTGGCACAAGGCCGAAAGATTGGAGCACCCAGTGAGGATCAAACTCACTGCTCAGTTGTAAGTGATTTAGTGAGAAAAGTTTGTTAACCATATCACCACGTCAAAATACCCCACAATAAATGAATAGAAAAAAATTAATTTCTTCATACCATATTGTTTCTTATGTGGGTTCACAAAGAGCACCTCCTTCAGTCAATGAACCATGGAAGACGAAGAAGAAGGGTAGAGCTGTCTGCGTTCATTCAAAGTGAGAGTAAGAGAGACTGAAAATAGAGAGAGAGAGAGAGAGTGAGAGTGGGAGATTGAGCAAGATAGAGAGTAAGAGAGATTGAGAGAGAGATAGATTGAGAGAGAGCATGAGTGAGAGAGATTGAAAGAGAGAAAGAGATTGAGAGTGAGAGAAATTAAGAGAGGAGATTCAGGGAGAGTAAGAGAGAGTGAGAAAACGATAGATTGAGAGAGAGTGAGAGAGAGTAAGAGAGATTGAGAGAGAGAGAGAATGAGAGAGATTGAGAGAGTGATAGATTGAGAGAGATTGAGAGAGAGTAAGAGAGATTGAGAGAGAGACTGAAAGAGAGTGAGAGATTGAGAGAGTGATAGATTGAGAGAGAGAAAAGAGATTGAGAGTGAGAGACCGAAAGAGAGAGAATGAGAGAGATTGAGAGAGTGATACAGTGAGACATTGAGATAGAGTAAGAGAGAGATTGAGAGAGTGAGGGATATTGAAAGAACAAGATAGAAAGTTAGGGAGTGAGATAAATTTAGAGAGTGACTGTGAGCGATTGAGAGATAAGGATCAGGTTTTAATAAAAGAATAAAAATGTTGATGAAACAATAAATGTTCTCTTTCAGAATGTCCTCCCAACACACATGGCTTCTACTGCAAAGAACAGTGTGACTGCACAAATAATGCCAAGTGCGACCACCAAACTGGACAGTGCAAATGCAAGGCAGGCTACATTGGCAACCGATGTGAAAAAGGTGACCATTTATTTCTTCATTTCTCTCATTCCCAGGCCAAACAGAGGTAGATTCATCTGAAGCAATTAGTCAATTTATATATAAATATATTTATATCCAGGTAAAATGAGAATAAATGGAACTATAATTCCACTGTACATAACATTTAATTTAAAAGAGGGCTCAATATATAGTCCCTTAGGAGACACATTTATGGTGTTGTAACATGATTGCTATTATGTGGCAATTTTTAATATGTTTTAATATCTAAAAATAAATAAATAAATATATATTTATATATAAATATTTATATATATATATATATATATATATATATATATATGTATATTTACTCAAAAATCAGTTGGTCAGTTGAAGCGACTATTTTAGTTTCAACCTTACAGTATTCTCAGATGATTTCTGAGGATACCCTAAATTTGAAATCAAGTTCGCAGATTCAGCTGACCTCCTGATTTTTAAAGTGAAAAGCTGTACATGTTATTTTTAATTTTATTTTAATCTTTTATATGTTTATTAAGCACTTTTTAATACTACTACTTCCTGGTCTGATTCAACTCTGACCATTAACCATTATATATATATATATATATATATATATATATGTGAAAAATATATAGAAAATAGAAAAGAACTCGTTAGGTAAATAATCCAAAGTTCTTTAGTATTTTTGTTATTATTTTTAAAAAATAGTGCTCGATACAAAAGTAGAGCATAAATATAATTATTTATTTTAAAATATGATTCCAACACGCTACATAAGAGTTCTCATGTTTCAAAACAAGAGCCGAAAACTTCAATATAATTATTTGAATTAAATTGAATTAAAGTAAGCTCTGTTCCATCTTCAAGCGAAATTTTTTTTGGAATAACTTATTTCTGAAATTTACGTGTTTTAATAGCATATTCATTATTGAAATCAAAATTTCCATGGTAATTTGTATCAGTATAGAGTTACATTCACAGATGTCAAGTCAGGGTAAGGTTTGGGTATTTAAATTTAAAACGGAAGATGATTTCGCCTAGTCTGATTTACGTGTCTATGGAGAGTTATTTATTTTTTTATTTTATTTTTTTCTGAAAGGGTTTTGTGTATATAAAAACTGTCGTAAATCGCTAACATTTGTTTTTTGACGACTTCATAAAGGGTTATCTTTTTCTGTAGGGCATTTAAACTATTTATTAGGACTATGGATTTTAAAAATTATTTTATAGTTTGTTTTTATGCTAATTATTCAATGCAAAAATTTGATGATGTCAGCAAAAAACTGTTAACTCATGTCTATTGTTTAATAGATTTTTAGATTTAATAGATTTTTCCAGTCAGCTCCCTTAGATTGGGATGCTTGTTTTACAAAAGAATTCCATAGCTTCAACAGATAAATTTGAAATTTTAAAATAATTACAGAGTGCATTCACAAGTGTTTTAAAACTCACCATCGCAAGAGAATGCAGATTTAATCGCAGTTACAATAAGATGGTTTAATTTTTTAATTGCTTTAATAAGTCTTAATTGCTTTAATAAGATTTAATTGTTTGTTTTAATAAATTTTAATTGCTTTAATAAATCTTAATTGCTTTAATAAGATTTAATTGTTTCTTTTAATAAATTTTAATGGCTTTAATAACTCTTAAGTGCTTTAATAATTTTTAATTATTTTTCTTAATAAGTAATATACATATATGCCTTAGGTTTCTTATAAATTTTTTATTTAGCTTAATAAATAGCTATATATCATGTAGCGAAATTCACATCAGCACATGGCATATATTTATTTGATCATATACTTAGCAATACACCGTGTCTTTATTCAGTCACATCATGTCATTGTATATGGACATATTCTTTGATCATGCCATCCATGACTTTCTTTGATTAAATCCTGTTAATAAATATATGACAGCATTTCAAATATTGTGATTATTAAACTCACATTTGAGGCATTTTTTTCTTAATACAGAATGTGAACCAGGATCATATGGCCTGCATTGCCAAGAAAAATGTGACTGTGGGTTACTTGGATGCTATCCTGAGACGGGTAAATGTAAATGTCCCTCAGGATTAACAGGACCAAAATGCAAAACAGGTAAGCATATAGATACAAACACAAATGGTATATGAAAACAGTTTAATATACATATATGAGAAAATGATATATAAATTTTTATATATCAAGAGTAGTTGAAGGAAAAATTATGAAAAAAAGAAAAATGCTTTCGTCCAACATGTTTCGTCTATGAAGGAGGAATTTACTCCATTACCTGTAATGACTGCCAAAAGGAATACATAGGAGAAACATCAAGAAATTTAAATAAAAGGTTATATGAAGACAAAAGGGACTGTTTACAAAATAACACAATCAGTTCATTAGTTGCTCACCATAATGAATCTGACCATAATGTTGATTTAAAAAATGCTTCTGTAATTAAAAGAGAAAGCAATTTACTAAGATGAAATTGTATAGAAAGTGCTTTAATTGCTAAATCAGTGGTTCCCAAAGTGTTTCTTGGTCATGCCCCACCTAAGCATCTCTGAAATACTGATGACCCCGACCCTTAATTTATAATTCTTATTATTCAAAAAGTGAACTCATATTTACAAGGAGGGAGCCTAAAAGGCCTTTAACTTCATCTAAACCAATCTCTGTCTCTCTCCCTCAATTTCTTTTCCTTTTCGCTCCCTCCCTTTTTCTCTCTCACTCTCTTTCTCTCTATCCCCTTTCTCTGTCTCTCCCTCCCTTTCTTTGTCTCTCCCTCCCTTTCTCTGTCTCTCCCTCCCTTTCTCTCTCTCTCCCTCCCTTTCTCTCCCTCCTTTTCTTCACTCCTTTGTTTTTCTCTCTGACCTTTTCTCTCTCTCCTTTTCTCTCTCTCCCCTTTCTGTGACTCTTTCTCCCTTTGTCTCTCTATCTTCCCTTTCGCCATCTTCTTTTCTCCCTCTCTCCTCTTTCTCTGTCTCTCTATCTTCCCTTTCGCCATCTCCCTTTCTCCCTCTCTCTATCTTCCCTTTCACCATCTCCCTTTCTCTCTCTCCTCTTTCTCTGTCTCTCTATCCCTCCCTTTCTCTCTCCCTTCCTTTCTTTCTCTCTTGCTTTTCCCTCTATCAGTATGCCATTTCCAAAATTCTGGAGCAGTGAATTGTGTCCTGGTGTTCTTTTTCTCACAGACGGTGCCCAACTGACCCTACCCTAGTGTGCAGTTGACAATATCAAAAGCATTCGATGTAGATGCATGAAATTAAAGATATAAAATGGTGACAATTTTATCCATCACAACAGTATAACTTTGTAAGAAATTAATTGATTTTTATCCATCATTTGACATTATTTCTTATTACAGTCAATTAAGTTAAGCAACATTGAGCCTGGTCAGTACCTAGATGGGTGACTCTTTAGAAATACCAGATGTTGTAAGCTTTGGTGTGTGGGTGATGTATTGGATAATGACTTGGAATTGGAAATTGAGTTCCAATTCCAGTCAGGTTCATTATATACATCATCATCATCATCATTATCATCATCATACCCTTGACTTTTTTAATCATAGTGGGGATCTGAATATAGAAGCCACATTGAATCTCCCCGACAATGGTCTATCAATGGCAGCCATCAGGAATACAGGTACAGTCATACCTGTCCATTGTTTGATATTGTCCAGCCAGTTTGATGAATCTCTCCCTTCTCTCCCCCAGCTATGGGTTAATTAGTAGAACTTGTATCAGTAAATCATTACTATCTCCAAAAAATGCTTACAATCTAAAACAATATTGTCTGGCTTTAAATAACATGGTTGATAAATCATAAAAACAATCAGTCTATGTATCAGAAAAGATGAAATGTGTCACATGAAAACATTTTTCCACTATATTGTAATTGTTTACTATAGACATGTATATGATGTTGAGTGTGTGCTTACACAGCAGTATATATTTTTAAGGGATTATAAAGGGATTAATGCATTAAGGGATTATAAAGGAATTAATAGATTATTTTGTTTTAAGTGAGTATAAAGGGATTTATGGATTATTTTGTTATAAGGGATTGAAAGGGATTAATGGATTAAAAGATTATAAAAGAATTAATGTATTAAGGGTTTATAAAGGGATTAATGGATTATTTTGTTTTAAGGGAATATAAATGGATTAATTAAGGGATTATTAAGGGAGTAATGGATTATTTCCTTTTAAGGGGTTATTAAGGGATTAATAAATAAAGTTATTAAGTGATAAATGAATTATTTCATTTTAAGAGATTATAAATAGATTAAGGGATTATAAAGGAATTAATGGATTACTTCATTTTAAGGGATTATAAAGAGATTAATGGATTAAGGGATTACAAAGTTATTAATAGATTATTTCTTATTAATATACATATTATATTTAATGGATACATATGATTGATTAGACATTTCTGTGTTATAAATATTTACAACTCCTGGTCTGGGTTTTTGAGTCTTTAATAAAGAAAATGTACCTTTCATCAGGATTTGAACCCATGTCCCCTTTATGTTATAAAAACCAGCATATCGTTTGGCATATTTTGAACCAGCTCATCAACGAATGACTTCATAGTAAAGCAAGGTTTAATTATCCTAATAAAGCTAGAAATATCCAGCCTTAAAAATCATTCAAAGTTCATATTGTCTAGCTTTGTTTTTATGTCCAAAATATAAACAAAGTAAATTTTAAGGAATTAATTAATTTTTATCTATAAACTGATATTATTTCTTCTTCTCTGGCCTTCTTCAGGTGATTGGAATTTCCAACTGAACCCTTTATTTCATAGATTGTTCTAGTTCCACATACCATGCCTCAGTTATCTCCCTTTAACTCAACTCTCCAAGTTTTTGTTCACCACCGTAGTAGCCAGGTGTTGAACTTGGGGTCTAGTCACTGGACCCAACCAATACTTTTATCCACTAAGCCATGTCTACAATGGCTGAAACATTGTGAATATGGCAAAAAAGTTGAGGACAACAGTTCAAAGAATGTAAATAGTGTAAATAATTACAATACCTCATCTCAGAAATATAGACAGGTTACAAACTCTCTTTTGGCATGTTCACTTGAAAATACCATATTTTGCTGCTTATAAAGTGCATTTTTTTTTCTTATAATATATCTTCTAAAGCCCTTCTGCATCATGTCAACTGAACATTTTCAAACAGAAGTTTATGCATTAATGAGTGGTAATAATATCATATGTTGGGTAAATAATGTTACATCATAGTCACCAATATTATGGAAGCTTGGAATGTTATTATGGGCATTATTATATCAATGACATAATAACACCATAGGTCACTAATGAAACAAAATGGCTAAAAGAAAAGAAATGACAAATATGCTTTGTTTTCAGGGAGACTTTTATCCTACTAAGATATACACAAAACTACATATACATATTTACATGGGTCCCAGTGCAGAGAATAATTCAGGTGACCCAAAAAAACGGGAATTTTTGAAGTGCGTATTGCCAGACATGAGCAAGTGGCAACACTGCAAGACAGTGACCTTGAGCAAGTAAATATTTCACCATTTTAGTAACCATGGATCAGTAGAACGGACAACAGCATGCGTTAGCAGCAGTCAATGAGGAATCTCAACAGCAAATTTTAAGAATGCATATGTACAGGAGGATGCCATCTACAGGACGTAATTTTTAAAAAATGAAAATTCCATCATTGGTTCTTAAATGGCATGTTTTAAGGTTTCAATTACTATGAATAAAATATTTTTATTCCATCACTCTTGCTTTTATTGGATTGTTAAAAAGTTTTCATTTTTTGGGGTCACCCTGTATATCATATATCTACACAGTCAAGCAGTATGAAAGGAAAATGAAAAGATAGAGTCTTACATATAATATCGAGATTCTTCTGTGTTTCTGGAGAAGCCATGTTTAGGACTCCAGATTCAAACAGCCCAGATTCATTTACTTTATCCCAAGTGAGAACATATTATGAGAACTAGATACAGTGAGGACTGTTAGCTAGAGATTTCTATATCTGCAGGAGATATATGTCCATTGTGAAATGGTGCCATATGCTTATAAGCTATTGGGGGAAGCAGATTTAGCTTCAGCTCAGTTATGTTTGCCTGGGCCAAACAAATAACTGGTTTGTTTAGTTCCTGTAAACCAAATGAATGACTAACCACTTTCATCACTGTATGTGACATCACTAAGTGGCCGACATGTGACCCGTGTGACTATCTTGACCAAATCGCCTTTTGTATCCTTACACCTTGTTTCCTGTTTAGGATTTGGTTTCTGTTTTTTTTGTTTTTCTCAAGTAGCTCCTTGCATCTTAGCAGCAATATCACTTTGTTTGGAATGAAATTTTTTTAAAAAAATAGCAGAGAATTACAAGACACTTATTGAAGAACTGCTGGAAATTTACTGTGTTATTTGATGCAAAATGTCTTTCAACCTGCTCTAGTTACTTTAGCATTTGGAATTCCACCAATTGGATTTCAGTGCTTTGAACAGGAGTAGAGGTTTATCCCTTGTTTCCTGTTTAGGATTGGGTTTCTGGTCCTGTTCAAAGTATACTTCAGCTCTATATTTCCAATGTCTTCGACTGAACTCTGAAATTTTATTTACTAAATACATATTTAATTTTCTTCTCTCACAATAGAAATAGAAAGGTTCACCTATTGTCCAATTCACAGCCCTTCCTTGTTTTTTTTTTTAACAGGTGTAGAAGTTTATCCCATGTTTTCTGCTTAGGATTGGGTTTCTGATTCCTTCTAACGCCATTTTCATTTTCTTTCGCTTCTGTTGGCCCCTTGTGTCTTAGTGGCATTATCACCTTGCTTGGGATGAATTGATAAAAAAAAAAAATTTCAAGAAATAAAATAAACATAAACAGGTTATCATTTGAAAAAAAAAAATTAACTAGATAAGATTTTTTGATCAAACAAATCTATTTTTTATTTATTTCATCTTTCTTTTACAGAATGTCCTGAAGGGCGCTATGGTCCAAACTGTAATTATGTATGTGAGTGTGAAAATTTTGGTATTTGTGACCCCAAATCAGGACATTGTTCTTGTAAACCAGGATGGATTGGTGCAAAATGTGAACTTACCACAGGTAAGACAACTACTATGCCTTCAAAACGTTAGTGACTAGCAGTAGCGCCGGGGATGTAACAGTAAGAGATAGATCAAATATCGACCATCATAAAGACTGAAAAATAAAATTGACAAAGATTATTGTTTAAGGTTGATAAACACGCATGTCTTAATTAGATTTTTTTGTTTTTTTTTTTTTTTTTTTACGAATTGGTCAAACCCAAACTCAAACAAAAACATTGTTTTCAATCGTTATGAGTCTCCGGATTGAATAGAATTTTATTATAAACAATTGTGTTGTAAATGGAATTTTTAAAGCATTCTGAATGTAAAAATAAAGAAAAAAATGTACAGGAGGCAACCTTACGGCGGTGGAAAAGTGACTGTAGCCGAGCCGGTAGATCAGGACTGATAATATTACCGAGCGAGAAATTGTGTTAATCTTGGCATATTACGACGATATTTCGCGAGAAGCTCTTCTTACTCTGGCAGTGAATGGATTACAGATAATTTTGCTGATAATGATGCAATTATGGAACGCAATGAGTAGCATGAAGCAACTAACGTGATATTTCACAGAAATATGCAAAAATATATCCCACCCTATCGGTTTGGGTTTTAGCATCCTGCTACCACTTTTCTGTCAATGTCAAATTTTGTGTGAATCTGTGCAAAAAGTGGATCACAGAGCCTTGGTATTTTTCTCACCTCTCATTGGTTATTTAATACTAGAAGTAGAGCCCGGCATTGCCTGGGGATGTAACAGTAAGAAATATATCAAGTATCGACCATCATAAAGACTGAAAAATAAAATTGACAAAGATTATTGTTTAAGGTTGATGGACACGCATGTCTTAATCAGTTTTTTTTTTTTTTTTTTTTTTTTTACGAATTGGTCAAACCCAAACTCAGACAAAAACATTGTTTCAATCGTTATGAGTCTACCGATTGAATAGAATTTTATTATAAACAATTGTCTTGTAAATGGAATTTTTAAAGCATTCTGAATGTAAAAATAAAGAAAAAAGTGTTTAAGACAATAAGAAACACTACCTGCCAAAAACAAAAGTGAAGTTTTGTTGAAATCTGTTGAAAAATGTAGGAAATCCGATCCCATATATAAACGAACACACACACACGCACACAAACAACCTGAGTTTTATAATAAGTACAACTCGATATGAGTTGTCTCCCTTTCATTCTCGCGATTAATCGTGTTTTCAAATTGATTTTCTGCAAAAACAATTGTGTTTTTTCCTATTTTTGGCGCTGTCAGAACCACTGCAAGCTAATTTTATGCAGTCCTGTGAAGTTTTGTTGAAATCGGTTGAAAAATGTAGGAAATCTGATCCAATATATAAACGTATAGACACACAGACACACACACACACACACAATCTGTGTTTCATAATAAGTAAGATCATGTCATGGCTCTCCACAGCTCTCCTCTGTAGGTCTTATTTTTTTTTTATCTCCTCTAAAACTTGTCCAGCCACCCATTTACTCAAGCACTTTCTTGTTGTTGTTGTTGTTGTTGCTGCTGCTGCTGCTGCTGTATTCCTTCAGGAGGTTGGCAATCTTGGCTCCTGTCCTTTGTAGCTCTTAAAAAATTTTTCTTTTTCTCATATCTTTCGCACTCAGTATACCCTCCCATCATAGCAGCTTTATTGCCTTGCTTGGAATGAAATGAATTTATATATATATATATATATATATATATATATATTCTGTGTATTTAGGCAGCAAATTCTCTTTTAGGCATGTCTACTTAAATAGTTTACAGACATTATGCTCGCTTATTTTTAGCATAATATTTTCATACTCATGTGAGTATTAACAGATTATACGAATAATAAGCAAACATAATGTCTGTAATCTATTTAATCAGCCACACACACACATGCATATATATATATATATATATATATATATATATATATATATATATATACACTTGGCCCAAAAAGAAGTTGTTTTCTCCTTTATATAAGAGAAAGTTGTTATACATGGTTAAAAGAAATTGAGACATGATTTTTAAAAGAAATTTTCTTATGACAAAAAGAAAAAAGGATTTTATGATTAAATTTTGCTCTCGTCAAAATATCCTCCTTCAGCCTTGATTGCTGCAGCACAAATTTTTCTCAAACTATAAGTTTGATAAATGATCTCATTCTTTTTTTAATGACTCTAAAAGTTTTTTTTTTTTCATTTTTTTTCACTCTTCCATCAATTTCATCCCCTGATTAATTCAGGGGGTGGCTTCAAACTTTTTGCAATCATCAAACTGTTTTATTTTAAAAAGAAAAATAAATGGATTCAATTTTTAAAAGAAAATAAACCAGTTTGTATGATGACTGCAAAAGCTTGAAACCCAGGGTTACAAACTAATATCCATAAAAATGAATATGTTAGCTCTATCACCCGATATTGAGTACTTTCCAATAAGTACCACACACACACACATATATATATATATATATATAAAAAAATACGTCTATATATATATATATATATATATATATATATATATATATATATAAAAATACATCTATATATATAAATATATATATAAATATATATATATATAAAATACGTCTATATATATATATATATATATATATAAAATACGTCTATATATATAAATATATATATATATATATATATAAAATACGTCTACATATATATAAATATATATATATATATATATATATATATATATATATATATATATATATATATATAAATATGTCTATATATATATATATATATATATATATATATATATATATATATATATATATATATATATATATATATATATATATATATATAAAATAAATATATATATATATATATATATATATATATATATATATATATATATATATATAAAATACGTCTATATATATAAATATATATATATATATATATATATATATATATATATATATATATATATACAGGCCTGGTGCAAGGATAACATGTCCCCACCCCCAAATATATGATACTGTGTGCCCCACTATAATACATCTCAATATTCATATTTTATTTTTAAAAAGTGAGAGGAGTGAGTGTAATGGTTACGTAACCCCCCCACCCCCGGATATATGATATCCCCACCACCACCACCACCACCACTGACTCTACTACATCACAAATTTCAGAAGGTAATATTTATATCAAATACAAATTTCATTGTAACCTAATTATGCACAATAATGGATAATATGCAATACAGATGAACAATTCAACTAAAAAAATTGAAAATAAATCCAATGTATCTAAATACAATTTAGCGACATGTCATAATAGATAATTCCATCTTAAATAATTAGAGACATGTCATAATAGATGATTCCATCTTAAAAAAACCAACAATATTTTGCAGCAATTTTTAATATCAACTTGAAATTTTTTGTTACTAGTTTTAAATTATTTTACAGTTAAATATTTCATTAATTACTATACAGATTAACTTGTAACCACGCCCAATAGCTTTTTTAGTAAGCATTTTAATAAAAACTTTGCTAGCCAGTAACAACAATGTAATATCCGGTATATTGAAATAGTTGAAACATTTTTTGTTTTTTTGAGATATTATAAGACACAGGGTACTACTTAAATTGATTGGTCCACTCATTAAAAAAGGTGGAGGGAAATTTCTTTTGAAATAATTTGTACACATTAGCCATTTTAGACCTTCCTTAGGCCAGAACACTTGTCAGAATAAAATTATATTTTTTTTAAATGACTTTTTATATTGATATAGAAAAGAGAAGCCCTGTTTATAACATTGATATAGAAAAGAGAAGACCTGTTTAGAATATTGATATAGAAAAGAGAAGACCTGTTTATAATATTGATATAGAAAAAGAAAGCCCTGTTTATAATATTGATATAGAAAAAGAAAGACCTGCTTAGAATATTGATATAGAAAAGAGAAGACCTGTTTAGAATATTGATATAGAAAAGAGAAGACCTGTTTAGAATATTGATATAGAATAGAGAAGACCTGTTTAGAATATTGATACAATGTCAATCTCTGACTTCTATTGCAAAATTGTTGGACTTTGCGTACTTTTTTTTTGTTTTTATCTCTGGAGTTTACTGACAGGGTTGGTGCAAAGGTCTTGTGGTCCCAACCTTGAATATATAATATGAGCATTCCCACTCTACCACACCTCAATTTTTATAAGGTAATATTCATATCAAATATAAATGTGTATTGT
>CAHIKZ030004081.1:4370000-4412500 GCA_903632075.3 Acanthosepion pharaonis | reverse complement strand
TTTTTATTTTTATGATTTAAAAAGCGGAATTGTTTCTTGCATGAAACCCTGAAGTTAATTGTATGGATAAAAATTCGAAATTACTCATGCAGATAATATAACAATTACTTGCACAATTACTTAAATATGGCTGAGATTTTGTTGAGATGATATGATTTATGAACAGATTTCTGTGGATATTTTCTTTTTAACAGAATCCTTTCTTAACATTCAACAAGAGAATTAATTGTACAGATAAAACTCTATGATTACTCATGCAGAAAAAACTATGAACTTGAAGACTTACTTGAAATTGGCTGTCATTTTTTTGATGTTATGGGTAAATCTTGTAATAAAATATTTTATGGTGTCCCTTGTTTATTTATACTGTGTACATCAAGAAGAATCTTTGTGCATTAGTTGTTATTAAAAGCAATCTATATTATGGTAATTTATTATTTTTCTGCAGGGGTAGATATCTTCTTTTTTTTTTTTTGAATAGAATGATTTCTTTAAAATGATGAGTTTCAAGGCTGAAGAAAATTGGTAAAAAAAAAAAAAAAAAAGTGAAGAGAAAAAGATTTTGTAGTGAATGCTTTCTGGAGAAGAAAATGTATTCCAGAAAAAAAAACAAAAAACAAACGAAGCAAGATGAACATCAAATATGAAGGAGAAACTCGACAGAAATAAAAAAGAATTATGTACATTTTTATGCTTAAGATTTCATAATTGCCTGGAAGCAACTGCTGCCTTTGAGTTAAAATATTTTTTCAAATCAAAATTATATTTTAAAAAAATGTTCATTTATATCACTAGTTTAGCAACATGAAGACACACATGCATAAAGTTGGATGAGAATTTAATAAAATAAAAAATATATAAGAGAATTTTGAATGTTTTTTGATGTGTTTCACTCGCATCATCAGGAAAAGAGTTTTATTTCACAAGAACACAAAATAAACTACAAGTTTTGTTTCCTGCAGTGTCAACTATATGTTTGTTTCCTGCAAGGTCAAACACAGATTTTGTTTCCTGAAACATCAAACATTGATGTTGTTTCCTGCAACACCAGATGTAGATTTTGTTTCCTGCAAAATCAAACGCAGATTTTGTTACACACAATGTCAAACATGGATTTTGTTTCTTGCAATGACAAACTCAGATTTTGTTTCCTGCAAAATGATTTTTATTTTGCAAGAACAAAATTTCCAATGGAAATTTTGTGAAATAAAGTTCTTCTTCTGATGGCACCAGATCAGTTGCTGAAATCTATCAAAGTACAAATTTTTCAAATATGATATGCATATATATATATATATATATATATATATATATATATATATATATTTAAAAAGACATTTTATGTTTAACGTTCTTTTTTATAGATACAAATATTTAAGTAAATAATAAACAGTATTAAATAACATTCAGGCCGGTAAATGTTATTTAATACTGTTTATTATAAACAGAGCATTTACTTAAATACTTGTATCTATAAAAAGAACGTTAAACATAAAAATGTCTTTAATAAATAAATTGTCGGACTTTGTCCATTTCTTAATATATATATATATATATATATATATATATATATATATATATATATATATATCAATAATATTTTATTTATATATATATATATATATATATATATATGAAGAAATATAGTCTTAAGATGTGGTATATTTATGGAATAAAGTGCTCAATATCAGAGATACAGCGTGTGTAAATATAGAAGTGAACATAGAAGTCAACACTTAGAGGTGACAGAGACTCGTGGCCTGACGATTGCATTTAGCATGAAACAGACTGTCGCCTCTAAGTGTTGACTTCTATATTCACTTTTCTATTTACACATATGTAAATGTTCACTTTTTATATTTACACATATATATATATCAGTGGTGACTCTAATTCATCAATGTTTGGCATGGTAATTACAATCTTTAACAAAATATACTATTGGTGTGACTTAGATGCTAAAATGATTCCTTTATTCTAGCATAACTGTATGATTTTTAAAAATCTCTGTGCATGAAATTAAAAAAGCACAGTTTTGTATTTTAATATTAATTGTAATAATTCTATAAAAACAAACATTTATTTAAAAAAAATTTCTAGTCAAGTAAGAAAAAAGAGTGAGGACAAAGTCTTTGATATGTTTGTCAGTTTATTGCCCTCTTTCCTTTTTTTATTGTTTTATAGCCTGGTTATCAAGTCACTGATGGTAGAGATAGGAATAGTTGATTGATATCATGTTTCCTCAACACTACCCAAGTCATATTCTTCAACACAAACCTCCCATCAATGAGTTAAGGCTAACACTTTCTTTGATTCTTGCCAACTTTAAGTTGGGCTGAATATAATTTGCCCTTTTTCAATTGATACATTCTGCTAAAAAATCTTATATTGTACAGAATAAATTATTGAAAAAAAATAAGTTGAAATAAAAATGTTTTCTTCAAAAAACAGGACATACAAGTCATTAGAGATTTTTAAAAGATTATTTATAAAATTAAAGCATGAACTACATTGCCTATTAAGTATGACTCCAGCTTGATAGGGCTCAGATCTACACGATCCAACTAGGCATGTTAATTTTATTTCATTCTTTTTTTACTTACTTCCTTTCTTTGTTATTTCTTTTTTCTTTCTTCTTTATTATGAACAGTATCAACAAAATACATTTTGGTCAATATTTTGAGGCATGGAATTAAAACAATTAATTTGGGTTTCAAAGAATGAAAACAATGCACTACAAAAGATTTTTGCTGCTTTGAAAATAGTTGACTCACCCAACAGGCCTGAACACTGGAGTCACCACTGATACATATATATATATATATATATATATATATATATATATATAAGTGATAGAAATTTTTTGCAGGGTTGGAGGAGATTTGAATAAACATTTATAGTAATTCATTAAGTCTAGAAGAACCGTCAACAGAATGCAGAAAGCACTGGACAGCTGTTTCGGAATTCATCAGCAATGCTCATCCACTACTGAGATACAACACAAGTGTCATACCACTTGACCAAATACCCCACCCCCACAAAAATGTCTATCACTTCTATATATATCCTTGCTTGATCCAGCTTCTAATGCTCTGGAGGGAACAGCTTGGGGAAAGAAGCGTGGCTCTTGGTGGTACAATCTGTTAGGTTTCGAATACTTGGATGAGTATCACCACAGAATTTTGTGAGTAGCAGCCCTATGTTGTGTCTAGTCAGTTTCTTCTTTGTCACTAAGGCCTGTTGGTAGAGTGGGTAAGACACTTGTGTTGTATTGTAACAGTCCAGGTCTGTTACTCAGTAGTGAATGCACACCCAAATCGGACAAAACGGCAATCCAGTGTTTTCGGCATTTTGTTGAGGATTCTTCTAGACTTGATGAATTACTATAAATATATACACACATACACACACACACACACACACACACACATATATATATATATATATATATATATTCACATTAATATATGCCTTCATACACAGTTGAAAAGTGTAATAGTTTTATATTTTTGTATAATTCAAAATTGTCATTAAATAATATGGTAGCACTAAATGCCCATACCAGCTGATTGGATTTTATAGTTCAATTGGTACTCATATATATATATATATATATATATATATATATATATATCACACCAAGCGTGTCCTCCCACCCCAAAAAGTAAGTACTCATTCTTCAAATGATAATAAATGCAGTGTTTATTGATTTACAAAGATGATTCATGGTTTAAATTAAATATTGAATGTAATTAAATGTATTGAATCTGAAAAAAGAAAAAAAAAGATGTTATAGAAAATCAAAAAGTGAGTATATTTTTTGGGACACCATATATATATATATATATATATAGGTGTATAGATAAATAGATCAGTGGTGGTATGTTACATGTTTGTCAAATTGATTCTTAAAAGCATAACAGATTAGCAAACCAGTTGTTGGATTATCCCAAAATAATCTTATATATTAATAGCCGATATCTAATAACTAATAACATTGTTGTAAGTTCTGTGGAGGGTTTTCTGTGATGAACATAATTTATTCTGACAAAAGAAATAGTCTTGAAGTTAAAAATGTGGCAAATCTTCTAGTCAAAAATTTGATAGTTCTTCGATTGGATATTTGAGATTGCAGCAATTCCATTCGAATGTGTCTAAGAAACCATAAAGCAGCTGATGACACTAGAGTCAAAAAACATAGTTTTGAATAGAAATATGAGAACAGAATTTCTATGTGGAAATATCTTAATAAATAAATGTTTTCTGTGAAATTATCAAAATGGTTTAATTCCTTTTTGGGACTATAAAGTGATTTGTTTCCATTCTCAGATTGAAAGAAAAATAAGCAGAATAGGTTCCTGAAGATGAATTGTCATTATAGAACCGAAATTCGGGATGACAATATTAGTCATAGCAACAGAGTAGTAAGAGACTTGCAAAATTTTGTTTGGTTGGTTGATTTGGTTTAGCTGCATATCAAAACCTCTATGGGTTATTAATTGGCTATATGTAAATTTAAATAGGTAATAACATTGCTGTAATTTCTACTTTAGCTCAAAGGAGAGATTTCTGTGATGAACATAATTTATTCTAACAAAAGAAATAGTCTTGAAGTAAAAAATGTGGCAAATCCTTTAGTCATAAATTTAATCAATCTTCCATTGAATCTTTGGCACTGGATTGATTCAATTTGAATATGGCTAAGAAGCCATAACACAGCTGATGACACTACAGTCAAAAAGCATACTTCTGAATGGAAATATGATGAAAACAGAATTTCTATGTGGCAATATCTTAATAAATAAACGTTTTCTGTGAAATTATCAAAATTAATTCTCCTTAATACTATAAAATGCTTCCATTCTCATTTTGAAAAGAAAATAAGCAGAATAGATTCTTAAAGATTACCTGCTTCTATAGAAGCAGGTACTGGAAATTTGGAATGCATATATATATATATATATATTGGAAGAGGAAGTGGGATATCAAAAGGTGCCTTCCAAAAGCTAAGCAAAGTATTAAGGAACAGGAAAATTTCATTAAAAATAAAAGCAGTACTGAACTGTTACATGATATCGATCCTAAATGAGATAGCTTCATAACATTATTTGTGTGTAAATGAATATAACGAACCCAACTGGAATTAGAACTCAGCTCTGTGATTAACAATTCAAAACAATTATCCATTACACCACCCGGTCATCCAAACTTACAGTACCTGGTATTCCTAAGCTGTTACCCATCTAGATACTGACCAGGATCCACATTGTTTAACATAGAATTAGAAGAGGACAGTTAATTTATGTTTAATTTTTGAAGGGATATTAATTAGTGATAATTAATTTTATTTCTTCTTTTATGTGCCATGTCCCTTCAGAACGTGGCCAATCATGGCTATCCACAGCTTCCTATCCTTTGTAGCTCTTAATAATTTTTTTGCTTTACCTAAACCCTGTTCCTCCATTAATTTATGGAACCTCGCCTGGCAGGTTCTGCATTATTTTCCTTCTGTTTCTCTTGCCTTCAATCTATCCTGTGAGTGTCAGATTTTACAAGCCTTCTTTCCTCATTATGTGCCTTAGAAATTTCAACTGTTTCTTTCTGATGTTAAGTATAAGTTTTCTTTTTGTTTTCATTTTATCTAAAACTTTGTTGTTGCTCACATGTCCGGTCTATGGTGGTCTATCCTTCTTTTAAACTGTATACCTATTGTTTCAAGTCCGTTCATGTTTAAGGAGATTGTGCAACATCCACTGCCATACAGGAGGACAAATATCACATAACAGTTCAGTAGTCAAATTAGTACTTTGTCATTATATGCTTGAATAGACCAATTTAAGAAAAGCACTAGTTGGAGGCATTTCTCATTTGCTTTCTGTTATACCATAATACCTATTCTATTGTAATAGACTCTCCCACAGATAATAAGTAGTAGTAGCAGTGGCCAGTTGGGCTCAGTGGTGTTGAGTGAGTCTGTCGGACATTGAAGTATCAACCACCACAACTAGATTGCTGCGTCATTAACTCTTATTTCCAGATTCCTAACGTTTTGTACGTCGAACCTAATTTAGGGCCGACAGTGAAATACAAGCCTCCACTGTGAAAACTACTCTACAACACTTTCTCTCTTTCCTTCATGTGAGTATCAGGTTTTCCAATCCCTGTTCCTCATTACGTGTTCAAGAAATTTCAACTCTCTCTTCCTGATGTTATGAATAAGTTTCCTTTTTGTTTCCATTCTCTCCAAAATCTCGTCATCCTTCACATGCTCGGCTCAGTGTCCTCCTTTATAACCACATCGCATGGATATGATCATCATGAACCCACTACCAACATGAGAACAGGAACTAAGGGCCTTCAGCTAAACAAGCCTTCTTCTGTCGCTTGCAGGATCATTGCCACTGGACTTGCTGAATGGTGGTAAAAAGCAAAGAGAGTTTGTCGAGGCCATTCACATGAATTTGATTTTGATGGACAATTCTGTACGGCACTTGGCCAGAAGTATCTACCTGGCAGCTCAGTGGCAACTGAAACAGGCAAGATCTGGCAAATCTGGTTGCATCGGGCTGTCAGGTGCTAGGTCTATCAAGGTCAGCCTGATTAGCGCTGTCCTCTTCCACCGGTTTGGTTGTTGAAATTATGTAGATCTTTACCTATTCCGCTGTTGGGATCTTTGGGTGTTGGTTCATGTGAATTCACGTGAATTTGCTTTTGGTGGACAACTCTGCATGGCACTTGTCCAGAAGCGCCTCCCTGGCAGGTCAATGGCGATTGAAACAGGCAAGATCTGGCAAACCTGGTTGCATCGGGCTGTTGGACGCTTGGTCTGTCAAGGCCTTCCTTGGTTATGACAGCCCGACTGGCGCAGCCCTCATCTGCTGGTTTGATAGTTGAGATTGTGTAGATCTTTGCCTATTCAACCAGTAGGGTTTTCAGAGTTTGAATGCATTCATTCTGGTCCTTCCTCTTTGGCCTTACTGCCATGAGTGACCTTAAAGCAATTGGAAGTCCAAAAAGCTGTTGGGATCACTAGGATAATTAAGCCCACTACCATGACAAAGAATAACCATATATATTTTACGCAAGATGTTAGAGGCATTAGTTCAGATACTTGATGAATAAAGTAGATCGAAAAGAAAAAATTATATATATATATATATATATATATATATATTGAAAAATAAAAAAAATATTAAAAAATTAAAATCTTCAGACTCCCTGGGTTGTAGATTAATATTCTTTCGTTTTGTTTATTATTCTTTCATTTAGATTCCTCGACTAGTTTCGGTCAAAATGGCCATCATCAGGAGAAGAAATATTTCTGCTTGCTGGTAGCAGTAAACTACAGAAATGAATGTCTTGATGGAGAAAATGAACTTTTGTCTGTAGTTTTGATTTCTTGTTTTTTTTAATTTTTTTATCTTTTTAACATGAATCTTTTAACATTCCTTGTGCTGGTCAAACAGTCTCTTTTAAGTTGTTATTTGAGATAAGAGCTGGATGAATCTATGCTTCTCGGAATTCCCTTGGTCAGTTTGACAGTTTTATTAGTCCTGGAGACGGGATGTGTCTCTGTTTAGTGTTTGTGTGTGTGTTATTTGGTTCTTAGGGAGTGAGTGAGTATGATATGTGTAAGTGTGTGTATTGCTGTGGGTGTGTGTTATCATTTGGCCATATATATATATATATATATATATATATATATATATATATATATATATATATGCTCTTCTCATGTCAGCCTGTATTTTATAAATAAATAAAATGCAAATAAATTACAAATGAAATATGAGGTTTGATCAAAATGTAGTGGGACTATTGTTATGGTAATGGAGCTGAAGTATGCAGAGTGAAGCTGACTGGTACAGATTGACCTTGAACTTTGTCAGGCATACACTCTAGGTTATAACATTCTCACTCACTTCTGTTGATTATAAACAGTCCTTGGAAGGAAAGTGTGTAGAGTGTGGTAGTCTCATTGCACAGCAGCGGTTTCATCAGTGGCCACATGTTGTACAGCAGTTTTGGGCCAAGGACAACATTCCCCAGGTTCGACAATCACCATATTCCCGAGATCTCTCCTCTTGTGACTTTATCCTCAAAAATTAAATCGCACTTGAAAGAAACAAGATGTCAAGGAAATCCAAGAGAAAATGACAAGACTGCTGCTCGCTAACCGACAAACGAGTTTCAGGAATGCTTCCATGAATGAAAATAACACTGGATAAAGTGTGTGGCTTCAGAAAGAGTCTACTTTGAAGGAGATTAAATATCAAATTAATATATTTTGAAGTTGAAGACCTGATACTTTTTGATCATGAAAGTTATTCATAGAGTTGACAAGTTATTAAGTTTTTAAATATTTATTTATTTATATATTTAACCTTGCATATCCTGAGATCAATCAAGTAACTACTCTAAAAAAATCCATGCTGTTCTGTAATACAGGTTTATTCATGGTGCAACTAAGAGTCAGATCCGAAATAGAACTGCAACAGAATTCAAACAAATAACCTCTATCAGGATTTGATCCAAGATGCATCCAACATTTCAAACTCCTAGTTTTACTGTAGATATGGTGGAGTAATTTGATTTTGGTGGAAAACTCTGCAACGCACTTGTCCAGAAGCGTCTCCCTGGCAGGTCAATGGCGATTGAAACAGGCAAGATCTGGCAAACTAGATTGCATCGTACTGTTGGATGCTTGGTCTGTCAAGGCCTTTCTTGGTTATGACAGCCCGACTGGTGCTGCTCTCTTCTGCCGGTTTGGTCGTTGATATCGTGTAGATCTTTACCTATTCCAACGGGTGTTGATCAGTCGGGTGTTAATTCAGTCTGGTCCTTCCTCTTCGACCTTACCGCCATGGGTGGCCCTACAGGTATTGGAACTTCAGACGGCTTTGGTTTTGGGATCACTAGGACAAAATAAGCCCACTAGCATGACAAGGAATGACCATATATATTTTACACTGGATGTTGGGATGAACAGCTTGTTATCCGTGTACTGGATATAAAGTGGGTGATTAATTTTCTATTGTTATTAAATAATAAACTGACCCCTCAGTGATTACTCCCATATAATAATGTGCTATAATTATCTAGGCAACGGAGAAGCCCATACATTTAGCCAGAAGTGCCTCCCTCGAGGATGGCTAAAGGGATTGAGACAGGCGAGATCTGGCAAGCTTGGTTGCATCGGGCTGTTGGATGCTTGATCTTCAAGGCCCAACTTGGTTACGTCACTCCGGCTGGCGCCGCCCTCTTATGCCGGTTTGGTCGTTGAGTTCGTGATAACCCAATATGCGTCTTGTATTGGACGGTGGACGGTGGCAAAAAATATGAGATCTGGCATCTGAGCTCCAGTCACTTTCTGATTTCCATAACATAGCTTTCCTGCACCTTTCCTATGAATAATTTCATAGTTATTGTTCCCATGAACATTTCTCCTTGGGAGCTAGACTTTAAGCATGAGTCCGTTTATAGGCTTGAGTCGGTAATACAAGTGAAGATTAAAATAAGCGGCGGGGTTAGAAATTATTCCAAAATGTAATACTTGTGGGGGAACGCTGAAAGAAATGTGCGGTAGCGAAAGAACAGTGGTCAGCAATCATTTGGAGGGGGTCAGAAAGCTATGCGATGTCTTGGAGGAGGGTCATGATATCAAATTTACTATAATAAATTCTCTCAACCCTTGACCGCTGCGTCCAGAACACTGCCCTGGTCTGGAGGTTTTAAGAAAAAACAATGAAGATAATGTTATATTATTTAAGCAAGTTTCCTTATTTTACTGCAGGTATAACAGGATAACAACTAACACAATCAACAAAAAAGATGGAACAATATGTTTCCCAAGAGTATTTTCGTGTAAGTGATTGTAATAAAGATGGTTCGGATTATAAGGGTGCTGTATTCATTCTAGTGAGAAAAATTGTCCTGCACGACACGGGAACCAACTTTCCTAGAAGCAGACTTAGCAGTTGATTCAATATAATAATTCCAGTTCATATCGGTGGGAAAATGTTAAAATGAGAAGGAGCAAGGTGTCGCTTACCTGAAGGATAGCATCAGCCATACTGACGGAAGAGGAAAAGGGTCCGCTAAGATTATGAAAAGAGATCAGTATAGTTCTGGGGACATTAAACTTAACAAGTTATTTCTTGCCCCAGTAAACAACAGTTTGAATATCATTTTCGAGATCAGCTGCCAATTTGACTTTATTGAACCAATTAAGACAGGAGTAAATATTGTGCCATCCGCATCGGTACCAACTGATGACACAGGGGAGGTCTCTGACAAAAAAAAAAAAAAAAAAAAAAAAAAAAAAAAAAAGAAGAGGTAGAAAGTGAAAAGAAAAAATAATCAAATGTCACAAATTATTTTCACATATATTTGAATAAGCATCAGGCTATATTCACCCAAAGCAAGGCAATAAAGCTACTAAGACACAAGTGTTTAGAAAAGGGTTAGAAAACAGAAACATTACTAAGGAACGAGTACAGAAGAAGAATCTGGAGGAGAGTAGATAGCGATTGACACTGCATTTAAACTTTTGAAGGTTAAATTTGTCTGGAAAGTATGCAGCCTGAAGGGAGTTCCCCAAGCAAGAAAAGAAATTGTTAGTATAGATCTTACGGCTAGTACTGCGCTTAAATTAAAAAAATGCCGAGTGATCATAGCAAAGAGTTTACCCGAACAATTACCATGAAAATATTTGTAGAAAAAGCACAGGAAGATAACTTTATAGCAGTGGGTAAGTGATTGAAGCCGAGCCGCCAGATCAGGACCAATAATATTGCTGATTTGTGCCTATTTTCTGATTCCAAAAACGATTCTTTTAAATTTTTAACTTAATTTTCCATTATTGGTACTAATGATAAATATTTATTGTTTTTAAATTATCACTAAAACTAAAATCATAATAACATCAAAATACGATGTAAATTTATTTTACTTGTATAAAGAAAAACAAAAAAATAAACTTTGCATAAATTCTCTAGGTCAGCTTTAAAAGAATGCAGTTGATTTACAATGTTCCGAAAAATGCTTAAAAATTAAATAAAACATTTTTGTCAAGAAAAATACTTTCAAACATCATTGTACCCAGAAAATGATGCAACGGAAAATTGGACACCGGAAAATTAGCAACAGAAAATTACGTCAACCATGAGCCAGTCGAGACTGTCGGATCTGGCTGTGCTGTCCATTGAAAACGAGCTTACAAGACAAACAGATTTTGACGATGTCATTGACCAGTTTGCTACAATGAAAACAAGAAAACATTCATTCTAAGACCATAGTATCGAATGTCATTCTTTTGTGTATTGCCGTGTTTTGTATTTAGTTGTTCTGAAAGTGAACAGTTGCGTTTTAAAAATCTTTTGATTTGAACTGATTATTTTGTGGTATTGGATCATACATATAAACAGTAACATACCGGTCAGTAGAGTAAAGTAGAGGTAGAGCATGTATGAAAATTTAGCTTCAGCTAACCATTCAGCATAGGGTGAATCGGGGTCATTGGGGTGACATTTGAGCGGACCGCCCCGGATGACGTTTACTCTAGCTACGCCACTGGTTCCATGTAATACATTATTTCACCACAGCCCTTTTAAAAGGACTGCGGATCATCAGGCTTTACTTCCAAATGTATATATATATATATATATATATATATATATATATATATATATATATATATAGATAGATAGATAGATAGATAGATATGTGAAGAAGTATAGTTTTAAGGTATGCTATATTTATGGGATAAAGTGCTCAATATCATAGATATAACGTATGTAAATATAAATATAAAAGTAAACATTGAAGTCAACACTCAGGGCGACAGTCTGTTTCATGCTAGACACAATCGTTAGGCGCCCTGACGATTGCGTCTAGCATGAAACAGCCTGTTGCCTCTGAGTGTTGACTTCAATGTTCATTTATATGTATATATATAGAGACAGATAGATAGATAGATAGATAAGATGAGAACGAATAGAGTACAATTCTAACGTTCGTAACATTTAATTTAAAAGATGGCTCAATAAAAAATATTATTTATTTTAGGATATTACATCGAAAACATGTCAAAATCTCCACACAACTGCATTCGAGTTTCGATGCGTATCAATGCATGTCATTAGGCGCTTGAAAATGTTTTTATTTAATTTATCTTTCGTGCATTCCTTGAGATCAAATCAGTACATTCTGAAAAATCATCCATGCCGTTCTATACTACAGGCCTATTTATAATGCAACTAATGCCACAACTGGAAGCCTAGTTCTAAATGTTTGAATTTCAGAAATTTTGGGAGAACAGTCTTAATAAATTACCTTTTTTTAAATAGTTTTGTTGGATAAATATATTACATTTGCATCTATTTTATTTATTTGTTTTTTTGTAAAATAAACTAAAATTAATCTTGCTTGAATTTTGTCAGAAAATACACCGAGCCAGATTTGGCAACAATATTCGATGCACAGCCAAATGGTTAGTTTATAAATGTGGAAGATAGATTATGTTAAGAACTGTTTAGAACAACTAGCAGCAAATCTAGTGTTTGATTCAATATAATTATTCGACTTTCTTTTTTAACTCGTTACCTTTTCCCGCTTTCTATGCTAATTTTAATCATTTATTCACTCCATTTTCAATGTTTGTTGTTGTTGTTGTTGTTGATTCTTCTTCTTCTTCTTCTTCTTCTTCTTCTTCTTCTTCTTCTTCTTCTTCTTCTTCCATCCAGTCTCCTTGTTCTTTCTCCCGTTTTAATATATCTAATTGCTTTAATCCGTTGTTGCCTGCGGCAGTCATTTTGCAAAGATGTAGTTGCAAGTCACATCAAGTTCAGGAGAATCAAAAGAAAAGCGACTTAAAAAGACAGGTGGAATCGACAAAGAAAACAGAAAAACATTTTAGCTTTCGCAAGCAAATTTCATTAATCCTTTTAATTGGAATGCTAAGCAAAAAAAAAAAAAAATAATAAAATAAAATAAAAAATAAAAATCCCGCCTTCATTTCTCCAATATAGGCATTAGTATATCCGTGATATACTAACATATTATAAGTACGGGTTCAAAAGAATACCCGAAAGAAACGAGTGAGTCAAATAATAAAAAAAATTCTTTATCCCAGAAATTCAGTAACATCTGTCCGGAGAACACAATGGCCAAAATGTTTTAATAATAACAGCAGTGATAAGAATAATAGTCAAAATGGAAACAATAATGATAATTCCTCATCCCAGCAATTAAGAGATACCTGACGCAGGTCGAGTGCACAACAGTCGAAATGTCGTGAGAATTACAATCAAATATGAGGCCAATAGTGCAAATGAAAACTATTTCAATAATGATAATACCTCATCCCAGAAAACCAGAGAAAGCTGAAGAAGTCTGAAGGGCACAACGGTCGAAATGTCGTGAGAATTACAATTAAATATGAGGCCAATAGTGAGAATGGAAACAATTTTAATAAGAATAATAATTCCTCATTCTAGAAATTAAGTAACACCGGTACGGAGAACACAACGTCCGAAATATTTTGATAATAACAATAGCGATGAGGATAATAGTTCAAATGGAAACTATTTTAATAACCATCCCATTAATTAAGAGATACCTGACGAACGTCGAGTGCACAACAGTCGAAACATCCTGAGAATTACACTCAAATATGAGGTCAATAGTGCAAATGGAAACTATTAGGTTGGTGCAAAAATAATGACGTAATAATGTCGTTTTTTGGACGTATTTTTTAACGTCAAAAACGACATTATTACGTCGTTTTTGCACCAACCTAATATTTTTATAATGATAATTCCTCATCCCAGAAAACTAGTGACACCTGAAGAAGTCTGAAGGACACAACGGTCGAAATGTCGTGAGAATTACAATCAAAGATAAGGGAAATGGTGCAAATGGGAACAATTTTAATAATGATAATTCCTTCCCCCAGAAATTCAGAGACAGCTGAAGAAGGTCGGATGGAACAGCGATCGAAATGGAACGACAGTCTGGATTTAAATAATAGAAATAACAAATTAAGGAGTAGAAAAAATATGTTGTCGTATGAGTGAAAGATTGAGAGCGGAAACAATTCAATGAACGGAGGAGGGAAGACAAAAGACAACAGGTTGGAAGAAGAATTAAAATAAAAATATATAAATGAAAAGCGTAAAAATATAAAATTTGTGGCAAAAGGAAAACAATGAATTGAGTGAATGGCAACGGGAGCAAAAACAATACAAAAAAATAAAGGCCGCTATAAAAAAAAAAAATTGCTTCAATTTAACAGGGAACAAACATTACTGTCAGCGCTTAGTAACCATAGCAACACGAGGAATGAAATTTAACCATGTCATTAAGGATTTGTTTTGAGCTGTGATGGTTAACGGCTCGTAATTAGAAATCGAAGACCCGAGGTCGAATTCCAGTCGGGTTCGTTACATTCACTTACGCGCAAATACCCTTGAGAAAAGTATGAACCTCCCAGCTATGGGTTAAATAGCAGGATAGATTAGGTCCTATAGTCTTAGGTATCAACTAGTCTGGCGGATAAAATCTTCTACCTAGTCAGTCATGATCGGCTAAGAGTGTATCACGTATGGTACTTCACTGTCTGATTAGTGTCATTTCAGGATTATATCTATCTATCTATCTCTCTCTCTCTCTCTCTATATATATATATATATATATATATATATATATATAATCGTTGACTCTCCGTCGCTACTGACGCGAACTGTTGACCCGCGCCTAACCGGGGGTCCTTTTACGACATATGAGGGTCAGGCACCTCAGTTTCTAGGAACCGACAGCCAGACAACCTGCACATATGATTTGATTACAGTGGTGAAGGTTTTATGCAGAACGAACCACACCTTTTTCATGAGCCAAATAAAGAGACCTGGTGCACCGTGTGCCACATGGCCCCCTAACGATTCTCCGCAGGTTTTGATTCGGAGTTGTCCTCCTCCTAGACCAGTTGCCATCCAAGGCTATACAACCCAATTTGCCCTGCTATTTACCCATAGCTAAAAGAAAAGGATTCATAACTTTCCCAAGGGTATTAGTACGTAAGTGAATGTAATGGATTCAATTGGAATTCGAACTCGGCTCTCCGATTCCTCAATCCGAGCCGCTATCCATTACTCTGCCTACAATTAATTCGTCCAAGCAAGTTGATAAGACGCAAGGGAGTTGAAATTTCTAGGACATATGATGAAGGATAAGGGCTGGGAGAATTTGACACTCACAAGGCATAATGAATTCGAAATGGACAGAGGAAACCAGTAATCTACCTTACAAGCTTGTGTAAATGAATGACAGGACTGAGTTTAGGAGAGATGATGAAAAACTAACTTTGCTAAGAGCTACAAAGGACAGGAATTTGTGGAGAGCCATGATCATACGTATCTTTAAATTACACGGCACACAGAGAAAGAAAAGGCAACCTACTGCGGTAAGATCTTCTGCCTAGTCAGTCATGATTCGAAAGAAACATGGCCGTCTAAGCATGTATCCCGTATGGCACTTAACTGACTGAAATAACATTAAAATATACCACGTTTTATGTAATGACTCAGCATATGTTACAAGAATCCTTTCAAGGTTCTTGGGGATTTTGATTACAAATAAAAAATTACCTGTTTTTATCCCCAACGCCACAAAAATACAACGGTCATCGAAAAAGTTTTCAGTCCTACCAAACATTAATTTGTAACAGACGTTACAACCTTTCGTTCGACATACATGAGTCAATAACTCTATTAGCAGTAGTAACACTTTTTCAGCTTTTGGACACGCGTAAAAAGAAAAAAAAATAACGGAGAGCATGCGTGCTGTGAACCAGAAGAGGTTAGTTTCCTTTTTACTGCGGGTCGAGATCGTGACAGGACGCTAACGTTAGCGCTCCGTGCAATAGACGCACATAGCGTAGAAATACACCTTCGTCAGTGTGTTTGACCATAGTAACACATTTTGTCCTAATCCTTCTAACCTATTTGATGGTCCCGTTTCGAAAGAAAAATCAGAAAAAAAGGGAAAATTGAATGTCTTTGGCTAGAAGCGAAAGTGTCTCGTCAGTATTCTCAGGATTTAGTGGCCGACTATTCTTGCTTGATAAATTTTCTGAACTTGGAATTGTTTTCGCCGTTCTTTCTCCTGTTGTTCTTAATTTTTATTGAAAGCATACCTCCCAAGCCCACTATTTGGTGAGGGCGGTGGATTGGCCGTTGATCCCCACCCCACCAGGTCGATGCTTGGACTTAAGGTAAGCCGTACATTCACTTGTTATCATGAGGAAGAAAGCGGACAAACACTTGCTGCCCTCTGTGTGTATAATTTCGCTCTACCGAAAACTAATTTTCATTTTTCTCTATTTTTTTAATTCTTTATTTTTTTAATCTTTAAATTTTATTTTATTTTATTTTTTATTTATTTATTTATTTATTTTTTCCTCTCCCCCTACTCGTCATTGTGTTTGACCATAGTAACACATTTTGTCCCAATCATTCTAACCTATTTGATGGTTTAGTTAGAAATCCCGGTTCGAAAGAAAAATCAGAAAAAAAAGGGAAAATTGAATGTCTTTCATTCCTTGAAATCGTATCTACACAAAAGACGTTCCTGATAAAATAAATATTTCAATCTAGTTTTATTCTACTCTTTCGTTTGTCTATTTTCTCAAGACTTTTAAATTTTGTTCAGCATGCAACCCCTGACTTAGTAACAACACCTTTAATTATTAAATAAATAAATAAATAGGTAAAATTTAAAGAAGTGTGTCTAATCGTGAAGTTTTTTTGGCACCAATTTGTGATTTTATCAAATAATCCCTTTTCTCCGGTTCATAAACCATTCGCAGGTTATTTAAAGCCAGAAAAGATTTTTCGATTGTAAGAATTTTTTTTCGTTGAGGAGATAGCGGTTGAGTGATGCAGGTTTTACTCATTAGCTGGGGAGCGGGGAGAAGAGGTGGATTCATACAACCCCCAATAAATATAACGAACCCAACTGGAATTGAAACTTGACTCTCCGATTTACAATCCTGGGTCATTATCCATTACATCAGCCGCACATCCGAGCTTACAATATCTACTATTCCCAAGCAGTTATCCATCTAGGTACAAACCAGGCTCGACGTTGCTTAACTTCGGTGATCGCTGAGGAAGCGACAAGTCAAAGAGAGACGTTAAAAAGCAAAGTTACTTAGACCACCAAAAGACAGAGATATGTGGAGAGCCATGATCGCCATGGCTGAGGAAGCATTTTACTCATTAATAGTAGACATAGGTCGTTTCCATCGAAACCAAAGGCAATGAAATTTGACAATCTCTCGATAAAAAACAAACATAAATCATTAATTTCAAAATATGAAGACGTTACAAGGAAGCACCCAAGTTCCTCAGATTGATTCAATAGCGTATACTCGTCTACGGCCAACAGGTATTATTAGATTCGTATTTGGCAGGTTTAACCATTCCGTCAGATAGGGGTTACACTAGCTCAATGGATATTCCTATATAACAGACACTTGTTTTTAATACATAATCCTTCCTATTTCGTTTTGTCTTGGATTCTTTTTCTTCTACACGCCGTGTCCCTTCAGGATTTGTAGCTCTTTTGCCCTTTTGCTATCTTTTCTAACCCCTGTTCTGCCAACAATTTACACAAGCTCGCATATATATTAGGTTATTTGCAGTCGTGTGCAATAATATGAATCTGTTTTCGGGGTGTATGATGAAATTTGTTTGGCCTTCACAAATATTGCATCAACCATGATTTCATCAGATTGTTATCACGCCTAGACACTATTGTCTCGAATGACGATTAGTTGTCTTAAGGCCATTGTGCGCGGTGGACGTTATTCCAAGGAAGCACATAAAAATTGTAACGCTGCACGAACCCACAGTAATTTCTTTTGAGCTTAAATTATATGGAGAAATACTCTTTTTAATATGGCCTTATGAGTTATTGGAGTATTAGAGTTTTTACTTTACAGGTTACAAGAGCTAATGGTAAAATCACTTGATCATAGTGCATCTATAAGAATAATCGTAGAAACCTGGGACCTGGAGATCTGTCGCTTTATCAGCACCTCACCACTTCACTGGAAGGCACGTTCTGATATGTGCAAGGAAAAACCGTTAGGGGGGATCTATTTGTGGAAATATCAAATTGAAAATAGTCTTGTTAATTTAAAGATGAAAAAGTGTTACAAAGTTCATATAACGCTCGTAAAACCTTGTGCAAATTAATTGAAACAACCGCTTTAGTTTCCTTTCTTTCACATTACGGTCAGTTTTAAACCTACTTGAGTGACAGGGTGTAATCGATTTTTATTTTTTCCTCAGATCAGGTAATTTGACAGTGGTGTGCAGTAATATGAATCTATTTTCGGGGTGTATGATGAAATTTGTTTGGCCTTGAAAAATATTACGTCATTCGTGATTGCATCAGATTTTATTCAGCTCAGACACTATTGTCTCGAGTGTCGATTAGTTGTCCTACGGCCATTGTCTGCGATGGACGTTGCTACAAGGAAGCGTACAAAAATTGTAACGCTGAACGAACACACTTGCAAGCCTTACCAGTGAGCAAATATGGTATTATAGACTGGCTCAGACACTTTCCTGATTTAAATCCAATCGAGAATCTGTGGCGAGTCTGCAAGGAACGACTTCGTGGAATGGGCATACGAAGTACTAACATGTGCACTGGCTCATGTTTCATTGGAAAAATACAAAAAAGTAAATAATAACGAAATTATTCATTTTGTTTCAATTAATTTGCACAAGGGTGTCGTTCTGGAATAAAAAGGTTGAGTGAAGAACAGGTTTAATCACTTATGATATAATAAGACTAATTGAGAATACTGTAGTTCAATACGATAATTCGTACGACTCAAACGCTACGCCTTGCAACCCACTTTGAGATGACTGTTCCTATGAGCAGACGTTCAACTCATAGAGGATGGACGAGTTCAGGTTCAACAATTAGTGTAGAGAAGGTCGCTCGTAAGCAAAGAAAGAAAGAAAGAAAGAAAAAAAGAAAGAAAGAAAAATATTTGAACGTAAAAATTAATGGTTGCTACTGTAAAAGCAGCCTCAAAGTGATCCCTCCAAAGATAAGACAGGATTGCTTTCTAACCAAGTTGGAAATCATCCCGTGTCCCGAATGCAAATACATATTTGAACAGTTCTATCTATCTATCTATCTATCTATCTATCTATCTATCTATCTATCTATCTATCTATCTCAGTCTCTTCATATCTATCTATCTATCTATCTATCTATCTATCTATCTATCTATCTATCTATCTCAGTCTTTTCATTATCTATCTATCTATCTATCTATCTATCTATCTCAGTCTCTTCATATCTATCTATCTATCTATCTATCTATCTATCTATCTATCTATCTATCTATCTCAGTCTATTCATATCTATCTATCTATCTATCTATCTATCTATCTATCTATCTATCTCAGTCTCTTCATATCTATCTATCTATCTATCTATCTATCTATCTATCTCAGTCTCTTCATATCTATCTATCTATCTATCTATCTATCTATCTATCTATCTATCTTTTTCAGTCTACTCATATACTTACTATTGCTATCTGTCTGTGTATTAGTAAATTTGGAAAGAAAGTCCCGTCACATTTGGAAATGGAAAAGAAACAAAGGCTTCTATGAACTTAATCGATATATTTAATCAAGATAATACCTCTGATCATTATCGATAACATGATCATATCTGTTTGGCAAATTATTGATCCCTCGTGCAAAGAAATCTGCTGATTCTCGATGCAAACAAACGCTCCATACAAGTTTTAACTTATTCATATTTAATAAACTGCTTCCTTCAGAAAATGTCGTAGTGATCTGAAAATACGTTCGCCAGATGGTACAAGGACAGGAAAGAAAGTAAGTCGGATGAGGCAAAAGTTGCATATCTTGTACCATAATGTTTTCCCGACTCACTCAGACAATATGTAGGCTTGCTTTATCGTGTAAAGGCAACACAACTTTACGAATGATGAGTGCTTCTTTTCTGAAGGTTTTTAAGCAGTTCTTCCAAATGATGATAGTACTAATCCACATTTTTATAATTATTTAAAGAATAGCCACAAAGTGATTCTGGTTCAACAATTAGTATAGAGATGGTCGGTCGTAAGCAAAAATAAAAAGAAAGAGCATTAGAACGTAAAAATTAATGGTTATTTTAACAATATAAGAACGGACATTTACAAGACAATATAGATAACGATTTAAATTGCATTTAAATATTTGAAGTTGACAGCGAAGCTAGAAGCTGGAAAAGAGTTCCCTAAGCGAGAAGTGCGATAGAGGAAACTATTAGCATAGAACTTGCGGTTTCGTCTAGCCATTTCAATTGTAAAATGATGAGATCTAGTACTGCGCTTAAATTCATAAACTCTACGTACCAAAGAGGAATGTTCATCAAAACAATTACTATGAAAATATTTATAGAAAAGGAACATTGAAACTACGTTAGGGCTGTGGAAAAATGACTGAAGCTGAGATGCCAGG
The DNA here is from genome assembly GCA_903632075.3 of Acanthosepion pharaonis. NCBI lineage: Eukaryota > Metazoa > Mollusca > Cephalopoda > Sepiida > Sepiidae > Acanthosepion > Acanthosepion pharaonis. The sequence goes on along the minus strand of CAHIKZ030004081.1, from coordinate 4,391,942 downwards.
TGAAGACCAATAACATTTCAGATTATTTGTATTTGTTCTAGGATCTCTAAATACGGAGCAGAAGACCCAGACCAGATGTGGAGGCAATATTCAAAGTATGGACGAATGGTAGACTTGTAAAGAGATTCTGGCGAGAAAAATTGTCTAGCACAACAGAGTGAGGTAACATTTCTAGCAGAAGACCTAGCATTTGATTCAATATAATCTTTCCACTTCGTGTCAGCAGAAAACGCTAGTCTTTCACTGAAAGTGAACTGCTTAGAAAATCGTTTTCGAAGCTACTGCACCACAGGAAATACCTTTCCAATAAATTTTGAACCGAATTGTAAACTGAATACGAACTTCAAACGTCGACGGTAAATAAAAACTGCTCGAAAAAGTGACAAGTGGCTGCCCGAACAAGTGGGGTGAGGAAATACAGAAAGATAGAAAGAAGAAGAAAAGGATAGAAGTACAAAATACAAACGAACTATAAGACAACAACCAGATAAAAGGACTCTTGAAATGTCTAAGTACATTTTCAAGTTCTTGTTAATTTTTAGACAGCGTATGATATCTTTTAAAATTTGCTGACGAACAAAGAAGAAAGAAGATGGTCAACTAATATTTATTTTATTACCATAATATTTTTTTACAGTGAAGTTCACCATATACAAGGTCCGAGAGCCACTCGAGGTAGAGGGTTACAGATTAAGTGGCACAGCTTATGTGGATATGTGGGGAAGATAACGCTTGATATTATACTCGAACAGGTTGACATCATAGTGATCGGAGAAGCATCCTCTTGGGAATTTGTCTGTTTTACCTCGAAGTAGAGGGTTACATAGTAAGATGTACAGCTTATGCATAAATAAATGCATAAGCTGTAGAGAGTTACAGAGTAAGAGGCTCAGTTTATGCGGATATGTGGGGAAGATAACGGTTAACCCTAGACTTGAACAGGTTAAGATTGTAGTGATCGGGGGAGCATCCTCTTGGGAGTCTGTTTGTTCTACCTCGAGGTAGAGGGTTACAGATTAAGAGGCACCATTTATGCGGATATATGGGGAAGTTAACGGCTGTACCGGTCCAGACTTCAGCAGGTTAAGATTGTAGTAAGCCGAGAAGCATCATCTTGGGTGTCGCTTCCATATAGCATTGGAATACGAAGGTAATGCTTGTTGTTCGCTACAATGTTCATGGCTTGACCGTTAAGGTTAAAACTCATGGAACTAAGGAACGTCGTTCGTCTGAACACTTTCTATGGCAATAGCGATAGAGCAGCAAGAGACTCTTGAGGTTTCGTCCGTGGAAAAGGGGTTGTAGGGTTGAAAATAATTCATCAGTCACAAGGACGCGGAGACATTTTTGAACGCTATCGAAACTGGAATGAAAAGACGGGACAGCTGTTTGTTTTATATGGCGAGAGCACGACATTTTCGGTCTGATTTGGTTTTTTTGAAATCTTAAAATTTCGGTGTGGTGTCTTTCCATCCTCAATTATAAAACTTCCACAGGGGGTTAAATATTAGTACCTTTTTTTTTTTGACGTCTTCACTCTATCGCTCGTCTCTTGGTTTGCGACTCTTGCCAATAATGATGATAATTGCAATATTAACCGTTTCCTTATAAGGAAACATTTGGCATTCATTGACTGAGCAGTCAGTGTTGCTCGAGTTATGATTTTCTTCACAGTCTGGCAATCGAGCTGGGATCAATGTGTAGTATCTGTTCTCGGCGCCACTGGTAATATTAGCCGTTTCCTTATAAGGAAACATTTGGCATTCATTGACCGAGCAGCCAGTGTTGCTCGAGTTATGATTTTCTTCACTCTCTGACAATGGAGCTGGGATTAAAGTGTAGTATCTGTTCTCCTTGGCTCCAATGGTAATGGCAATATTAGCCCTTTTCTTATAAGGAAACATTTGGCATTCATTGACCGAGCAGCCATTATTGTTCGAGTTATGATTTTCTTCACTCTCTAGCAATCGAGCTGGGATCAAAATGTAGTATCTGTTCCCCTCGGCTCCAATGGTAATGGTAATATTAGTTGTTTTCTTATAAGAAAACATTTAGTATTCATTAACCGAGCAACTGCTACTGTAGTTAATTGAAGATTTTATAAAACCGTTCTCTTAAAATAATTTTTCAGAAAAATAAGTTTTTCAAGTCCAGTAGATGTTATCGCTCTTTTCAGTATCGTATGATCTTACCTTCCCAACCGTTTATTTGAAGTAGCGTGGAATATCAACGTTTTGATTATGTCATTATTGTCTCTTCGATTTACATGCGTCATCCATTTTAGTTGTTGCTGTTGTTGGTAATCCTCAGATTATGTGGTTTCTGTTATTTGGTACAGTTCTTTGTAAATCTGTAGCGCCAGCCCACATTATTAAAAAAGGATAATCTTTGCCAGTATCCCCAGGCTTCACTCGCTCAAATCCCTTTTTTTAAGCATTGATCTTAGAAAGAGGTTGGATCCAGCTTAGATATTTCTGTACGTGTTTGGGGATATGCATAGCATCCATAGGAACCTTTCGATCTGACGTGGCTATTTAAATTCATGGCTAGAGTTTTCATGTTTATGTTTTGGTTACGTGGCAATTTGCGGTTTGGGGCGAAACTACCTTTGACGGGGCCTGTTCTATGTACAGTTTCCTTTTCTCCTATACTAAATTTGTTATAACTGATCCAGAAGCCGAGATCCTGAAATGGTTTGCATTTACTAATTCCACATCCAGAATATTATAATGGATTCAGGGTATGTGCCATCACTGCTTTTATTACAATTCCAGAACATTTGGAAAGGTTTATCTTCAGCCATATATATATATATATATATATATATATTAAAGAAAAACAGACCACTTTAAGGTTCCATTATAATAACTGATTTCACCAGAGCCCTTTTAAAGGACGCTGGATCATCAGATAACACTTTTAAAAAATGAAACGAAAGATGAAATGAAAATTCACAATTTTGACGGGTAGTATTAAGTTTATGTAATTTAACAGAGAGGGTGGCGATGAGTGGTGCGAGAGACATGGTCGAGTTTAGAGAGGGTTTATTTTAACATTTCTCTCAATCATACTTAGTATTGGAAGAGGAGGGACCAGACCTTAAATTATAAGCTCTGGATTTACAGTGAGCTCTCAGGTTTTCATCCTACTTGGGACTATGCATACGGATTAACAAGCTTTTCCTAAGACCCGAACAGTTGAACAGTTGGTATGACGCTTGCTTGTTAACCTAACTGTCCGGGTTTCAATTCTCGGTAGTGGATGCGCACCGCTGATGAGTCCCAAATATAGGACGAAACGTCTTCTTGCATTCTGTTGAGGTTTCTTTCAGACTCGATGAATTACTTAATTATATATATATATATATATATATATATATATATAAGTTCTATTAATTGTAACACATGGTGAAGGATGTTGATTTTCTGTTCAAGATCTTTCTTTTTTTAAGCATTTCACCCCAAGCAAGGCGGGAGTGCTACTAGCAGGCAAGGGGTTACAGAGAGTGGGAGAACGAGTAAAGTGGGGTGCTTGAGAAAATAATATAGAGAAGGACGGGGATCATGATCAAGATATGTCGATTGACATTACATTTGAAGATTTGAAGATTATAGCCATCAGAGAAGCAAGTAAGAGGATGGGCAAGTGTGAGAGAAGAAGCTAAGTAGAAGAGGCGGTTACATTTAACTGTTTCGACAGTGAAATGGAGGGACCAACTTAGAAGTACACTTAAATTCTTGCAGATGGAGTCCCAGTGAAAGTAGCTCGTCAGAGCATTTGCCATGAAAATATTTATAGAAAAGACAGAGGGAAGCCACATCACGTTTGTGAGAATGTGACTGTAGACGAGATGCCAGATCAGGACCTATCATATTGCATATTCGGATTTTGTTTAGGGGCTCGAAGTGAACACCAGGGGCACCAGACCATATTTGGCAACAGTATTCAATGCAAGAACGCATGGTTGATTTGTAGATTAACAACCCAATGATGAATACTTATGTCATCAGTAAATCAATACATCATAATCAATATAATAATCCTTCATAATCAATACATTGTCCTTGGGAGAGAAAGCAGAATCATTGTCTTCTATTGCTAACGACCATACATTCTCTCTTCTTAGAGTTTATAATTACCATAATTTCCTATGTATAATACGCATTTTTTTTTTCTAAAAAATAAGAAAAATTAGCGTTTTTTTTCTAAAAAATAAGAAAAATTAGCTACAAAAAAATCTTTAGAAAATTGCCGTTTCATAGATCGACTTGCAAAATGACAACTCACCACAAATATCCAACAATTTGACACAAGCATTTGGCGATTGCGACCCCCATAAGAATGTCAAATACAATCATATGTACCTAACACTACTTACAGATGTAAAATAAAATAAGAATTATCATAAAATTAAATTAGAATAATATTATTCTATGTTCAAAATCATTTTTTGTGAAAAACTACATACATATCCGGTAGATAGCAGATTCCACATTTTATTGAAGAAAAACAGGTTAATGAGTCTGCGCAGTAGGTACAATATAGTTATTTCCGTTTCCTTTTAGAATCGCGATAATCGGAAATTTTGATAAATATCTTCAATTACAGCTTGAATGAGAGTAGGAAACGCTGACCGTAATGAAATTGGAGAGGTACAATTTATAGGATTTGATTACCAAACAAGGGGTGCGTATTATGAGCGAGTAGAAGCATTTTCCCACACTTTCAGCACAATCTTAAGGGTACGTATTATAGATGAAGGCGTATTATACATGGGGAATCACGGTAGTCGTTTTTCCTTTTGAATATTTCTGTGTTCATTTTGGTACAGTTTGCGAACATTTTCGATTAAATTGTAATTAAAAAGAAAATCGATACTCGTATCGCAATTGAGAAGGCAAGAGACAATCTAAAAACAATTAGAAGAATATTGTAATATCTCATTTATTCACACGGTGCGTGAACTTATTAACCAGTTTATTTATAAATTAACTGAATGGTTATCGGGTTCGCTATCAGTTGGCTTACGGCCACATGACATTGAAACATTGGTTTTCATTGATCACCGTATTTAAGCAACATCAAGACTGCTCAGTATCTAGATGGGTGACAGCTTGTGAATACCAAGTGCTGTAAGCTTGGATGTACTGGTGGTATAAATGAAAATGGCTTTGAATTTTTAATCGGAGAGCCGTGTTCGAATCCCCGTTGAGTTCGTTATAGTCACTTAATACTATTGGGAAAGGTACAAATCCATCTTTTCTCTCCCGGTTAAGGGTTAACTAATGAAACTTGTATCATTAAAACCTTATTACTTCCAAATAAATTCTTGCAATCTAAAAATATTTCTTGGCTTTAACTAACCTGGAAATGGTTGATAAGCCATAGAAAACGAATCAATCAATCGATTCAACCACAACTCATTTTATCGACGCAAAATGGAGTACTGCTGCCATATTTTCGCTGAAACTGTTCAATCCACACATTCCAGGATTAGTAGTGTTGAAAATTCATACTTTTCTACTTTGATCTTGTTCAAAATCCACACTATCTAGCCACGACCGTGTTCAATATCTACATTTTCCAGTTTTGATCGTGTTCAAACGTCACATTTTTCATTCATGAGCCTATTCAAAATCCACACTATCTAGCAATTACCGAGCTCAAAATCCACACTTTTCAGTTATGATCCTGTTAAAAATCCACACTTTTCAACCCATCTCGTGTTCAAAATCCACTTTCAAGCCATTATCTTATTCAAAATCTACACTTTCTAGCCATAATCATATTCAAAATGTACACTTTTCAGCCATTATCGTGTTCAAAATCCACATTATCCAGGCTTGATCGTATTCAAAATCCACACTATTCATGCTTGATCTTGTTCAAAATCCACACTATTCATGCTTGAACTTATTCAAAATACACAATATTCAGGCTTGATCTTGTTCAAAATACACACTATCCAGGCTTGATTTTGTTCAAAATCCACACTATTCATGCTTGATCTTGTTCAAAATCCACACTATTCATGCTTGATCTTGTTCAAAATCCACACTACTCATGCTTGAACTTGTTCAAAATCCACAATATTCATGCTTGATCTTGTTCAAAATCCACACTATTCAGGCTTGATCTTGTTCAAAATCCACACTATTCATGCTTGATCTTGTTCAAAATCCACAATATTCAGGCTTCTTACAATATAAAATGTGTTTTCTGACTTTAAATAGCCTGTAAAGAGTTGATAAACAGTAAAAAATACAATCATTATTAAAACTCATCGTTATTCTCGACGTGCGTAGACTGTCTGTCCTAAAGCAGACGTTCTCAGGTGTAAGAAAGCAATCGCTCGTCTAAACGCTTGTTTAAACGACTGAATAAAGCGTAAAGACAAGTTGGTTAGGATCAAAAGAAACATTGATATGATTTAGATTGCGCATGAAATTGTTCGGATGAACATTGCTCTGTAGCACTTGGAGTTTATAAATTTAAACACACTACTAGATGGAAAACAAAAAGGAAACTTATATTTAATACCAAGGAGAGACAATTGAAATTTCTAGGGTATATAATGAGGAAATAGGGTTTGGAAAATCTGATACGGGACAGACTGAAGACAAGAGAAACAGAAAAACAAAGTATAACATACTTAGTGAGCTTGACTGAAAGAACGGCGGAATAGGGTTTAGGAGAAATAACAGAAAGACAACAATTATTTAAAAAAGATGAGAAGTTGTGAAGAGTCAAGATCGCCTACGTCCTGAGAGGATGCAGCAAATAAAGAGGAAGAATAGATTGATTCATCAATTCTACTGCTGAAAAGGTTTAATGTGACCGTAAGTTCTATGCCAACAGTTTCTTCTATCGCACTTGTCGCTTGTGGAACTTTCCAGTTTCTTGCTTTCCAGTTAACCTTGAACTTCAAAAATTTAAATGCAATATCAATCATTATCTTCTGTCTTCTTAATTCTTGTTCTTTTATTGTCCTCTCTCCTTAGTAGTAGTTTTCTCATATTTTCTAACGCTCATTAACCTCTTGCGTCCTAGTGGCTTTATTGCCTTTGATCTTCAAAAATTTAAATGCAATGTCAATTGTTATCTTCTGTCTTCTTAATCCTTGTTCTTTATTGTCCTTTCTCCTTAGTAAATTTTTTTCTCATATTTTCTAACGCTCAGTAACCTCTTGCGTCCTAGTGGCTTTATTGTCTTTGATCTTCAAAAATTTAAATGCAATGTCAATTGTTATCTTCTGTCTTCTTAATCCTTGTTCTTTTATTGTCCTCTCTCCTTAATAGTAGTTTTTCTCATATTTTCTAACGCTCAGTAACCTCTTGCGTCCTAGTGGCTTTATTGTCTTTGATCTTCAAAAATTTAAATGCAATGTCAATTGTTATCTTCTGTCTTCTTAATCCTTGTTCCTTTCCTTAATAGTAGTTTTCCTAACGCTCAGTAACCTCTTGCGTCCTAGTGGCTTTAGTTTGATCTTCAAAAAATTTAAATGCAATCAATTGTTTTCTTCTGTCTTCTTAATCCTTGTTCTTTTATTGTCATTAACTCATATTTTCTAACGCTCAGTAACCTCTTGCGTCCTAGTGGCTTTATTGCCTTTGATCTTAAAAATTTAAATGCAATACCAATCATTATCTTCTGTCTTCTTAATCCTTGTTCTTTTATTGTCCTCTCTCCTTAATAGTAGTTTTTCTCATATTTTCTAACGCTCAGTAACCTCTTGCGTCCTAGTGGCTTTATTGCCTTTGATCTTCAAAAATTTAAATGCAATACCAATCATTATCTTCTTTATTGTCTTCTTAATCCTTGTTCTTTTCTTCAAATTGTTTTTGTCTCTCCTTAGTTTTTCAATAGTAACCTCTTGCGTTTTTCTCATATTTTCTAACGCTCAGTCTTCTTAATCCTTGTTCTTTTATTGTCCTCTCTCCTTAATCCTAACGTCAGTAACCTCTTTTATTGGCTTTATTGCCTTTGATCTTCAAAAATTTAAATGCTATACCAATCATTATCTTCTGTCTTCTTAATCCTTGTTCTTTTATTGTCCTCTCTCCTTAATAGTAGTTTTTCTCATATTTTCTAACGCTCAGTAACCTCTTGCGTCCTAGTGGCTTTATTGCCTTTGATCTTAAAAAATTTAAATGCAATACCAATCATTATCTTCTGTCTTCTTAATCCTTGTTCTTTTATTGTCCTCTCTCCTTAATAGTAGTTTTTCTCATATTTTCTAACGCTCAGTAACCTCTTGCGTCCTAGTGGCTTTATTGCCTTTGATCTTCAAAAATTTAAATGCAATACCAATCATTATCTTCTGTCTTCTTAATCCTTGTTCTTTTATTGTCCTCTCTCCTTAATAGTAGTTTTTTCTCATATTTTCTAACGCTCAGTAACCTCTTGCGTCCTAGTGGCTTTATTGCCTTTGATCTTAAAAAATTTAAATGCAATACCAATCATTATCTTCTGTCTTCTTAATCCTTGTTCTTTTATTGTCCTCTCTCCTTAGTAGTAGTTTTCTCATATTTTCTAACGCTCATTAACCTTGTTCTTTGCGTCCTAGTGGCTTTATTGCCTTTGATCTTGGCTTTATTGCCTTGAAAAAAATTTAAATGCAATACCAATCATTATCTTCTGTCTTCTTAATCCTTGTTCTTTTATTGTCCTCTCTCCTTAATAGTAGTTTTTCTCATATTTTCTAACGCTCAGTAACCTCTTGCGTCCTAGTGGCTTTATTGCCTTTGATCTTCAAAAATTTAAATGCAATACCAATCATTATCTTCTGTCTTCTTAATCCTTGTTCTTTTATTGTCCTCTCTCCTTAATAGTAGTTTTTCTCATATTTTCTAACGCTCATTAACCTCTTGCGTCCTAGTGGCTTTATTGCCTTTGATCTTAAAAAATTTAAATGCAATACCAATCATTATCTTCTGTCTTCTTAATCCTTGTTCTTTTATTGTCCTCTCTCCTTAATAGTAGTTTTTCTCCTTATTTTCTAACGCTCATTAACCTCTTGCGTCCTAGTGGCTTTATTGCCTTTGATCTTCAAAAATTTAAATGCAATACCAATCATTATCTTCTGTCTTCTTAATCCTTGTTCTTTTATTGTCCTCTCTCCTTAATAGTAGTTTTTCTCATATTTTCTAACGCTCAGTAACCTCTTGCGTCCTAGTGGCTTTATTGCCTTTGATCTTCAAAAATTTAAATGCAATACCAATCATTATCTTCTGTCTTCTTAATCCTTGTTCTTTTTATTGTCCTCTCTCCTTAATAGTAGTTTTTTCTCATATTTTCTAACGCTCATTAACCTCTTGCGTCCTAGTGGCTTTATTGCCTTTGATCTTAAAAATTTAAATGCAATACCAATCATTATCTTCTGTCTTCTTAATCCTTGTTCTTTTATTGTCCTCTCTCTTAATAGTAGTTTTTCTCATTTTTCTAACGCTCATTAACCTCTTGCGTCCTAGTGGCTTTATTGCCTTTGATCTTAAAAAATTTAAATGCAATACCAATCATTATCTTCTGTCTTCTTAATCCTTGTTCTTTTATTGTCCTCTCTCCTTAATAGTAGTTTTTCTCATATTTTCTAACGCTCATTAACCTCTTGCGTCCTAGTGGCTTTATTGCCTTTGATCTTCAAAAATTTAAATGCAATACCAATCATTATCTTCTGTCTTCTTAATCCTTGTTCTTTTATTGTCCTCTCTCCTTAATAGTAGTTTTTCTCATATTTTCTAACGCTCAGTAACCTCTTGCGTCCTAGTGGCTTTATTGCCTTTGATCTTAAAAAATTTAAATGCAATACCAATCATTATCTTCTGTCTTCTTAATCCTTGTTCTTTTATTGTCCTTTTAATAGTAGTTTTTCCTAACGCTCTTAACCTCTTGCGTCCTAGTGGCTTTATTGCCTTTGATCTTAAAAAATTTTTACTCAATCATTATTTTGTCTTCTAATCCTTGTTCTTTTATTGTCCTCTCTCCTTAATAGTAGTTTTTCTCATATTTTCTAACGCTCATTAACCTCTTGCGTCCTAGTGGCTTTATTGCCTTTGATCTTAAAAAATTTAAATGCAATACCAATCATTATCTTCTGTCTTCTTAATCCTTGTTCTTTTATTGTCCTCTCTCTTAATAGTAGTTTTTTCATATTTTCTAACGCTCATTAACCTTCCTTGGCTTTATTGCCTTTGATCTTCAAAAAATTTAAATGCTCATTAAATCCTTGTTCTTTTATTGTCCTCTCGTCCTATTTTCTAACGCTCATTAACCTCTTGCTCCTTGGCTTTATTGCCTTTGATCTTCAAAATTTAAATGCAATACCAATTTAAATCCTTTGTTCTTTTATTGTCCCAAGTAGTTTTTTCTCATTTTTCTAACGCTCTTCTGTCCTAGTGGCTTTTATTGCCTTTGTTTCTTTAAATTGTCCTCTCTCCTTTTTTATCTTCCTGTCTTCTTAATCCTTGTTCTTTTTATTGTCCTCTCTCCTTAATAGTAGTTTTTCTCATATTTTCTAACGCTCATTAACCTCTTGCGTCCTAGTGGCTTTATTGCCTTTGATCTTAAAAAAATTTAAATGCAATACCAATCATTATCTTCTGTCTTCTTAATCCTTGTTCTTTTATTGTCCTCTCTCCTTAATAGTAGTTTTTCTCATATTTTCTAACGCTCATAACCTCTTGCGTCCTAGTGGCTTTATTGCCTTTGATCTTAAAAAAATTTAAATGCAATACCAATCATTATCTTCTGTCTTCTTAATCCTTGTTCTTTTATTGTCCTCTCTCTTAATAGTAGTTTTTCTCATATTTTCTAACGCTCAGTAACCTCTTGCGTCCTAGTGGCTTTATTGCCTTTGATCTTCAAAAATTTAAATGCAATACCAATCATTATCTTCTGTCTTCTTAATCCTTGTTCTTTTATTGTCCTCTCTCCTTAATAGTAGTTTTTTGCTTTTTATTTTCTAACGCTCAGTAACCTCTTGCGTCCTAGTGGCTTTATTGCCTTTTGATCTTCAAAAATTTAAATGCAATACCAATCATTATCTTCTGTCTTCTTAATCCTTGTTCTTTATTGTCCTCTCTCCTTAATAGTAGTTTTTCTCATATTTTCTAACGCTCAAACGCTCAGTGGCTTTAATCTTCTTTAAATGCAATACCAATTTATCTTCTGCGTCCTATATTTTCTAACGCTCATTAACCTCTTGCGTCCTAGTGGCTTTATTGTGGCTTTATTGCCTTTGATTTGATCTTCAAAAAAAAAAAATGCAATACCAATCATTATCTTCTGTCTTCTTAATCCTTGTTCTTTTATTGTCCTCTCTCCTTAATAGTAGTTTTTCTCATATTTTCTAACGCTCATTAACCTCTTTGCGTCCTAGTGGCTTTATTGCCTTTGATCTTAAAAAATTTAAATGCAATACCAATCATTATCTTTTTTGTTCTTTATTGTCCTCTCTCCTTAATAGTAGTTTTTTCTCATATTTTCTAACGCTCATTAACCTCTTTTGCGTCCTAGTGGCTTTATTGCCTTTGATCTTCAAAAAAAATTTAAATGCAATACCAATCATTATCTTCTGTCTTCTTAATCCTTGTTCTTTTATTGTCCTCTCTCCTTAATAGTAGTTTTTCTCATATTTTCTAACGCTCATTAACCTCTTGCGTCCTAGTGGCTTTATTGCCTTTGATCTTCAAAAATTTAAATGCAATACCAATCATTATCTTCTGTCTTCTTAATCCTTGTTCTTTTTATTGTCCTCTCTCCTTAATAGTAGTTTTTCTCATATTTTCTAACGCTCAGTAACCTCTTGCGTCCTAGTGGCTTTATTGCCTTTGATCTTCAAAAATTTAAATGCAATACCAATCATTATCTTCTGTCTTCTTAATCCTTGTTCTTTTTATTGTCCTCTCTCCTTAATAGTAGTTTTTTCTCATATTTTCTAACGCTCAAACGCTCCTAGTGGCTTTATTGCCTTTGATCTTCAAAAAATTTAACCTCTTATCTTCTGTCCTAGTGGTTCTTTATTGTCCTCTCTCCTTAATAGTGATTTTTTCTTATTTTCTAAAAATTTAAATGCCTTTGATCTTAAAAAATTTAAATGCCAATCATTATCTTCTGTCTTCTTAATCCTTGTTCTTTTTTATTGTCCTCTCTGCTTAATAGTAGTTTTTCTCATATTTTCTAACGCTCAGTAACCTCTTGCGTCCTAGTGGCTTTTATTGCCTTTGAATTTGATCTTAAAAATTTAAATGCAATACCAATCATTATCTTCTGTCTTCTTAATCCTTGTTCTTTTATTGTCCTCTCTCCTTAATAGTAGTTTTTCATATTTTCTAACGCTCAGTAACCTCTTGCGTCCTAGTGGCTTTATTGCCTTTGATCTTAAAAAATTTAAATTGTCCTCTAAGTAGTTTTTCACCAATCATTATCTTCTCCTAGTGTCTTCTTAATCCTTGTTCTTTTATTGTCCTCTCTCCTTAATAGTAGTTTTTTCTCATATTTTCTAACGCTCAGTAACCTCTTGCGTCCTAGTGGCTTTATTGCCTTTGATCTTAAAAAAAAATTTAAATGCAATACCAATCATTATCTTCTGTCTTCTTAATCCTTGTTCTTTTATTGTCCTCTCTTTCTTAATAGTAGTTTTCTCATATTTTCTAACGCTCAGTAACCTCTTGCGTCCTAGTGGCTTTATTGTCTTTGATCTTAAAAAATTTAAATGCAATACCAATCATTATCTTCTGTCTTCTTAATCCTTGTTCTTTTATTGTCCTCTCTCCTTAATAGTAGTTTTTTCTCATATTTTCTAACGCTCATTAACCTCTTGCGTCCTAATGGCATTATCTTAAAAAATTTAAATGCAATACCAATCATTATCTTCTGTCTTCTTAATCCTTGTTCTTTTATTGTCCTCTCTCCTTAATAGTAGTTTTTTCTCATATTTTCTAACGCTCAGTAACCTCTTGCGTCCTAGTGGCTTTATTGCCTTTTGATCTTAAAAAATTTAAATGCAATACCAATCATTATCTTCTGTCTTCTTAATCCTTGTTCTTTTTTTTCTCATATTTTCTAACGTCCCTCTTTGCGTCCCAGTGGCTTTATTGCTTTTGAAATTTAAATCATTAGTAGTTTTTTATTGTCCTCTCTCCTTATATTTTCTTTCATATTTTCTAACGCTAACCTCTTTTGCGTCCTAGTGGCTTTATTGCCTTTGATCTTCAAAAATTTAAATGCAATACCAATCATTATCTTCTGTCTTCTTAATCCTTGTTCTTTTATTGTCCTCTCTCCTTAATAGTAGTTTTTCTCATATTTTCTAACGCTCAGTAACCTCTTGCGTCCTAGTGGCTTTATTGCCTTTGATCTTCAAAAATTTAAATGCAATACCAATCATTATCTTCTGTCTTCTTAATCCTTGTTCTTTTATTGTCCTCTCTCCTTAATAGTAGTTTTTCTCATATTTTCTAACGCTCAGTAACCTCTTGCGTCCTAGTGGCTTTATTGCCTTTTGATCTTTTTAAAATGCAATACCAATCATTATCTTCTGTCTTCTTAATCCTTCTTCTTTTATTGTCCTCTCTCTTAATAGTAGTTTTTCTCATATTTTCTAACGCTCAGTAACCTCTTTGCGTCCTAGTGGCTTTATTGCCTTTGATCTTAAAAAATTTAAATGCAATACCAATCATTATCTTCTGTCTTCTTAATCCTTGTTCTTTTATTGTCCTCTCTCCTTAATAGTAGTTTTTCTCATATTTTCTAACGCTCATTAACCTCTTGCGTCCTAGTGGCTTTATTGCCTTTGATCTTAAAAAATTTAAATGCAATACCAATCATTATCTTCTGTCTTCTTAATCCTTGTTCTTTTATTGTCCTCTCTCCATAATAGTAGTTTTTTCTCATATTTTCTAACGCTCAGTAACCTCTTGCGTCCTAGTGGCTTTATTGTCTTTGATCTTAAAAAATTTAAATGCAATACCAATCATTATCTTCTGTCTTCTTAATTCTTGTTCTTTTATTGTCCTCTCTCCTTAATAGTAGTTTTTTCTCATATTTTCTAACCTAACGCAGTAACCTCAGTAACCTCTTTTTATTGCGTCCTAGTGGCTTTATTGTCTTTGATCTTAAAAATTTAAAATGCAATACCAATCATTATCTTCTGTCTTCTTAATTCTTCTTCTTTTATTGTCCTCTCTGCTTAATAGTAGTTTTTTCTCATATTTTCTAACGCTCAAAATTTAAATGTAACCTCTTGCGTCCTAATAGGCTTTTTTGCCTTTGATCTTCAAAAATTTAAATGCAATGTCAATCGTTAGCGTCTGTATTCTTGATTCTTCTTCTTAATGATAGTTTTTCTCATATTTTCTAACTCCTTTTCATGGTAATTGTTCTGATGAACTTTCCTCTATGGTACAATGACAATGAATTTAAGCGCATCACTTGTTTGGCAACAAGGTTTCATTAATTTTACAGTTGAAATGTCAAGATGTAACCGTAAGTTCTATGCTAATATTTTCTTCTATCGCATCCATAGCTTGTGGAACTATCTTCCTCCCTCTTGCTTCCATCTAACTTTGATCTTCAAAAATTTAAATCAACTGTCAATCGTTATCTACTGTTTTCTTGTCTTTTTTATTGTCCTCTTTCCTTAATTTTTTTACTCCTATTCTATAACACTTAGTAACCCCTTGCGTCCTAGTGGCTTTATTGCCTTTCTTGTGGATAAATGATTAAAGAATTATTGAGCGAGCATCTAGAGGTATTTCATTGCAGTTGGTTAATTCACCGCAGATGCCAGATCAGGACTAAAATGCTGTCCGGTTGTTATATTTGGGCGTGAGCTGCCCAGTCCTCCAGTCTTGATAGGGTCCAAAAGCGTCTTTGAGTCCTTGTGGGAGAAGAATTATTTTTAACCCTCCAACCTCTCTCTCATAGGCGCGATGTTGCGAACATCTGACTGCTTTATCGCTACTATCACGAAAAGTGCTTGAACCATTCCTTGGTTCCGCCAAGCCTAACCTTTACGGATATAGCCAACCACGATATTCACATTGTAGCAAACCATTCACATAACATCCGTATTCCTTTGTTAAGAACTAAGTCTCACTCGAAGAGCTTCTTCCTATAAACCAGGGATCCGTCCCTGCGCTGGTAGTATCACGGCTACGACTAGCTTGGACCGGCTCTGGCCTGGACGAGCTACGACAAGCCAAGACGAGCTATGTCTAGCTTAGACCAGCTATGACCAGCTAAGACCAGCTTGGACCAGCGACCCGAGTGAAAACGTTAAAAACTGACCTTGTGTCACAGCCTGACTCAGTGGGGGGGGGGTCAAGTAAATATCTACTTTCCTGGTGTATGATGGGTAGTTTTTTTTTTTTTAATCATCTCTCAGTTGGGTCTCTGTCTTCGGGCAGAGTGCGACTGAGCTGCGGCTCCCTCGGAGGACAGAGTGACTCAGTTGCGGCTCCGTCGAAGGGTAGAGGCGCAACTGAGGAAAATCACATAGTGAGGTGCCCAGCCCTGAAGAGCAGATGCCCGAGGCTGCACTCTCTGATTGTACTAGAGAGAGGGGTCGGTGCTCGCATCGAGGCCAGCGCAACCAACGGTTGCGGAGGCTCGGGGAATTTTTTGTTCTTAGCTCGAGTGTACGCGTTCGGGTTCCTCACGTTAAACCCAACCTTGTCTCAGTGGGGAGCCAGAGTAAATATTTACACGACAACGTGTAAATTTCTTGCAGAAGAACGCGTTTTTCTCTTTTTGGGAAACGCATGAACAATACATACACACACACACGTACGTACGCACATTCACTCACTTCACATACTTTGGACCAAAAAGTTTCCACATTCATTTATTTGTTACACACGTTGTTGTCTTTGCTGCTAATACATTATCAGTTGTTTGAATATATATATATATATATATATATATATATGAAAAATATATAGAAAATAGGAAAGAACTCATTAGGTAAATAATCCAAAGTTCTTTAGTATTTTTGTTATTATTTTTTAAAAATAGTGCTCGATACAAAAGTAGAGCATAAATCTAATTATTTATTTTAAAATATGATTCCAACACGCTACATAAGAGTTCTCATGTTTCAAAACAAGAGCCGAAAACTTCAATATAATTATTTGAATTAAATTGAATTAAAGTACTAACTGGGATATTGATACAAATTATTAACACCTTACGCCCCTTTTTCTTTAAACAATTGCTCTAGACGTTACCATAGAAATTTTGAAATCAATAATGAATATGTTTATAAAACGCGTAAATTTCAGAAATAAGTTATTCCCAAAAAAATTTCGCTTGAAGATGGAACGGAGCTTAGTACTTTAATTCAATTTAATTCAAATAATTATATTGAAGTTTTCGGCTCTTGTTTTGAAAACATGAGAACTCTTATGTAGCGTGTTGGAATCATATTTTTAAATAAATAATTATATATATATATATATATATATATATATATATATATATATATATATATATATATATAAATATGTCGGTTCTTGTGGTTTATATACATTTTTTAGGTGGACTCACATCCCCTCTGCCATTTTTTTGTTGTGGACATTTCAGGAGACACACGTGTTTATCTCACAACACATTCACCGGCAAGAAACACATTCGTCTCTAAAGTTTCTTAGTTGTTTTTTTTTTTTTTCATTATTATTCTTTTTTATTTTTTTAGAAAATCCGGTCGGTTTTCGTTGATCTCCCTCCATCGATAATCTTTTAATTACCGCTTCATTATTCCAAAATATTTGACGTAAGAACTGATCATACAATTCTTTGTATTTTTTTGTTGTTGTTTGTTTTTAACACAAAATAACTTTTTAGCTGAACCTTGTCATGTGCAGCAAATTCTCACGGTTGAGCCGAATCCCAGGCTTAAATTTTCAATCTAATGACTAAAAATTTATGTTCACTTTCTGTAAGTGGCATGAAACAAAACTGAACCTCGTTTCAGGCTTAAAATAGGCCTAAATTTTTGGTCTAATCTGAGATTTGTCAAGCTTGTAAGCCTCGTGTTAATGACAAACAATAAGTAAAATGAAAAATTGTATTTATCTTTTTTTTTTTTTAATTATGTCTGGCCGCCTCGGGTCAAGACACGGCTTTCTACATTTCGACATGTCATTTTTTTTTCTTTCATTTTTCTCTTGAAAAGATAACAGTAAACTAATTAATTCCTAATATTTCAATTCTTTCAGGTCAGAATATGGGTCGGATTATATATTCTAACACACACACACACAAAAAAAGAGTTTCTGAAGTTAAATTTATATTTTCATCAATGAGGGTGCCAAAAATAAATAAAAATTCTATCAAATGGTGATTGGGGACTACATATTAAAACTGATTGGGGTTAAATAAGATAGGGGTAAGCAGAATGAAATAAGTAGCAGTAACTAAATCATACAGTGTAACCCGGATATAAGAGACCCGGATATAAGAGAAACCCGGATATAAGAGAGATTTTATCTGGTCCCAAATTAGAGCCTGTGTTAATGTATATAAATTAGACCCAACCCGGATATAAGAGAAACCCGGATATAAGAGACTTCTTCTCCGGTCCCGACAACTCTCTTATATCCGGGTTACACTGTATATTAAAAGGGGGTAAAATCATATATAAAAATAAAAAGGGAAGCTAAATCAGATATTAGTGGGGGCCCACATCAGATTGGACCGTGTGGGTTTACGTTTTGTTAAATTAGAATCACGTGCGTTTATTCCTACTAAGTAAGTCCACTACAAGAACATGGCTGTCTCAGAGATTGAATCCACCATAAAGAAGTGTAAAGAAAACCGACATTACCGATATATATATATATATATATATATATATATATATATATATATATATATATATATATATATATATTAAGACATTTTATGTGTATACATTCTTTTTATAGATACAAATATTTAAGTAAATGCTCTGGACCGTCATAAACAGTATTAAACAACAGAGGCGCGTTTGGTTAGAATGTCCGATAAATATTCACAAGAAAATGACGGTCCTCCGACAGGATTCGAACCTGTATCCTATACGAGGACCGTCATTTAGCTTGATTTTTCGCCACATTCAGGCGCGTTTGGTTAGCCAAATCTGTAAATTATCAAACAGATGACATTTCCTTAAATATGTGTATCTATAAAAAGTATGTTAAACATAAAAAATGTCTTTAAAATGTCTAATTGTCGGACTTTGTCCATTTCATAATACATACATACATATATATATATATATATATATATATATATATATATATATATGTGTGTGTGTGTGTGTGTGTGTGTGTGTGTGTGTGTGTGTGTGTGTGTGTCAACAAATATATGTATTAAACAACAAAATTTACAATGGATATAGGCATTAACATTTGTGTTTGTGTGTGAACTTAAAGAATTTGTATTTTGGTGAATGTTCGTACGTACGTGTATGTGTGTATAATGTTCATGGCGTCTTCCACAAGTGGGAAGACGCAGTCTTCTGCAAGAGCTTACATTGTACATGTTTTCGCTGAAAATACAGAAATGAAAAACAGTATTTACCTCACCTCCACGCGAGGTAGGATGCGGCACGAGACCTGAGAAAAAAGAGAGCGAGGCTAAAATCCGGTAAATCCTAAATCAAAACCAAAATCATCGGCGCACGATAATTCACTCTAATTCGACTGGATAGTTCCACTCAACAGTCACTCAATAAACACTGCAGTCAGTAGCCTGACACCGCTATTTATACACCTGGCAAATATATATATATATATATATATATATATATATATATATATATATATATATATATATATATATATTCATAAGTCGAGAGTGTAACGATCGAACCACGGTGTCGGTGTTGTTACTTTTGTTTTCTTATTTTTTAGATTAAAGTTGGCTGGAAAGCATGGAGCTGGAAGTGAGTTTCATAAGGGAGAAAAGAAACTGTTAGCATAGAATCTACGGCTACATATCGCAGACATGTCAACTGTAAATTGATGATATCTTGGCGCCAGTCTTGTACTGCGTTTAAATTCATAAAGTCTAACGAAGAGCTCATCAGAATAATTACCATGATCATCCAAATCATCATGGCTTGGCTTCGCGAAACGAAAATCAAGAGGGAGTCTATACACGTCGATTGCAGGCACGTTTGTGATTGATAAGTCCAATGCGGGACAGGTCGCATTATTAATCGCATTAGTTGTAGCTGAAAGTCCGGCCTGGGCTCGATATTACCATAATAGTATTTATAGAAAAAAACAAAGAGAGAGGCAGCCTTACGGCGGTGGGAAATTGACTGAAGCCGAGCCTCCAGATGATTGCTGATTTTTTTTTTCTTAGGATGTTATCAACGAGCTCAAGGAAAATAGCAGAAGTACCGAATCATATGTGGCAAGAATATCAGACTTATAGATACGTAAGATAGCTTCTGGAGAGAAAAATTGTGTAACGCAAGGATGGGTAAACTATGGCCCGTGGGCCATATGCGACCTGCCAAAATAATTTATGCGGCCCGCCAAATGTTAGTAAATTTAAAAGAGAAACTTACAAAGCAACGCCAAATAATTGTTACAAGAAATTTGACGTCTAATTTAAAAAAAAACAAAAAAAAACTGATAAATGACTGCAGTCAGATACATTATTCTCATTGAGTCATTGAGATCCTTCTGTTACTGAGTTTGTTTTTCAAACAAATCTGCTTCAAAATATCAATATTTTTTTTCTTTAAACTGAATTACTTTGTTTTCAAACAAATCTGCTTCATGTGAAGTTTCTTGTTTAAATTAATTTTTTCTTTAAATTTAGTTACTTTATTTGTTTTATTTGAAATTACTAATTTAAAATATTACTAAGAATTGTTTCTTATTTCTTTACGCAGTGTTAATTTGTTTTTCAAATAAATGTTTTCTGCTTTATAATAATTAATAAAATTTAAAACAAGGTTATTTTGCCTTTCTAATATGTTTCATGTAAATCTTGAACTTAAAAATATTTACTAATATTTTTTTCTTTAAATTACTATAAACTGAGTTACTTTGTCTTTCAAAGAAATGCGTTTCATATGAATCTTCTACAGTAGTATCAACTATTAATTACAGTGTAACCCGGATGTAAGAGAGTTGTCGGGACCGGAGAAGAAGTATCTTATATCCGGGTTTCTTTTATATCCGAGTTTGGTCTATTTTATATATATTAACACAGGCTCTAATTTGAGACCAGAGAAAATCTCTCTTTTTTCCGGGTTTCTCTTATATCCGGGTTACACTGTAATAAAAAATAATGGCATTTTTTCTTTAAAAGCCTTTTTTGTCCATTTTAAATATTAATTATTTTGGGTTAATATACTATGCGGACCAATAAAATTGTGAATTTTTGAATGTGGCCCTTGCACTGAAAAGTTTGCCCACCCCTGGTCTCGAACGATAAAGTGTACCAACTTTTTAGCAGCTGACCTAGTAATGGATTCAATATAACCTTTCCACTTCATGTCAGTCGATAACCTTAGCCCGAGAAGGCGAAACGAATCACTTATCTGTAGGTTATATATCTGATATTATTTCATTGATTAATCTTTCTTCCTTTCACACATACAGACAGAAAGAATGGAGAGTGACACGCGCTCACGCAAAAGGTTCGTATACGGAGTTTGTTTTTGTCTTCCCCAAGGTCACATATACAGGGCATCTGAATCCATAGGCGTATGTAGGTCGGAGATTTGGACGACCCCAGCATTTTGCTGAAACTGAGAACTAAATAGAAGATTATATTTTTTCTGGCCTCCCCCAATTGCCTCCAAATAAGTTGAGCCATCTTATTTGTTTAAAATCACTTAGTTAATGTTTAACTTTCAAAATAAATCTTAAAACTTCATTTACACCGCCCCCTCCTTCATCATCTCCCACCGAAACATTAGCTTCTAAAACTTTTTTTTTATTCCGGAAAATAGATACTAGCGCTCCCCCACCCTCAACTAAAAAAAGCACTTTGGTTTTTTTTTTTTTTTTTTTTTGGCGTGGGGTTATGGGTTATCTAATGCCGACAAGATTTTTATTGCTGCTAATATTTTTTTCAAAAAATTCCTTGCTGGTAATATTTTTACAAAAATGTGTTGCTGGTATTAAAACCTGTTTTTTTTTTTTTAACTTTCATAGTGTTTTGACCCCAGTTTGGGAGTTAAATATTTGCCCATAGCTGGGACTGTAACAGGTGCTGCCACCCGAGGTCAATGTGGACCTAGGAACACCAGAAATTAAGTCGTGGTTCCAAGCTCCTCAAAACCTCCTGATCAGAGGCCTTGCTGTTGGACGTAGTTTATCGTCTTAACCAGGACGGGGAAAAATTCATTTAAAAACAAAAAAAAAAATTAACAGCAGGGTAATTGATCGAAAACTATATATATATATATATATATATATATATATTTTAAAGTAGTGGATTTTTATTTATTATTCCGAAAGATTTGATCATTTTAAACGTTACTTATAGTGGATACTTGTATGTGAGTAGACGCTCTGTTTATTTATTTATTATTATTTTCGTTTAACGGTCTGTATATTCGAGAGAACTTATTAGAAAAATAAGCGCTCTCCGTCAGGATTCGAACTTGCATTAACCGTCATTAAATCTGACGTGCTTTGACCTCTCAGCTACGTAGTGCGACGATAGCCAAGCAACGTCTGAATAGTGCCTTTAAAAACAGATTTCTCCCCAATTCTCGAAATAGGCATATCTACTCAGTTTCGTATCCTAACGTAAATAAAGCAATTTCTAAAGAAAGGAATTATTTTTTTTGTTTATTGATCCGAAAGATTTTTATTACTTAAACGTTATTTTTAGTGGATACTTGTATTTTAGTAGACGCTCTGTTTATTTATTAAGAAAGATATTTATTTATTTCCGCCTACCGGCCTGAATATTCAAAAAATCTTATTA
>CAHIKZ030004081.1:4317500-4365000 GCA_903632075.3 Acanthosepion pharaonis | reverse complement strand
TGTATTTAAAAGTAAAACTAATTAATTCCGCTAAAAATTTGAAATGACTCGTCTGTGTTTATATATTCTATTGTCATCTTTCATACTCATCACATTTGCGACTACTGATTCGTCTTTTAACAGAAATCATGAATGTTGACTATGGGATGACTCGGCAAAGGATAAGTGACATCAAATCTCCCAATATATATATATATATATATATATATATATATATATATATATATATATATATATATGGAATAATAATAAAAAAAATGGAATAATAATAAAAAAAAAGAAAGAATAATCTACAACCCAGTGTGTCTAAAGATTTTAATTTTTTTTATTTTTCTTATTGTTCAAAATATATATATTATATTATAGATTTTCTTATAGTTTATTTTTCTTTTTCCTTTCTTTCTCCCTTTAAATTTTTTTTTTTTTTTTTTTATGAAATCTTTTTACTTCTTTTCTGTATTTTTTTTTCCGGAGTCAGGAGTTGGTAGTCGTTGGATGCCATGTGACAACAATACGCCCGCATTTTATTTTTTCTCGTCAATTGTTTTAAGAAACATCATTATGTGCCAGAAACGTTGTTTTTTTTTTTGTTTTGTTTTTTTTTTTTACTTTTTTTATTTAACTTTTAGTTTATAAAATCGCTAAAGTGGAGTGTAGTTAAGTGCGGGATGTTTCAAAAAATTAAAAAAAAAAAAACTTGAAAGTTTTTTTTTTTATTTAAATTGATCAAGGAATCTGTTTAATCACCGAACAGACCTGACGTTTTGGGGGACCAGATATCGACAAGTTTTATTTAAAATTTAAAAAAAGTAATCTTAAAAGTTATACTTGTACAGTATATGTATGTCATTGACAGACACTGTTTCGTTGTATCACATCACATCTCAGTGTGGCTTGACGTCCGATTGCTACAAGCCGGGATATATATATACCTTTACGGTAAACGTGTCGATACTAAAATATGTTAGATTTCTTTAAGATATCTTAAAAATTTACACTTTGTTTTTATTTATTTTAGTTTTTGTTTTCATTTTTTTTGTTATTTTTCACTTTTTATTTTAACTTTTTTTATTTCCACTTTCAGTTGATACATAATTTTGTACATGTTTTTTTTTATTTTCTTTTTTGGTAATTTTATATATTGATTGTATTTTTCAAGATCATACTTGACAGGGAAGCAAGAAGCGAGAAGAAATTTCCACAAGTGAGAAGTGTGAAAGAAGAGAAACTCTTAGTTTTAGTATAAGAGTTACGGTTATATCTAGCCGTTTCAACTGTGAAAAATCATGAGACCTTACAGCCAATCTAGTACTGCGCTTAAATTCACAAAGTCTC
The DNA here is from genome assembly GCA_903632075.3 of Acanthosepion pharaonis. Taxonomy (NCBI): domain Eukaryota; kingdom Metazoa; phylum Mollusca; class Cephalopoda; order Sepiida; family Sepiidae; genus Acanthosepion; species Acanthosepion pharaonis. The sequence continues at coordinate 4,363,665 of CAHIKZ030004081.1, read as the reverse complement.
GGTACCAAAGAGGAAAGTTCATCAGAACAATTAACATCAAAGTATTTCTAGAAAAGACAGTGGGAAGCTACATTGCGAATGACGTGGAGATGCCAGGTCAAGACCAATAACATTGCAGATTATTCTTTGGATTTTGTCAAGGTCATCTACATATATAGCAGGGGGCACCGGGCCATATGTGGCAACAGTATTCAATGTATGGACCAATGGTAGACTTGTAAATATGTAAGATAGACTCGGGTGTGAAAACAGTGGACCAACTTTTCTAGGTGAGGCCTAGCAGTTGATTAAATAGAATTGTCCCAATTCATACCATTCCCCCATACTATGGATATTGCTGCCATATATCGTCTGGTGATCCTTTTATCTATTTTGAGATTCTTGATAAAATCCAAAGAAAAATCTGCAATGTTACTGGTCCTGATCTAGTATCTCGGCTTCAACCACTTTCCCACCGCTGTAATGTGGCCTCCCTCTGCCTTTACTAAAATACTTTCATGGTAATCGTTCTGATGTAGTTTCCTCCATGGTACGTAGACTTCATGAATTTAAGCGCAGTACTAGATTGGCGGCAAGGTCTCATCATTTTACAGTTGAAATGGCTAGATGTAACCGTAGGTTCTATGCTAAGAGTCTCTTCTATTGCACTTCTTGCTTTGAGAACATTTTTCTAGCTTTTAGCAACACTATCAAATATTTAAATGCAATGTTAATAGTCATCTATAATGTCTTGTAAATTCCTCTTCCTTTATTGTACTCTCTCCTTAATAATGTTTTCTTTTTCTCGTATACTCTCACCCTCAGTAACTCCCTGGCATCTTAGTGGCTTTATTGCCTTGCTTGGAATGAAATGATTAAAAAAAAACCCAGACTGGCTGAGTGTTATTTACCTTTCTACTTAGTTGTAAATAATAGTTTGATGCAAAAGCTCCCAGTCCATTCTTCTGCAATGATGTTAGGGAAATCTTAAAAGGTATCATTTTACAGTTGAAACGATTTGATGTAACCGTAAGTTCTATGCTAACAGTTTCTTCTTTCGCACTTTTCGTTTGTGGAACGCTTGATTTCTTGTTTTTCAGCCATGTTTGATCTCAAAAACTTAAATGTAATGTAAATTCTTAATTTCTGTCTTCTTAATGGCTGTTCTTTTATTGTTTTCGCTCCTTAATAATGTTTTCCTTTTTTCGTTCACATTCAGTAGCGCCTCTTGCGTCTTAGTGGCTTTATTGCCTTGCCTGGGGTAATATGATTAAAAACAACCCCCCCCCAAAAAAAAAAAAACAAACAAACAAACAAAAACTATTGAATTAAGCATATAACTTTAAGTTAAGAATAAAGGAATAAAATATTTTAATTTTATCTCTAATAATTGTCCTTATTGATTGTATTAAGAATAGTCTCCCTTTATTTTATTTCTTTAAACAACACATTATTATAGCGGTGTTTCCCAGACTGTAAGTTATGTCGCAGTGGGGTCTGCCCTGAAATGAAAATTAGGTGCACCGGGAAAGAGCAAGGTTAGATTACAAAATGTGAAAAATACCAACTGAAATTCCTAATACATTCCATATATGAATGACAGCTACCACTTCTATTGTTCTCGCTCTTTAATAATGTTTTCCTTTTCCTTATATTCGTTCACATTCAGTAACACCTCCATCCTGCGTCTTAGTGGCTTTATTGCTTTGCTTGTGGGTGGTGATTTAAAGTAAAAGTTTTCTGTTATAATTGTAGTAAAAACCTATGATCGTAGAAATCTTCTTGCTCATTGTTTGGATCGTGAATAGACATTTGAAGAAAAGAGTCAGATTAATAAGAAATGATTTTAAAAGATCAAAATGAAAATGAAATCTATTCTTGCATATTTGAATTTTAGAAACTTGAATATTAATTTTTTAATATTCGGCTTTTAATTTGATCCTTCATAATGAAACAATTTTTTTTCATTTTTATTTATTTTAAACCCCAAATAGACCGCTCAAGAAAATGTAGAAAATACTACTGCGCTATAATATTTTAAATGGGGTGTTTGAAAACCCTATGGTACTCATGCTGCGACAGTACCCCAAGAAGTTGTTTTTGATGAAGCACTTTGGTGGAAACCTAATAGAGATCTGACTTAAGGTATCATATCTTCATCTTTTATGTGCCGTGTCACTTCAGGACGTAGGCGATCATGGCACTCCATACCTTCCCGTCCCTTGTAGCTCGAGGTTTTTGGTTCACCACTACTGTGACCTGGTATTGAACTCTAGTCACTGGATCTAACCAACGCCTTTATCCACTGGTCCATATGTCCTTGAGAACGTTGTCAATATGGCAATGAAGATGAGGATAACAGTCCGAGTAATGTAAATAACGCAAGTAATCATAATACCTCATCTCAGAGATATAGACAGATATATATCTATTGGAGAGTTGAGTTAAAGGGAAATAACTGTGACATCCAGGAGAGGTATGGCACGTGTAACTAGAACAATCTGGTGGACGAAATAAAGGGTTTGGTTCGAAATAATAACCACCGAAGAAGGCCGGAGCGCCCAACGGCCGAAATGTTGTGTATATGGCCACGAGGATGAGGATAACTGTCCGAATAATGTAAATAATGCAAGTAATCATAATACCTCGTCTCAGAGATATAGACAGATACCGAAGAAAAATTCCAATCACCTGAAGAAGGCCGGAACGTTCAACGGCCGAAACGTTGTGTATGTGACAATGACGAAGAGGATAACTGCCCGAATAATGTAAATAATGCAAGTAATCATAATACCTCATCTCAGCGATAGAGACAGACAGCTATTACTGTATATTAACTATTTTCACATTTTAATGAAACTGAATTTATATTTTCACTTCTTCAAAACGGACAACAAAAAATGCTAAACGATGTTTCTTTATTTTATTGTTTATCAACAATATTATTAATCTGTAGAGTCTGTCTATATTTCTGAGATGAGGTATTATGTACATTATTTACATTATTCGGACTATTGTCCTCATCTTTGTCGCCATATTTATCACAACGTTTCGGCCGCTGTACGCTCCGGCCTTCTTCAGGTGGTTGGAATTTCGAACTGAACCTTTTATTTCGCTCACTGGGGTAGACTGTTCTAGTTCCAGTGAACTTGGAGAGGTGAGATAACTGATAACTGACATCCATTCAACATGGCACGTGGAACTAGAACAGTCTATCCCAGTGAGCGAAATAAAGGGTTCAGTTCGACATTCCAACATCCTGAAGATGGCCGGAGCGTACAACGGCCGAAACGTTGCAATAAATATGGCGACAAAGATGAGGACAATAGTCCGAATAATGTATTAATCTGTAATTAACCATTACTATATAAACATTAAATTTTTGTTTTTGTTTTGAACACTTTTACAAAAATACCTCTAGCAGTAATTGTCATTGTTTTAAAAACGTTATATTTAGAATTTCAATAAAAACACAGTATAAAACCAGAAGGAAACAACGCTTAGCCTACTTAATGAGGTTGAGAAAATGGATGACGGAACATAGTTTAGGAGAGATAAATTTATTAATAGCTACAAAAACAAAGAAATTGTGGAGAACCATGAACTCCAGCGTTCTAAAGTGACACGCCACATAAAAAAAGGAAGAATTAATTTAAGTAAATGGTTAGCGAATTTAGGAGAGAGGGCAAAAAACAATTTTATTAATAACAGACTGAAGTCTAGAGGGATAAAAGAAAACAACGCATAACCTACTCCGTGAGCTTGAGTAAAGGTAACAAAAAAGACAACTTTATTAATAGCTACAGTTCTCTCCGGAATCGATCCTTCAAATCTACAAATCAATCATTCGCCCTTGCATGGAGTATTGCTGCCATATATGGTCTGGAGTCCCTTCTGTTTGCCTCAGGGTTCTTGATAAGATCCAGAGACGGATATACAATATAATTGGCCCCGATCTGGCATCTCGTCTACAGTCACTTTCTCACAGACGCGCCGTCGCCTCTCTCTGTCTTTTTTTACAAATACTTTCATGGCAATTGCTCCGATGAGCTGCTTTCGCTGGTTCCAAGACTTCGCGAATTCAAGCGCCCTACGAGGCTGGCATCCCGCTCCCACCCTTTCACTGTTGAAACTGTTACATATAGTCGCCTCTTCTACTCTAATTGCTTCATGTCTCGCACCTCTCGCCTGTGGAATTCCTTTCCCTATTCCTGTTTCCCTGAGATCTATAATCTCCAGTTATTCAAATGTAATGTCAATCGACATCTCCAGTTGCCTTGATCTATCCACTATAACCCCATAATCTACTGTAACCCCATTGCGTGCTAGTGGCTTCCCGCCTTGCTAGGGGTGAAATGCTTAAAAAAAAGACGTGAAATTGTGGAGAGCCATGATCGCCAACATCCTGAAGTCACTCGTCACATAGGAAAAGGTTACCTTATTCTACCTTGATAATTATTTATTGTGCAAAAACAAACTTCATTTTTTTTTAATTTTATAAAACAATAACGTATGACATTGAATTTATAGTTTTTTTTTTCTGAAGAACTGACAACAAAGATGTTACAATTATAACTTTATAAATCGCAAATACAAATAAAGTTATAAATTTTGAAAAGTGCACACAAACTTTAGGGACACTCGTTGTTTGGTTTGTTGAGTAATCACACAAACATGTATGTGCACAAAAGCTGAGTGTTATCTACCATGTATTCAACTGTGAAAGCAGAATAACATATATCATATTTTTATTACTTCCAAGTTCCCAGGAAAATTTAATTTCGACATTAAATGACCCATAAAGATTTGATGTGCCATTAAACAGACAACTCAACAGACACTAGGAGCAGCGTAATCATTTGTCAGGAGTGATATTTTCTACTAAATTTTGCTTTGCAATTAAAATATATTTCCTGTTACATGAAGTATCTATTTGTGCTTATGTGGGCCTGAATTTTTTTTTTCACACCTAAAGTGGTCCACAAGGAAGAAAAGGTTGAAAAACACTTATCTAGAAAGATTTCATCTGCCTAAAATAATTTTATTAATGGAATTAAATATGTGTGTAGGAGGCGGGGTATACGCGGGTCGTCTGAAAAGTTCAAAGGCTGACCAAGATATAAACGTAAGTAGACACACCATTTGCTAGACTAAAAGACATGCAAGTGTCACAGAATGCAACTTCGTAAACGCGAGCGTCAGTTATGATTATGTAGGCAAGGGAAACGTTTATGGCCCCGGGAATGCTTAATTTTAAATTTATAGATTTGGGGGCTTAGAACTGTTTGAAGTATCAGTTTTTTGTCTTAATAAGTGTTGTAGAGTAGTTTTCACAGTGGAGGCTTGTATTTCAATAAGTCGTTCTAAATTAGGTTCGACGTACAAAAAGTTAGGAACTTGAAATAAGAGTTAATGACGCAGCAATCTAGTTGTGATGGTTGGTACTTCAATGTCCGATATCGACTGACTCGCTCAACACCACTGAGCCCAACTGGCGACCGCTACTACTACTACTACTTATTACGTGTGGGAGAGTCTATTAATAATAGAATAGGTACGTCCAGGTATGACAATAAGATATGTCTGGATACATAGTCACACCGACCTCATTCATGAAGAATTTTCGTGCAGACAATCGTCGTATTATTTAGGGCTGAGAGAAAGAGGGAGAGAGAGAGCCTGAGCCTGTGTCCCACGTTCTTAAGGTGGCTGCACCATGAGGACATTCATAAAGTAGTCCCAATTCTTCATCTCAGAACTTCAATTGTACGCATTTTATCAGATGTGCTTTTACTGACTTCAATAACTTTCATAGTTTGCTCATGTATTTTGTTAACTTTATAATCATTAACGTCTTCTTATTGGGTCGCTACACTACCCCCATCCAGTGTTTCACACAGAGCCTTGCCTGGCGTGTTAAGGTTTCAAGGTCATTAAGTGTGCATGCATCTTCAAGATTCGGGCAAACTAGATGTTCCATAGTTTGTGATTGCCAGCTGTAACCCCTTGCGTGCTAATGGCACTCCCGCCTTGCTTGGGATGTAACCGCATCTTGTACACCAACACACTTCCTTATATACTTGCTTCCCTGATGGATATAGTCTTCAAATATTCAAATGTAATGTCAATCGTCATCTTCTGATGCCTTGATCCTGATCCCCGTCCTTCTCTATATCCTTTCCTCAAACACCGCTCTTTACTCTTGCTCTCACTCTCTGGAACCCGTTGCGTGACAGTGGCACTCTCGCCTTGCTTGGGGTGAAATGCTTAATATATATATATATATATATATATATATATATATATATATATATATATATATATATATATATTGAGGTAGGGCCAAGTTTAAAGACTGCGTAGGCTGATGGGGATCAGCTTACATCGACGGGATGGAAAATTTGCAAAAGATAAGCATACTGTCCTCAAAAGAAATTACAACCAACTTGTTTGAGCAATTTTCGACCCAATTTTCTTTTATCAGTATATAACAATCTATACTTTGTGTATTTAAAATCAGAATAAAAACTGTAATGTCAGTTGTTATGAACGAAATTATACTTCTGATTTTCTGTCCAACACACGCTGTGTGACTTCGCCTACGCGTGTGTAATGTACACGTGTATGAAATGTATATACACATGTCAGTGTTGTGTGCGAGTGACTTACATATATTTGTACCATTTAATGTAAACACTGGCATACACAGATAAATTTTCTGACGTTTATATAAGACACTGAACTAATACAATCGCCCTCCACCACTGTCTGGACGCTCCCTCCATGTGCTGAGCAATAAATTCGTAAACTTGGAAACAAGGAAGAAAAAAAGTTAATTTTTAAATCCTTAAAAGTATCTGAACTATTTTTCGGCGCCGTGTCCCTTCATGACGTAGGTGATCATGGCTCTCCACTTCTCTCTATCCCTTGTAGCTGTCAATAATTTCTGTCCCTTTGCTAATTCCTCCAGACCATGTTCTGTCAGCCACTTGCTTAAGCCCGCTAGGTATGTTACGCGTTGCTTTCCCTTGTTTCTCTTTCCCTCTATCCGCCTTATGAGTATTAGATTCTCCAAGCCCTCCTTTCTAATTACGTATCCCAGAAATTTCAGCTGATTTTTTTTATGTTAAGTATAAGCTTCCTCCTTGTTTGCATCCTCTCCAAAACCTCATCGTTGCTCACACGCTCAGTCCATGATATCCTTAGCATCCTTCTGTAGAACTATACCTTCGTTGCCTCGAGTCTCTTCTTCGTCTTCGTCCAACATTTGCTACGGTAAAGATGGATACAGATATCACTTAGCAGGTTAGTAATCTTTTCTTTGTTACCAAAGAAATCCTCCTGTTTCGTAATACTCTGCCTAGCTTTTGGAATGCGTCTTTGGCAATCCCAATACGTCTTCGGATCTCAGCATTACACTTACCGTCCTCTGTCAAAACACTCCCCAGATGTTTAAATTTCCTCACCTTCTTGATGTCTGTGCCCCCGACATGTAAATCGCATTTCGGGCTCATCCTTAAAAGTTTTTAACTTTTCGAAAATTCTTCGGTAGCAAATAATTATATAATTTTTTTATTTTTTTTTATTTCCGAGTAATATTTTTAGGTCTGACATTGAATTAAAATTTGAAAGGTAGTAGGTACGAATGGTGTAATCGATAGTGAAATGAGAAATTAAGCACCCAGGATGATCGCTTCTGCTTAATCTATCACTCTCAAATATATCTAGAACTTAATACAATTTTGGCAACTGTTTCATTTCTGCGACATGGGGATATGTCAATCTCAAGTATGACGTACTTTTCACAAGTTTGTCTATATTTCTGATATTATGTACACTATTTACATTATTCGGACTATTGTCCTCTTCTTTGTCGCTATGTTTATCACAACGTTTCACATCATGTAATGATAACAGCAAAAATTGCAATATGAGCACTGTTAAAAAACGGTTACTCAAGACATTAGGTTTATAATACCCAGAAATTCATATAGAGATGTCCTCAAGGACACATGCCACAGTGGATAAAGTGTTTGTTAGATCCAGTGACAGGGCCCAAAGAGTGTGAGTTCAATACCTGGTTATGGTAGTGGAGAACTTTCAGAGGGGGATTAACAGGAGATAACTGACATCAATTAGACATGTCACATGGAAGTAGAACAGCCTACCCCACTGAGCGAAATAAAGGATTCAGTTCGACATTCCAACCACCTGAAGAAGTACAACGGCCGAAACGTTGTGATAAACATGGCGATAAAGATGAGTACAATAGTCCGAATAATGTAAATAGTTTTCACAAGTTGTACAGCATTTTTGATGTTTGCCTACTTTCCGTTGACATATTAGCAAAACAACTGAAGAGCCATTTTTTTTGTCCTGATTACGTCCATCATCAGAACTGTTTCGACTTGAACGCAAACTCCGAATCAGTGGTTCTGCATTTTCCAGATGGCTACTCCGTTCCAAACTTACCATTTCTTCCGGCACATTTCTGTGTGTTAAACACCCACAGGTCCAACCTGTGGTTTATAATGCAAACATAAGATATGCAGATGACACAGTGTTTGATAGCAGATAATGGAAAAAGAACTCCCACAGAAGGCAATGAAGGAAATCGAGAAAAAGGGAGTAAACATCACTTGAAAGAGCACAGAATGCATGGTTGTCAGCAAAAGAAACAGCTGATGGCGTATCGAGATAGCGAAAGATGCCTTTCAAAAGCTAAGCAAAGTATTAAAAAACAGGAAAAAGAAAGAAAAGAATACTAAAGTGTTATATAATATGAGTTTCCTACATATTAGTGAATGCTGGATAATCCTATCGCAGAGGAACAGACTCATTTTTTCTCGCTTGAGTCCATTCTTCAAATCTAAAAATCTACCATTCTTCAGTTGAAAGAACATAAAATGCATAGTTGTCAGCAAAACATCCTAGCATGCGAATTACAAATTGGAAATAACAAAATCAAGGAAGTACGACAATTTAAATATCTGGGAAATGTTTTAAAAGAGGACGGAAAACGTGACACTGAAAAGGACGCATTGGAATAGACAAAGATGTTTTCCAAAAGCTCAGCAAAGTATTAGGAAAGAAGAAAATTTCATTGGAAACAAAGAAAAGAGTACTGAACCATTACTTGATGTAATTCCTCCGATATGGCAGTGAATCATAGACAATGTCCTTCACAGATGAAGAAGAGACATAAGGTGACAGAAAAGTGGTTCTTACAGAAAGATGTTGAGAATACCATGGATCGAACATCTGAGCATCGACGAAGTCTTATAGAAAAAGAAATGTAAACTTATTTAGCATTAGAAAGAGAGAATTGAAATTTCTCGGATACATAATGAGGAAAGAGGGTTTGGAAAATTAGATACTCACAGGCTATATTGAAAGCAAGAGTGACAAAGGAAAAAAACGCATAACGTGTCTAGCGAACTTAAGTGGTTGATAGAGCAGTGTATAGGAGAGATAACAAAAAGACTTCATTTATTAAGAGCTTTAAAAGAAAAGAAATTGTGGAGCGCCATGATCGTCTACATTCTGAAGAAACACATCACACAGAAGAACAACAATGAACTTGAATAAATGGAGGGTGGAACAAAGTTTAGGAGAGATAACGAAAAGACAAAATTTATTAAAAGCTATAAAAGAAAGGAAATTGTGGAGAGCCATGATCGCCTACGTCCTGAGTGGACACGACACATGAAAGAAGAACTTGAATAAATGGAAGGGGGTGCAATGGATAGCAGACTGAGAAATTGGAGAATTTTCATACGATCTGAACTCCTACAGAAGGAAAGCGAGAGGAAAGGATTAAGCGACGAAAGCGAGAGGAAAGGATTAAGGAAGGAAAACGAAAAGAAAGGATTAAGGAAGAAAAGCGAGAGCAAAGGATTAAGGGAGGAAAGGATTAAGATAGGAAAGCGAGAGGAAAAAATTAAGGAAGGGGGACGAGAGGAAAGGATTAAGGGAGGAAAGAGAGAGGAAAGGATTAAGGAAGGAAAGCGAGAGGAAAGGATTAAGAGAAGAAAGCGAGAGGAAAGGATTAAGGAAGGAAAGTGAGAGGAAAGAATTAAGGGAGGAAAGCGAGGTGAAAATTAAGGAAGAAAAGCGAAAGGAAAGGATTAAACGTCAAGTGCCAGAAGACAGAATGCATGGTTGTTAGCAAAATGATAATCCCAAAATGCAAATTACAAATCGGGGATACCAAAACACGTCCGGAAGATTAAATATCTGGGAAGTGTTTTAACAGAAGACGGAAAGTGTGACATTGAAATTTGAAGGCGTATTGAGAAAGCCAAATTGCCTTCCAAAAGCTAAGCAGTGTACTAAGAAATTGAAAAAAATAATCCCTGCTAGAAGAAACAAGGAAAACAGTTGTAAACTCTTTCGTGATATTTGTCCTCTTTTATGTCAGTGCTGGGCTGGACAATCTTCACGAAGCTGAAGAAGAGACTTGAAGCAACAGAAATGTGGTTCTTCAGAAGGATGCGGTAGTTACCATGGACAGAACATGTAAGCAATGACGAAGTTTTAGAGAAAATGGAAACAAAAAGCAAACCTACTTAACATCAGGAAGAGACAGTTGAGGTTTCTAGGAAACATAATGAGGAAAGTGGGCTTGGAAATCTGATACTGAGAAAAACAACGCTAAACATAGTGAACATAAGTAAATGGATAGTGGAATAAGGTCGGGAGAAATAACAGAAAGACAAAATTCATTAAGAGCTGCAAGGGACAGGAAGTTGTGGAGAGCCATGATCACCTGCGTCTTGAAATGACATGGTACATAGAAGAAGAATGAGCATGAGTAAACTGATGATAGAACAGAGATTAGGGAGAAATGAAAAAAAAGACAAAATTTATTAAGAAATACAAGGGACAGGAAGTTGTGGAGAGCCATGATCGACTGAGTCTTGAAATGACATGGTACATAGAAGAAGAAGAATGAGCTTGAGTAAATGGATGATAGAACAGGGATTACGGAGAAATGAAAAAAAAGACAAAATTTATTAAGAAATACAAGGGACAGGAAGTTGTGGAGAGCCATGATCGACTGAGTCTTGAAATGACATGGTACATAGAAGAAGAAGAATGAGCTTGAGTAAATGGATGATAGAACAGGGATTACGGAGAAATGAAAAAAAGACAAAATTTATTGAGCTGCAAAGGACAGGAAGTTGTGGAGAGCCATAATCGCATACACCTTACATAAAGTTGATGAATTAATAAAGCGTTGCATTCTGTTTCCTTTTCACTCAACGACTTACCAGACGAAGATTACCTCGATGGTAATGGTTAACAAGCTTGTCCCGATAGATCAATTAGTGAGTTCGATCATCACACTCACACTTTCGGCTTTGTGCCACATCTAAGCTACGCTTAACTCCTTAAAACCTGACCACCGCTTTACCGGTGGTAGAGAAAAATGACGTAATGCTCAGCCACCGAATGAACAGTGGTAGAAAAAAATGACTTGATGCCCATCCACTGGTTAAACGGTGGGTAAACACTTGTGAATATTTTTATATCTATAGTGAAACATTGCATACCAATTATTTGCGAATTTTAACTCAGGAGCTCAGACAGAAGGGTTAAAATTGTTCAGGAACGCATGGCTGAAAGGGTTAACCTAAGAAGATGAGTCATGATGTTAAATAGCTCCGTCGAATCTTACGGATGTCTTGCATAGCTTGCAACTGGTTCCGGTACATGGTATGACGATAAACTACATCCGGCAGGAAGACCCTTGATCAGGAGGTTTTGAAGAGCGTGGAAACATATCTTAATTGCTGTTGTTCCCAGCCCCCCATGACCCGGGATGGTAGCACCGGTTAGTGACCCAGCTGTGGGTAAACAGTGAACGTCCAAACTGGGATCAAAAAACAGAAAGTATAAATAAATATGACTTAATGCCCAGCCACCGGTTGAACGGTGGGTAAACACTTGTAACTATTTTTATATCTACCGTGAAACATTACATATCAATTATTTGCGAATTTTGACTCAGGTAAAAGGGTTAAAATTGTTAAGGAACACAGGGCTCAAAAGGTTAAAAAAATCGCAGACCACTTTGTAGTGTAATTGTGAGCAAGCTTATCTCGCTAGAACAACTACGACTGAGTGTTCACCCAGTTTGAAATTTTCCTGTTCCACTTAAATAAATACATAAATAAATAAACGAACAAAATCACTTATGGCCACTTATCGTTGAAACACTGGTTCTCTTATTACCACCGAAGTTAAGCAGGATCAGGCCCGGTCAGTGTCTAGATGGGTGACCGCTTGAGAATACCAGGTGCTGTAAGCTTGGATATGCGGATAAATGCTTAACGGCTCGGAATTGTTAATCGGAGAGCCGAGATCCAATTCCAGTTGGTTTCGTTATATTCACTTACGCGCAAATGCACCTCTTCTCCTCCCTGCTATGGGTAAATTAGTAAGACTTGTATCACTAAATCATTATTATCTAAAAGAAGTTCTTACAATCTACACCTTTTTTTTTTTTTTTTTTCGACTTTAAACGGTTGATAAGCCGTAAAGAACGAATCAATCAACTTTTTTTGTACACCAGTTCTCGTACGATCACCGAAGTTAAGACACGTTGAGCCTTGTCAGTACCTAGATGGGTGACCACTTGTAAATGCTGTAAGCCTGGATGTGCGTGTGGTGTAATAGAGGACGACTCGGAATTGCTAATCGGATGGGATTTGGTTTGTTTTACGGTATATCAACCTCAATGGACCATTTAACGCCGACAAGGTTTTTATTGCTGGTAATATTTTCTATCTATCTATCTCAGTATATATTGGTTTGGTTTGTTTTGTTTTACGGTATATCAACCTCAAGAGGTTATTTAATGCCGACAAGATTTTTTTTTACTAGTTATATTTTCTATCTATCTATCTATCTATCTCAGTATATATTGATTTGGTTTGTTTCGATTGACGGCATACCAACCTCAATGTGTTATTTAATGCCGACAAGATTTTTATTGCTGGTAATATTTTTTTTTCAAAATGTATTGCTGATAATAATTATTTTCTTCAAAAATTAATTGCTGGTAATAATTTTTGACAAAAATGTATTGCTGCTAATAAAATCTATTTTTACACGTTTTGACCCCAGTTTGGAGGCTAACTATTTTCCCATAGTTGGGACCCTAATAGGTGCTACCATACCAGGTCAGGGTGGACCTGGTAAGCAAAGCAATTAAGAGGTAATTCTACGCTCCTCAGAACTTCTTGATCCGAGGCCTTGCTGTCGGATGTAGTTTATCGTCATTCCAAGGGCAGGCTAATCAGAGAGTCGAGTTCCAATTCCAGTTGGGTTCGTTATATTCACTTATGTACAAATACCTTTGGGAAAGTTATGAATTAAATTATTATTATCCTCCTTACTATGGGTTAAATAGCAGGACAGACTGGGTAACAACTTTGAATTCAAATCCATTTGTGGGCCTGACGCTGTGATCGAGAGACTTTAATCCAAATTCCTATGATGTTTCGACCAAAGTGCTTCATCAGAAACAACTGGTTGAGCATTTCTTACGCAAACCTAAATAGCAAAAGTAACAGATCAACATCTAACTTAGAGATTGGCTATATCAAAATCAAACAGGTTCAAGAATATAGATAGCTAGCAAACGTATTAAGAGAAGACAGACAGTGCGATACAGAAATCTGAAGGCGCATTGGGATAACGAAAGAAGCCTTCCAAAAGCTAAGCAAAGCATTAAGCATATCGTTAGAAACAAAGAAAAGAGTAATGGACTGTTCTACTATCGGTCCTCTTATATGGCAGTGAATATTAGACAATCTCACAGATTATACTGGAACATACCTATTCTATTGTTAATAGACTCTCCCTCATATAAGTAGTAGTAGCAGTCGCGAAGTCGCTGAGTGAGTTGGTGAGTCAGTCGATGTCGGACATTAAAGTATCAACCACCACAACTAGATTGCTGCGTCATTAACTATTATAACAAGTTCCTAACGTTTTGTACGTCGGACCTAATTTAGGACCGACTTAGTGAAATACAAGCCTCCACTGTGAAACTACTCTACAACACAGATGAAGGAAAAATTTCAAGCAACAGAAATGTGATTCAACAGGAAGATGCTGAGAATACCATGGACCGACTGGTTATGACCATGAACTACATCCGGTAGCAAGGCCTCTGATCGAGATAGTGGAGGTTTTGAAGGGCCTGGAAACGCTTTTGCTTTTGTTTCCAGGTCCAACAGGTAGCACCTGTTAGGTTCCCAGCTATGGGCAAATAGTGAATTCCCAAACAAAAAGCAAAGCACTAGGGAAATACAAAAATACATTTTTATAATATAAATATGAGCAATACATTTTCCGACAAAAAAATCACCAACAATACATTTTTGTCGTGAAATTATAAACAATATATTTTCATTGTAAAATGGCCAACAATATATTATCAGAGCAAAATGACCAACACAAAGCTAAGTATAAAAATACATTTTAATTGTAGAATTGGCGACAATAATTCGAGGTCAAATTTTAGATAAACACACACGGATTTCATTCACAATTGAGAGGAGACGATTTCTGTCTTTGCTCTTGATACTTGTTAAATAAGAAAAGGTTTGCTCACACATGTAAGACGTTGAAAACTGCAGCAATATATTAATTGCTTTCCTATGAATATTAGAAAACACTGCTTTCACAGAAAACCAGAACTTGTCCAGAGATAGGTCTGTAAATCTTGAGTGTACGACTGCAATGGCAGCTGATAAAATTCTTCCCCTTCTTTTAATGATTGTTATATTTTTAATAGCATTTGAGATTAGAGAGGATGATGTCTATATTACAATAACCAAGAATATATGGTGTGTTTAGTAGTATTACGTATATGAAATTAAATAAAAAGTCAAAAGTGCATTAGCTTATCTCACCTGTTCTCATGAAACCTTTGGGGGACGTTTTGCAGAACCTTAGGATTATGCGGAATCCTGATTGAGAAACGTTGGTATTATGGCGGATTCAGAGACTGCTTTTATCATTTAATTTTATTTCAATTCCATTTTTTTTCTGCTGGATGTGATTTACCGTCCGATCTAGGACGGCTCTCTCTCTCTCTCTCTCTCTCTGAAACATGCTTCTCTAATGTGAAGGTTGTGTCTGTCTTTTTGCTACACAAATACTTAATTCGAGGTCGAACTTTAGAAAAACACACACGGATTTCATTCTCAATTGAGAGAAGACGATTTCTGTCTTTACTCTTGATACTTGTTAAATAAGAAAAGGTCTGCTCACACATGCAAGACATTGAAAATTACAGCAACATATTAATTGCTTTCCTATGAATATTAGAAAACACTGCTTTCACAGAAAACCAGAACTTGTCCAGAGATAGGTCTGTAAATCTTATCTTGAATGTACGATCACACTGCAGTCCACAAAGTTCTTCCTCTTCTTTTAATGATTGTTATATTTTTTAATAACATATTCAAAAATATATACTTTGATATTTACTACGTGAACTATGATGAAAATAAAACTAGAAAAATATGGTATGTAATTTTGTTTTTGCGCAGTGGTTCCTTGAGAAATGCAATTTATTTTAAGGGTTACGCAAGGGTAAAAATAGTTGAGAAACGCTGCTCTGCAGCGACGCTATGCAAGGGAACCGGAGATCCTATCAGGATTTATTATCAGTAGGCGTAATGTTACCAATATCAGATTACACAGATGTCCCTGTGTTGCTGGCTGACACGGAAAGAAAACTGCAGGACGTCCTAGAAAGATTATTAAAAACAATGATCAAAGAAAGACTAACCATCATCAGTAAGAAGAGAGAAAATATGGTCATCATTTTCAACAAAACCTGCACTCGTCATCCATTCCCTATCGCCGTTAGGCTTTGCAAGAGTTGGTTGGAGTTGAGGTAAAATCAGAGAAGAAGAAAGTGCCGATGGCATGAATTTATTTAAAGTGAACTTCCGTTTGCCAGGACCCTTGATTTCATGACTTTACCCTGCGGTACATATGAAATGAAATACGCAGAATCCATTTATGAAACTGCAGCAGACTACCGCTGATTATAATTTCAATTGGCGCCTTCTGTAGCATGTCCGTCATGCGTAGCCCTCTTCATCCACTGGTTCAATCTGCTTTGTCAACCGTTGTGGTCTTTGGGATTTGTTTGAGGCTGAATCGTTTGTCCTACTTGAGGTCTGGGTTGATCTGAAATCCCAACAGGCGTTCAAAGCAAGGCACCTCCTTTAAAGAATACCTGTTCATCGCGATATACAGGTAGTTCAGGGACTGCTTCGTGATGATTGAACGTTAGAAGTTTTTATTTTTGAGGTATTGAATGTGACCAGCCAGTAGAAAGCCACACCTCTTGCGTTATTAAAGCCAGGTCAGAGGATAGACCAACTGCCAGGATTTGGTCCTCTGAAATTATAGGAGCGTGCCTATAAAGATGAGACAGTGAAACACATAATCAGCGATAAAGTTCAGGGACGGATTGCTGATGATGGAACTATAAATATTAAGTGGGTGAAAATGTAATAAAAATTAATATGAATATTAAGTGGGTGAAACTGTAATATAAATCAATATAAATATTAAGTGGGTGAAACTGTAATATAAATCAATATAAATATTAAGTGGGTGAAACTGTAATATAAATCAATATAAATATTAAGTGGGTGAAACTATAATATAAATCAATATAAATATTAAGTGGGTGAAATTATAATATAAATCAATATAAATATTAAGTGGGTGAAACTGTAATATAAATTAACATAAATATTAAGTGGGTGAAACTGTAATATAAATTAACATAAATATTAAGTGGGTGAAACTGTAATATAAATTAACATAAATATTAAGTGGGTGAAACTGTAATATAAATTAACATAAATATTAAGTGGGTGAAACTGTAATATAAATAAATATAAATATTAAGTGGTTGAAAATATAAATAAATATAAAGTAGGTGAAACTGTAATATAAATCAATATAAAATTATTAAGTGGGTGAAACTATAATATAAATTAATATAAATATTAAATGGGTGCAAATGTAATATAAATTAATATATATATTAAATGTTTGAAAATTTTGTCTTATTTCTTATGAACCTATTCCAGGTTATTTAAAGCCAGAAAATATTTTAAGACAGAAGTTATTTTTCCTGAGATAATAGTGATTTTTGGCTATACAAACTTGACTAATTAAGCCATAGCTGGGAAGAATAGGTCCATTCATACCTTTCACAAGTGCATTTGCGCAAGACCGAATATAGCCAAACCGAGTGAAATTTGAACTCGACTCTCCGACTTACAATTCTGAAACGCTATCACTTACACCACCCGCACTTCCAAGCTTACAGAACCTGGTATTCCCAAGGGGAACCACGTCTAGTTACTGACCAGATTCGATATTGGTTAACTTCTGCGTTCGTACGGAAACCGGTGTTTCGACGTGATGCGGCCGTAATCCGTTTTTATTTCTTTTTCTTGTTTGCTAAGTGGAACAGGAAAATTTTAAAACTGGGTGAACCCAAGGAAGCAGTTGTCTGGGAAGTTGTTGCGTGAAAAGGAAACAGAAAGTAATGCTTTATTGTTTCATCTTAATTAAACATAATCAAATCGGAGGAAGACTAAAAAAAAATGTCGGTTTTTCCTCCTTGACATTTTTAATACAGAAATTGTGCCGAATATATATTGGATTTATCATTTCATCTGTTAGTCATCTTTCTAATGTTAGTACTGATATATATTTAGTACAGGACTAGAGAAAAATATTAGTAGGCATCCGTTTACATCGCGAGATAAAGAGAGCGCCCTGTTTTTGATTTTTTTAAAAGTGGTAGTCACGCTGTAAAACGCCAAGGAGTCGCTCGAGGTAGAGTGTTACAGAGTAAGAGATAGTTCATGCGTGCATGTAGAGAAGATAATGGTTGATTCTAGACTTGAACAGGTTAAGATTGTTGTGATCGGGGAAGTATCCTCTTGGGAGTCTATTTATTCTACCTTGAGGTAGAGGGTGACAGAGTAAGAGGCAGAGTTTATGATATGTACGGAAGATAACGGTTGACCCTAATCTTGAACAGGTTAATATTGTTGTGATCGGGGAAGTATCCTCTTGGGAGTCCATTTATTCTAACTCGAGGTAGAGGGTTGCTGACTAAGAGGCAGAGTTTATGATGATATGTGGAGAAGATAACGGTTGATTCTGAACTTGAACTGGTTACGATTGTAGCGATCGGGGAAGTATCCTCTTGGGAGTATGTTCTACCTCGAGGTAAAGGGTTGCTGAATAAAAGGCTGATTTTATGATGATATGTGGGAAAGATAACGGTTAACTGTAGATATGGATAGGTCAGGATTTTAGTGATTAGGGAACCATCCACTTGGGAGTGTGTTCTATTTCGAGGAAGATGGTTACAGAGTAAGAGGCTCAGTTTATACGGATATGTGGGAAGATAAGGTTTAACTGTAAATGGGAACAGGTTAATATGGTAGTGATCGGAAAAACGCCCTCTTTGCAGTAGATTCCACAAAGCAGCAGTTCACAGGAAGAAGCTGCCCGAGTGGAAATTACATGTCGAAAATGGAATATGAAAAGAATGAGTGTGATACGCTACAATGTGCCTGGCATGGTGGATCTTAACCGTGAATCTTAGAACTGGTGGAGCTTCGAAATGTATTTCGTCCGAGCATTTTACATGGAAATAGCGATAGAGCAACGAGAAGCTTGCGACGTTTAGAGAAACGGACTGTATGGTGGAAAAAAATCGAGACTGAAAAGTATAGAATGAGTAGCTTCTTTCTTTATATGACAGGCATACTCCATTTTAGGCCGCTTCTGACTCTTGTAAAGCTAGAGGATGGCACGAGAAGATCATATATATATATATATATCATATATATATATCATATATATGCCTATCCAGATATGATGAGAGCGAATAGAGTACAATTCCAAAGATCGTAACATTTAATTTAAAAGATGGCTCAATACAAAATAGAGGAATATTATTTATTTTATGATATTATACTGAAAACCTGTTAAAATCGAAACACAATTGTAGTCGTGTTTCGATGCGTATCAATGCACCTCGTCAGGCGATTGTAAATTCCTGGCGAGTGAACGATTTATTTAGATTTAAAAGCAAACTACAACCTCTTTTTACAAAAATAAAGAAAAAAATGTGGAGATATAAGGTTTGTGGGCTTTACTCTGATCAGCCAATCAATTACGACCTACGTCAAATTTAAGCTAAACGAAGAAGCAAAAATTAAAAATTATTTTTCATAAATGGTTCATGACCCGTAGATACATCATACCGATCAAATACCAATACATGCGTACAAAATGTTACTAATCCTACCAGGAGATTAATATGAAATTATATTAAATTTATACGAATCTTACAAATAGAAAGATAAGTCATGTCATTGTGTATCGCTGTACAACAAAACTATAAGAAAAAGCATAATTAAATTCCGTAGTTTAACTAAATTGTAAGGTAAACTATGTTGATAATTTACGCTTAATTCATTTCTTTGATTTAACAAGGAACTTCTATCAAATCTGATAGTTTCCAGTTTTTCATGTAAGCAGAGAAAATAGGGTTCATATAAAGATCTATTTGCTGTTTTTAAAATTTTCCATTTCACCTAAGGAATCATATTAACATCTTTTAACCTCCAAAAATATTTAGAAAGTGATGTATTATTTCTGTAAGTATTACTGGTAAAAGAGAAGGTATGTTGATACCACCTAGTCTTATTAGAATTCTTAGTACTACCAATATAGAATTTTTCAACTGTCAGATTTTCTATCGTAGAGATAGCACAAAGATAAACAAGAGATTAAATTAAACATTTGTTTGGTAGTGGACATTGGTCAGAATTCTTACAATTACATTGGCCACTATCATTTATAATAATTTTCGTGGAATGTGTATTATGAACCAGATAATTAAGTTAGTGTAAATTTAGTATTTTGTTAAATTACCTCTTCACACCATTTTTATTTCTTAGGAAACGGCATTGTCGACTTTGTATAATTTATGTAACCATAATAATATGTATTAGTTTATGTCTGGCTGCCGTTAGCTGCCAATCTACGGGTCATGACCCATTTATAAAAAATAATTTTTAATTTTTGCTTCTTCGCTTGGTTTAAATTTAACATAGGTATTATTTGATTGTTTGATCCGACTAAAGCACACAAAACTTATAACTCCGTTTTTGTTTTTCACAAAAAGAGGTTATATTTTGCTTTTAAATCTAAATAAATCGTTTACTCGCCAGTAATTTACAATCGCTAGATGAGATGCATTGATACACATCGAAACACGACTGCAGTTGTGTAGCGATTCTGAAATGTTTTCGGTATAATATCCTAAAATATATATATATATATATCCTTCTGTTGTAACCCTTTTACACGTGGACAATCATTTCGACTGAAATAAAAACTCTAAATAAATATTACCCTCTGGCATTTCTCCACTTGTTGCCTTCTCATTAGTTAAGAGAGAAGTATAGAGAGAGAAGGGTAGAGAGAGAGAAAGAAAGAAGGAGAAAGACAAAGAGAAAGAAAGAGAAAAAGAGAGAGATAAAGAGAGAAAGGGGAAGAGAGAAAGAGAGAGAGAAAAGTAGATATAAATTTTCAAGGAAAGCAAATGCCTTATTTTAATTAGTATTTTTTTTTTAAATATTTTATTTTCTCTTTTTTTTTTCCACTTGGCTATGCAACAAAAACATCAAAATTCGTGCACGATGTTAAAATTTTATTATTACAACATTTTTTCTTCATGCGCTGCCCGCAGCTCAGCTTTGAGGAAACGCATTCTTTGTTTTTGTTTTTCATAAAAAGCTAGGAAACAAAAGGTAAAAGCAAAAGATCCTTTGGGAAAAAGAAAAAAAAGAACAATGAAATAAGTTGATGAATTGATGGATAGATATAAACATCCTTTTATCAATAAAAAAGGAAATGCAGAATACGTCATTGTTAGGATGCATTTGTGTCAAGGAAAATGGTTCATAAATACAGGAATTGTTTGGATGAAAATTATAAAACACTGAATTGAATTAATAAATAAAGCGAACTAAATAGATTTGACGAAAATAGGTCAACACAAGAAAGAAATGGTAAGCATTTAAAATGAAGTAATTTAGATTTGACGAATGCTTTTTACGATATCAAATGAACAACAGTAATGACAATGGCAATATTAACCTGTTATGAGGTTGTTCTGATGATATGTTGGACCTATTTGAATATATATATATATATATATATATATATATATATATATATATATATATATATATATAGGTTTCGATTATGGCTTGAGACTTTCGGACGTTTAGTCTCACTGAGGATCAGCGAAACAGCACTGTCCTCGAATGATATATATATATATATATATATATAATATACAGTGTAACCCGGATATAAGAGAGTTATCCGGACCGGAGAATAAGTCTCTTATATTCGGGTTTCTCTTATATCCGGGTTTGGTCTATTTTGTTTAGGTAAGTATGGCTCTAATTTGGGACCAGAGAAAATCTCTCTTATATCCGGGTTTCTCTGTATATATATATATATATATATATATATATGTTTCATTAAATAATATAGACAAGTGTTGTCTATTTTATGTAAATTCTTTTCATAACGTCTGTTAAGCTTAATAACATTATCATTAAACGAAGAAAGAAAATCACAATATTGATACATATTTTTTAATCCAATCTAAACTTTCGGCTTACATAAACCATTATCAAAGATGACAATTACTGTACAATATATTAAGCAATACACGGACAAGAATGTGATGATAGTCTGTGATTGTTTACTTGGATGATTTCCAAGCAACGATAAACACGTGCATATAAGACGCTGGAAGCGAAAATCGCACCGCAGCTCAGGACGTCACGCATGACTACGAGTGAATTCGAGAAGTATTAAGTATGGGATGCCGTTGGTATAAACCAACCGCTTCTGTTACCAATTATAGACATTTAAGAATATTTGTGGAGATTTCATAGTTTATTTTGTTCAGGTTAGGTTTCAACTGTTTTATGTATATAGCTTCAAGAATTTTTCATGTTTAAGTATAGTTGTATTTTCTACAAGGATTTTATGGAATTGTGTATGAGGCCAGGTATATTGTTTTAAATGCCGAAAAATGTTAGAGTTACCATTCAAATGTAGTGTCAAGCGTCGTGAAAGCGAATTTGTAGTGTGACCAATATAAATATCATTTAATTCGTTGGAGATACAATCTCCCAAAGGGCACTTGAATTTGTAAACTGTTGGTTATTTTGCAAATCGCTAACCGGGGGAGAAGAAACATTGCGAATAATTGAGTTGGATATACTAGATTTAGTGTAGTATATGATCAACTTAATTTTTTTGCTAGGATCTGTTGTAGATATATTAGTATTTACTATTTTTTTAGTATATGTTCATCTTGTTTATAATTAGTATGCATTTGATTACGATATAGGAGATTAATATTTTTGAGATTAGTAGAAGCAGTATTATGTACTATTTGCTTAGTATTGAGATTTCTAAGAAAGCATCTTATTTGTTCATCAACTATATAGTTTGGAAAGCTATTATTAATAAGTGTTTGTTTTATATTTTTTAGTTCACTGTAAACAATCTGTTTTGTGGATGAATTAGTTTCTGCACGATGTATTAGATTCTTTATAATTGCTATTTTGTAGTAATATGGGCATTCGCTCTTGTAGGTAAGTGTACATGAATTTATGCTTGTAGGTTTTTTGTATGGCGTAATAGTAAATTTATTATTTGTGTTTATCAATATGTCAAGGAAGAGAATTTTATTAGTAGTATTGAGTTCATACGTGAATTTAAGGACAAAATTATTTTGGAAACGTTTTTGAAGTTGAAGTATTTCATCTGTATTTTTAACTAACATAAGAATATCATCAACGTATCTTAGGTAGATGGATGTTTTTTTTTTTAATCTAAATATCTTATTTTCGAGGTTCGACATGCAGAAATTGTTAAATGTCGGGCCCAGTACTGAACCCATGGAGACACCATCACGTTGTGTGTGTGTATATATATATATATATATATATATATATATATATATATATATATATATATATATTGTTATTATGATCGAAGAAAGGGACTTCAGTAGTACAGGCTAATAGTAGTTTCTGTAATATATTAGGATTAATTTTAAGTGGGGTAAAGATGAGTTACTGTATATATTTCTTATAATTATGTCAATAGTTTTACTAACAGGGACATTGGTAAATAAGTTTTCAACATTAAGTGAAGCCATGATTTCATTGTCGGGTTTTTCACTTTTTAGGATTTGGATTACTTCTAATGTTGACTTAACACTGTATTTACTAGGAAGGTAGGGAGTAATAAGTTGGTTAATGTATTTTGTTAGATGATATACAGGAGTTGGAATTTGCGATATGATAGGACGGAGAGGATAGTTAGGTTTATGTGTTTTTATAGTGCCGTATATGTAGCCAGGTCTATAATCACCAACAATTTTAGGGAGTTTTAAAGAGTTCTGTTCAGCATTATTAGCATTAATAAGTTTATTAAGCTTTGATTTTAGTTGGTTGGTCGGGTTCTTGTTAAGTTTTTTTAAAACTTTATGTGATCATGGAGTATGTGATCAAGTTTTTTGTTGCAATCCAATTTGTTTAGGATGACAAAAATGTTGGTCTTATCAGCTTTTTTTACAATAATGTCAGGGTGGTTGCGTAGTTCTTGTGCGACAATTTTCAGTTGTTTAGAAAGTATTTTGGAGGAGTTTCTGCTTTTATCATGCCGATCCTTGAATGCCTTGGCCTTAAGTAAGTCTTTAAATTCTTCTGTAGTTTCTATTAGTTGTTCAGCTTCAGATTTGTTGGTAATTTCCGTGAGTTTCTGCGTAACATTGAAGTCAACTCTCAGAGGCGACAGACTGTTTCATGCTAAATGCAATCATCAGGACACATCCTGTTTGCGTTTAGCATAAAACAGTCTGTCGCCTGTGAGTGTTGACTTTAAAGTTCCCATATATATATATATATATATATAAGTAAAGACAATCCTTAAAAATCCATTTTGGTATGATTTATTGCATGAATATATTTATTTAAATATTCATCTCTTCAGACCGAAGGTTTGTTGAGAAATAAAATCAATTTGTCCAGACAAAAGGAAAAGGGAGAAAAAAAAAGAAAAATATTTAAATATATTCATGAAATAAATTATAACTTAAATGGAATTTTAAAGACTGTCGTTTCTTTCTGTATATATAATACACACATATATATATATATATAAATGAACAATTATTTTTAAGACATTTTTATGTTTAACATTCTTTTTTATAGATACAAATATTTAAGTAAATGCTCTGTTTATAATAAACAGTATTAAAAATTTACCGGCCTGAATGTTCGAGAAATTTTCACAGAAAATATTCGTCCTCCAACAGGATTCGAACCTGTATCCTATACGGAACCGTCATGTAGCCTGACGTGCCTTACCCCTTTCGGCCACAGAGGAGCGTTTGGCTAGCAAGGTCGATTTTACTCTCTTTAAACTACAATCTTCCATGATTCTCTCACGTCCATTCATATCTACTCAAATCCAAATGTAAACAAATGACGTCACACATTATGAAATGGATAAAGTCCGACGATTATTTTAAAGACATTTTTATGTTTATACATTCTTTTTATAGATACAAATATTTAAGTAAATGCTCTGTTTATAATAAACAGTATTAAACAACATTTACCGGCCTGAATGTCCGAGAAATTTTCATAGAAAATATTCGTCCTCGGTAAAGCGGTAAAGGCACGACAAGCAAAATGACAGTTCCGTATAGGATACAGGTTCGAATCCTGTCGGAGGACGAATATTTTCTGTATGTATGAAATATTAGTTTCATTTTCATTTTTTTAATTTAGACAACAATTTATCCATCGCACCCTTCATATATGTGTGTAATTTAAGACATCATCAGCTCTCCAACGGAAATGTGGAATATATATATATATATATATATATATATATATATATATTTGGTTGGATAGATGTGAGTTTGTGACCCTGGGTTTCACGCTTTAGCGATCGTCAGACAAACTGATTAATGTTTTAAAAAATTTGGGTTTATGTAGATTGCGTGTATTGGTGTTATTGTGGAAGTGGTGGGGGAAATATCGTCGTTTTGTCATTCATCGTACTAACGCAAACATCGATGTATGCAGACACATATACGTACTTGGTCGTCCGTCGGGACTCATACATATATAAACATATGTGGGCAGTTTAGGATATGACATATGTATGTATACGTGTGGTGTTATGTCTATACATACGCATTTGTATGTTGAAATGTTGAAATTTAAACATTGGAAGTGTGGCGGAAATGAGTAATAATAAGTACCGCGCATATAATATATAAATAATTATACATATATATATTTATTTATATTTATATACACTTTTCACACACACACACATATATATATATATATATATATATATATATATATATATATATATGATGACAGATTGTCCCGGCAATTTCGATCTGTAAGTGACCAAGCATTAGGCCGGTTCAAATTTTCTTGCTCTACATGAAATTTGGGTCTTACCAGTGATTTATAGTCAACGCGACCAGTTACATATGATACTAATTACCTATAATAATAAATTATTAGTGTACCCTCAATATGTCGGAGATTCTTTGATTGTTTCGGTAAAATATAGTGATTTTTATAAACAAAATTTTGGATTACCAATGGAATCACCTATAAAAATCTCCGATTTCCAATACCGAACCCTTATCTATGACACCACCTGCACATCCAGGTTTACAGCAGCTGGTATTCCCAAGTGGTCACCCGTCTAGCTATTGACCAAGCTCGACGTTGCTTAACTACGAGAAACGGTGAACATAACAAAACGCAAACTATTTAAACCAATTAAGAAAATTTAAATATATGGAGAAGACGGAACACTTCACCCCGAAGTACGAAGGCGAAATGGAATATCAAAAGATGTCTTCAAAAAGCCAAGTAAAGTATTAAGAAACAGGAAAATATTGTTAGAAACACAGTACAGAAATGCTATATAATATCAAAAGGGAAGGAAACGCCCCCCGCAAAAAAAAAAACCAGCCTAAGATGTTAACTACAAATTAGAAACACCAAAATCCAGCTAGTGAAAAAATTTAAATATCTACGAAAGGTTTTAAAAGATGGCGGAAAATTTGGCACCGAAATCCGAAGTCACATAGGTTGAGTGAAAGATAACTTCCAAAAGCTAATAAGAATATTAAGAAACAGCAAAATGTCGTTAGAAACAAAGAAAAGAATGCTGTACCCTTATATAATATCAATCCTGCTATATGGCAGTGAATGGTGGACAAATTTCTCTCAGATGAGAATAGAATGAAGGCAACATAAATATGGTTCTACAGTAGGATGCTGAGAATACAATCGACTGAATATGTAAGTAACGAAGAAGTTTTAAGGGAAATGGAAACAAAAAGGACAGTTATACTTAAATTCAGTTATTTTTTTAAGCATTTCAACCCCCCCCAAAAAAAAAAAAGCAAGGCGGGAGTGCCACTGGCACACAAGGAGTTACAGAGACTGAAAGTAAGAGTAAGGAGGGATACTTAAGGAAAGGATAAAGAGAAGGACGGGGACCAGGATCAAGGCATCAGAAGATGTCGATTGACAGTACATTTGAATATTTGAAGGTTAGTTACCAGGGAAGCAGGTAAGAGGTAGGGAGTTCCACTGTCAGGAAGTGTGTGAGAAGAAGCTCTTGGAGTAGAAGAAGCGGTTACATTTAATTGTTTCGACAGTGGGCCCGAGATATCAATCTAGTAGCACGCTTAAATTCATGCAGTCGGAGCACCAGTGAAAGTAGCTCATCAAAGCAGTTGCTATGAAAATATTTGTTATGGGTTTGGATGCCAGTGAAGTCAGTTACAGAGTGTTTAAACCACATGGCATGGTGGGCGAACACGAATATGTGCGCAAACGGATGTAGAGAGATGGCTTTGTCGATCGAGTACACCATAGTTTTGAGAGAAAGAGGAAGGAGAAAGAAGAAATAGCTTACTGAATAGAGGGGAGTTAGACGGAGATATATATACGAATGGTCTAAAGCAGGGGCGGCAACTCATTCGACCCCACGGGGCCGGATCGTGTTATAACGACGGGTCGCGGGCCGGACGAAGACTATTAATGAAAAATTAAGGAAAATTATATATGCAAACCCCGGTCAACCTAAATATTTAAAACCATAATGAAAATAAACATTGAGAAATCAGAAAAACAAAAGAAAATCTAAAATTAAAAAACCCCTAACAAAAATTACTTTTCCTCAAGGAACGTCAAAATACTTTCAAAAGTGAAAAAAAGCAACCGAAGTGAAATGGATGAAATTATGACGTGTAAGTTTGAAACTGTTATTGAAAATTGTTCCACAAACGAACCACACACACACACACATCAAACAAAAACGAAGCCCATATACCCATACATACGAGTACAAATAGTTGCAAACATATACACTTACGTACGTACACATGCGGTATCATCCACACATTCATGAGGCATGTATGTATAATGCGCGTATGTTTAACTGTCTTTAGATTTCTGCTACCTCGCATGTCAGTCCCTCCCTGGCCTCTTTCACTTTATCGTTCCTTTCGCTTCTGTTATCTTTTAATGTAGCCAAGGGTCATAACAAATATGTATCCATTATTTGACATTAAACATAGGCAACGCAACTTGGTAAAATAAGTCTCATGAAAGATAACTGGCAGATAGTCTAATATTTTTAGTGCACTGAGATGTGTAGACATTCTATGGAAAATGACATAACAAATCTCATTTGAAGGACGTCTCTCGTTAAAAATAGTCATTGGTAATCAGGCTCGCGGGCCGTAGGTTGCCGACCCTTGGTCTAGAGCTTCAAGAGACAGTTCCCTAGCCAGCGGGAGATGATCGCAGACATAAACTCTCAGGCCATGCATGTGGATTTTAGAGTCCTTTCTAAGGAGAGAAAGATAGCCATGGATCGAGAAATCAGAGAAGAGGATTGACGAATTAATGTTAGTTACGCAGAGAGATGGTATATCAAGAGACTTTTCGAAGAGGAAGGATTCCACATCGCAGAAATTGGTACGAATACCACAGATCTTGGAGAAGTAAATCTTAAAGGGTTAAGGTGATTTTTTTGAGCTCGTTTAGGTTCATATTTTTGATCGTTTATAGTCGTGTTGGTAAGGAAAAGACGTAAAGTAATAGTAGCAGATGGCTATCGTATGTGACATAGGCAGAAAGGAAGTGACACAGACTGCAGCATAATGTGGCCTCGGGGTTGCCCACCGGAGGTGCGTGCAGGGACACCCTTCCATGCGCAACATGGCACTGCAAGAGCCCCGATATTATACAACTGCTGATCAGAGCCGCTTCTGAAGTCCCTACGTAAGAGTTCGGGTTCCTAACTAACAATCGGGAACAGCAACCAGAAAATTGCCAACCCGATACCCTCAGTATGAAGAGACGTTGCCACAGACCGCACACCTCACAAGAAATTCGCAACGGCACCACTACAGAGGCCAGAGAAAAAGAAAGGATCCGGGAACCCATTCCTAAAGAGAAAACAAGGGATGAGCTTCTATTCCCGTTCAAGAGAATGTTGGAGAGTATTGGACTGGGTGATAGAAAAGCCTAACTACTCTTATTATATATACCCCCCCACCAAAAAAACAATCAAAAACAAATAAACAGCAAACAAAATGTCTATCAATAGCGTGCATGGCATCCAGAGTTGAAACTGAAATATAACGTTTCAACTTAGCTTAATTGCCAACATGCACTTCCCGTTGAAGAACAGTTCACGTCTGTGAGGCAGGAGTAAGAATAACGTCAAATACTTGAATGATGCAGAAAATAAAAAATCAAAGATTTAATATTCAAACAAAGTTTTCAAAACGTAGATAGAATAAATTCGCTTCAAATAAAAAAAATAGTACCAAGTAAAAAAAAAAAAAAAAAAAAAAAAAGGAACTAGTAAATAAGATGATTAAATAATGAAATTCAAACCCTCTAGAATCCTATATTAATATTAGCTTACACATCTTATCAAACGTGATGCTATGTTTACTGTTATAGTTTCACTTTTTTATTTATTACTCAATAACAATAGAAAAACGACCCCCCCACTTTATGCCCAGTAGAATCTTATTTCATACTAGTCTGTGTGATACTTTTTCACTCGAGATCCATCCAACCGATTCTGGCCGAACTTGGCACATACATTGTAGGTTCTTAGCGTAAAAAATCGATCATTTTTAAAAAATCAATAATCGATAAGGCTGATCAAAAATCTATAAAATCATTTTTTTTTCCTCTGATTTCGTTCAAACTCGTTATGTAGGTTACTTTCATTATGACGAGCTCAACGTTGCCTCATTTCTATTTCTTTGCCAATGCGTTTAGCGAAAAATGAAAAATCAATTTTAAGTCAACCTATGTGATAAAAAAATGATGGTATAATTTAAAAGTTTACTATTATAGTTTCATTTGTATATCTGGGTTATCAGTTTATTTAATAACAGTAGAAATCCGATCCCCCATTTTATGCCCAGCAGAATATTATATTAATATTAGTTTACCCTTGTAATCAGAATTATACTCTAAGAGTTTACTATTATAGTTTCACTTGTTTATTTGGGGGGATCTGTTTATTACATAATAACAATAGATAACCGATCCCCCACTTTATGCCTAGTAGATTCTTATATTAATACTAGTTTATCCATGTTATAAAAAATGATGGTATAGTTTAAGAGTTTAATATTATAGTTTCATTTGTATATCTGGGTTATCAGTTTATTATTTAATAACAATAGAAAACCAATCCCCCACTTTATGCCCATCAGAATCTTATATTAATACTAGCTTACTACGCTGTGTAAAGCAAAGATTTTACTGAATTTGATTTTTAAAAAATGACTGGAAACAGTTTTTTTTTCCAAATATGACCAAAAAAAGCACAACCAAGATTGCAGCATTTTGTTGTCGTCTGCCCTCTATTTGTCGTTATCCCGCCTCCACGAATGGGATTGCTTTGAAAAAAAAAATCCCTAACATTTTGCTAAAAATAATATCGAAAATAATAGCTGTAAATGTTGGAAAAACTGAAACTGAAAAAAATTTCTCGTTGCCATCAACAATCATTGTTCTGCTGAATGATGTCACGAACGAACGGGATTTTGTCTATATCTTTTAAAGTTGTAAACAATGAAAGCCGAGCTAATCTGTAAGAAAAACAGATTAGCTTATTAGTTTATCCAAATCTTTATTATTTTTTTCTTACCAAGGTCAAATTTGTCAGCTAATCGATTTTCAGTTACAATCATTGTAATAAATATTTCAGCTTCTAATCTCTCTATTTATAAAACAGAGGATATCTGTTAATGTTGTTATGTTGAATATATACTACGATCGACAAAACATTTTTTAAAAATCAGTCAATCTACACACACACACACACACACACATATATATATATATATATATATATATATATATATATATAAAACAGGTGTGATACCTTTCACTCGAGACCCATCCAACCGATTTTGACTAAACTTGGCATATACATTGTACACGTAAGAGAT
Organism: Acanthosepion pharaonis; assembly: GCA_903632075.3. Taxonomy (NCBI): domain Eukaryota; kingdom Metazoa; phylum Mollusca; class Cephalopoda; order Sepiida; family Sepiidae; genus Acanthosepion; species Acanthosepion pharaonis. The sequence continues at coordinate 4,332,971 of CAHIKZ030004081.1, read as the reverse complement.
AGGTTCTTAGCGTAAAAAAATCGATCAATTTAAAAAAATGAATAATCGATAAGGCCGATCAAAAATCTATAAATTTAACTTTTTTCCTATGATTCGTTCAAACTCGTTATGTAGGTTACTTACATCATAACGAACTCAACGATACGTCATTTCTATTTCTACGCCACTGCGTTTACAGAAAAACGAAAAATCGATTGCAAGTCAAATTTTAACCTAAAAAGTCCCTCAATTTTCAAGCAATCTAATACAAACTTCACTCAGTTGTAGCCAACAATAAGTTTAACAGTGGTTTAACTTTAGTCCACCCATATAGTGAAACCCTTAAAAGTAGCGAAAAATGATGATTTTTACTGGTTTCTTTCTTATTTTTCGGTGTTCTTTCAACCAATTTCCATCAAACTTAACAGTTGCTTTATAAATATATCCTCTTTTACATCCCTAGTAGCACACTGACAAATTAAATTTCCAAATTTCCAAAATAATTGTGGTCTGAAGTGTGTCTTCATGTTGTCTGTTTTACCCCTTCATGTCCTCGGCTAAATTTGATTGAATAAATACAGAGTACTTCTGTTATATCAGTAACTGCATTAATTCAAAATGTTTTTTAATAAAAGTACTTTAAAGTAATTGAAGAAGATAGACTGTTACATCTAAACATGATGCTGTTTTTGCTCCATTCTAATTGAACGTTTTTTTCAAAAACTCCAAAATAATTGTGCTTTGAAGTGTCTTTATGTTGCCTGTTTTACACCTTCATGTCCTCGCCTAACTTCGATTGAATAAATACCGTCTCAGTTAGTCAGTTATGTGCCATGCGTGATACACGCTTAGACGATCATGACTGACGAGGCAGATTTTTTCCCGCAGTAGGCTGCCATTTCTTTCTGCAGTAGACCAGTTGCCATCAAAGGCTAGAGAACCCTGTCTGTCCTGCTATTTATACATAGTTGGGGGTGGAGGAGAGGAAGAGGATTCATATCTTTCCCAAGGGTATTAGCAGGTGGAATTCGAACTCGGCTCTCCGATTCCTCAATCCGAGCCACTATTCATTACTTCATCGTTTAACAGACTACTTCTGTTATATCAGTAACTGTATTAATTCAAAATGTTTTTTTTTTAATGAAAGTACTTTAAAGTAATTGAAGGCGATAGATACTGTTACATTTAAATATGATGCTGGTTTTGCTCCATTCACTTTTTCTGGCCGACCAGTTGGGTATGGCAGCAAATAGTGAAGTAAAAAAAATATGCTTAATAGCTGGTTACTCGTTTTCTGGCACGCCCGTGTGCGAAGGCGACAAGCTAATCCATGTGGCAGATTTCCGATTGAATACATTTCTTCAACACTCACAAAGCTAATCTGTGATTCACACAGTAACTACAGTGTTTTTCAAAAAACTTTGATATCATTTGAAATGTAAATATCTCAGTAACTACATAGTCTAAACCAGTGGTCGGCAACTTTTTGGAGAGAGATAAGGTCTCGGAGATGAGGTATTTTAACTATTTACACTAGTTACATTGTGCCGCCTTTCGTCCTCAACTTTACTGTCCTATTCACGGCGTTCCGGCCGTTGTACACTCCGGCCTTCGTCAGGGTCTGTTTGTATTTTTGAAATGTGGTATTGCAACTATTTATATTATTTACATTGTTCTCATCTTTACTTTCCCGTTTACGACGTTTCGGCCTTTGTAAGATCCGGCCTTCTTCAGGGTCTGTCTATATTTCAGAAGTATTGTAAATATTTATTGTTCGGACTGTCGTCCTCAACTTTACTGTCCCATTCATGACATTTCAGCTGTTGTACGATCCGGCCTTCTCCCGGATCTGTCTATGTTTCTGAAATGTGGTATTGTAACTAGTTACATTGTTCGGACTGTTGCCCTCATCTTTAATGTCCCATTTACGACGTTTCGATCGTTGTACGATCCGGTCTTCTTCAGGATCTGTCTGTATTTCTGGGATGAGCTATTTATCTCTTTACACTATTTACATTGTTCGGACTGTTGTCCTCATCTTTACTTTCCCATCTACGACTTTTCGGCCGTTGTACGATCCGGTCTTCTTCAGGGTCTGTCTCTATTTCTGAAATGTGGTATTGTAACTAGTTACATTGTTCGGACTGTTGCCCTCATCTTTAATGTCCCATTTACGACGTTTCGATCGTTGTACGATCCGGTCTTCTTCAGGATCTGTCTGTATTTCTGGGATGAGCTATTTATCACTTTACACTATTTACATTGTTCGAACTGTTGTCCTCATCTTTACTTTCCCATTTACGACGTTTCGGCCATTGTACGCTCCGGGCTTCTTCAGGTGATATTGGTTAGAATTTCCAACTGACTCCTTTATTTAGTCCACAGGTGTGAGTGTAGGGAGTTAAGAGTCTTCTAATTCTACTTCCCACGTCTTTGGATTTTTCACTTTTTAGTTAAGTCACCTTGATAACTAAGTATTTTGCTCTCTCCGCAAGGATTGAACCCACAACTCCAAGTTACCTTTTGGATCAACCAATGAACATTTTTTATCCACTTGGGACACTAGTGAGTAAATTTTGGTGACTTATAAATTTAATGTTTCTGTAATTGTTTTTTACCAGATCTCATATTACAATTTATTGTTATTGTTGTTTTTCTCTACCTCTCTATATTACTGGTTCCCATATTGTATTCATTCCTATGCTTGACTGGCTTAGGAGATTTTTGTGGCTCAGCATATGCGCTGATTCCTTAAGTTTTCATATTTTCCATTGATGTTCTCTCTCTGTTATTTCCACCCCATCCCACAAGATGAAACCTTGTGAATATGACACTATCCCGAACAATGTAAATAATGTAAATAGTAACAATACCTCATCTCAAAAATATAGACAGATAATGGTTTTTGTTGTTTTTTTTATTGTTGAATTTGTATTTTAATTTGATATGTGTTGGAATTTCGAACCGAACCTTTTATTGGCATAGCACGTGGAATTAGAACAATCTACTCCCGTGGACGAAATAAAATATTCGGTTCGAGATTCCAACGTATATCATATGAAGGGTGCCGGAACGTATGACCCTGTTGCCGCGTTCTTCGTTGAACGACACTCTTACTCTGGCCACTGTCCATTGGTCCGTCACCGGTGAACTCACCTTGCGCCAATCCTGCACCCCCAGCCACGTTTCAGTATACGCAGGAATATCGATGAGGAACTGTCAAAGACCAGGCATGACTCTCCCCTCTATCTTGGCTAAGCTTGAAATTTAACTAACTCCAACAATACTCATTAACAACTTTTATTTATGGTACTGTGATTGATTAAGATCATGGAGGCGTAAACAAAAGGGATACTTTTAATTTTTAAATGTTTTATGGGCGTGTTGGATTAAACTTGCTCTGCACTAATCCTGCACTCTCCACCTTGCGTTTCAGTTTACTCAGGAATAATAATCTTAAGGTATTAAACTCACAACTTCTTTGGGTCAAGGCAATGGATTAACCAACCAATGTTTTTATCATCCTTGATGACATCAGCGCATGAATTTTTGGGACTTATAAACCTAATGACTCAGCAATCATTTTTTACCAGAGCTCACATTACAATTTGATGTTATTGCTCTTTTCTAGCTTTCTGTATTACTAGCTCCCATATTGTATCATTGTAACATGGGGTCGGAAGAGAGTTTTACAAGCGAGAAAAGAAACTGTTAGCATAGAACTTACGGTTACATCTCGCCAGCTCAAATGTACATTAATGAGACCTCGTCCCCAGTCTGGCACTGCGCTTAAATTCAAAAAAGTCTAGGGATCATGACGAAGATCATTATTTATTTCTGATATGTACAGAGAATGTGTCACGAGTCCAAAATGGGGAAAGGGGGGTGGGGGGGGCGGAGAGAAAGGACGGTCTTCTGTCTTAACATTAAACTTAGCTAGCCACAAACACTGACCGAAACATAGCACAATATTCCTAACACCGAAACAACGCATTCTTACTTAGCTTTCTTACTACATCCACCGTAATACCGCAATGTCTCTAATATAGTCCTAACTAGTACCCATATGTACAATTCATTGTCTGTAAGGGAGGGGAAAAAAACAATAAAAAACTAGCCCCATTAAGTAATTACAATATACGTTTAGTCATTGTGGTAACCTCTACCTTATACCCTCAGTTACGGTCAATGAGTGGAAACCTGCAATTTATATGGTGGGGTACTGTGTGCTTACTTGTATCTTATAATGTCGATAATTGAGTGGATATGTGTACGTTATACTTTCAGTCACTGAGTACCTTATACTGTCTATCACATTGTGGTTACGTGTACCTTATACTGTCAGGTACTGTGTGATTACCTGTACCTTAGACTGTCGGTCACTATGTAGGTAACTGTACCTTATACTGTCAGTCAATGAACGGTTACCTTTATTTTATACTGACGATCAATGAATGGTTACCGGTACTTTTTACTGTCAGTCACTGTGTGCCTTATACTGTCATTCACTGTGGGTATACATGTACCTTAGACTGTCGGTCACTATGTAGGTACCTGTACCTTATACTGTCGATCACCAAGTGTTGACGTGTACCTTATACTGTCGGTCACAGCGTGGTTACTTTACCTCATACGATCAGTTACTGTGTGCTTTTCTGTATCTAAAAGTGTCAGTCAGTGTATCTTATACTGTCGGGCACTTTGTGCACAGCTGTACCATACACTAACAAACATTGTGCAGGTACATGTGCTTTACACTGTCGAGCACTCTTGCGGGTACACAGACCTTTTACCGTGGAGCTCTGTGTGGGTACATCGACTTTACACTGTCGAGCTCTGTATGGGTACATGGACCTTTCACCATCGAACTCTGTGTGGATACATGGGCATTACACCGTCGAGCACTGCGTTTAGACATAGACCTTATACTGTCGAGCACATTGCAGGTATATGGACCTTTCACTCTCGAGCACTGTGTAGGTACATAGGTCTTACACTGTCGTGTACTCTGTGGGTACATGGACTTTACACTGTCGAGCACTGTGTGGGTAACCTTTCACAATCGAGTACTCTGCGGGTACATGTACCTTACACTATCAAGTACTCTGCAGGTACATGGACCTCACACTGTCAAGTACTCTGCGGGTACGTGGACCATACAGTGTCGAGTACTCTGTAGGTACATGGACTTAAACTGTCGAGCAATATGCGAGTAGATGGACCTTTCACTCTTGAGCACTGTATTGGTACATTGACCTAAAATTGTCAAGTATTCTGTCTATTAATGGACCTTACACTGTCGAGCTCTGTATGGCGACAGGGAGCTTACAATGTCGAACATTCTGTGGGGGTGCATGGACCTTACATTGTCAAGTACAGTATGGGTACATGGACCTTACTCTGTTCAGTAATGTGTTTGTACATGAACCTTATACTGTTGAGCAATGTGTGGCTATATGGACCTTAACTGTCAATATGGTACATTTACATTACGATATTGAGTCACCCCCCCCCCTACGAGGGTGTCATGTGGCACAAGGCCTTTTTAACGTGGGCATTCCGAGCCCGTGGGCTCGGCCAAAAATATGCCCATTGAACCCGTATAAACGGGTTCAGGGCCGGTTTTACCTCCCCGAAGGAGACTCCGCCATTCGGCGTAGCCTCCTTCGGGTTCCTCCCGTCCGTAGGAAGAGAGTTCAACCGAGCAGTCGGTTCAAAAGTGAACGACTGACTCACACGTACAAAGTGAACGACTGACTTACATGTACATTACACTCTCGACCGCGATGTGTGTACATGGACCTTAATTATTATTACTTTAGGCCTTCTTGAACTTATAATTCTGCTTACTTGACCCTTGTTTTTTTGTGTGTAGGTGCCTTAACCTTTGGTTTATTTCCCAGAATATTAATATTTCTTTTCTCTTATTTTGCAGCTGAACTGTGCAGCAGGTGCATGGAGCATCAACTATGTTTCGAATGATGCCCCCCGGAAGATTTTGCTGGTGCCTGTCGAAGCATCGCTTGTTACTCATCCTGGTTGTTATTTTATTCATCATGTGGCAAGTGTATGCGTACTTCCGTTACTCCTTGGCCGAATTTACGCAAAGAGTATCCAACAAAGACCTGAAGATCCTCAACGAAACTCTCCTCATCTTCATTCAAGCAGCGGAATCAGCCAATCTCACTTACTTTTTGTATGGTGGCAGCCTCCTGGGATCTTACCGCCACCATGGAATCATACCATGGGATGACGATGTTGACGTCATGATGAACTCCTCACAGAAATCATTAATTGAACAGACATTAAGAGAATATAAGCCTCGGTTTGGTGTTTATACACACCCCAAGACACAATGGAAATTCTATTATGCTAATACAAATACTTTATTAGACAAACCCTTCCGATGGCCATATGTTGATATATTCTTTTTCCAGGAGGACAAGGAATATATCTGGGACGAGTTACCGTCGTTCAAGTCTTCGTATACGCTAAAAAAGTCTAAAGTATTCCCTCTTCGTCGTCGCCCTTTTAATGGACTCCTACTTCAGACCCCTTGCAACCCAGAAGTTAGTTTAGAAAGTTATGATATTGAAAAGTGTGCAGCCAGTTCTTATTCTCATTACATTGAGCAATGGCTGCCCGTCTACAAATGGGCCAAAGTATCTTGTAGTCGACTGACTGACCGGTTTCCGTTTGTCAAACGGACGAAAATAAAGAACGGTTGGGACGAAATTCTTTGGAATGCCACAGAGAAACAGAACCATTTCGTGGCACCTGACAATTGCTAAAATCATGTTTTGTTTTTCGACATTTCCAATTTTTTTTTTCACTTGCATTCTCTTGACAATCATAATATTATCCTCATCATAGTTTGTATATAAAGTCGTTATTCATGTATAGAAAACCTGAAACATCCGAGCCCACTTATTGGCAAAGATGGTCTGTCTAGTCAGTTTTAAATGAATAACCAGCAGCGAATTTTAATGCGGTTGGTTCAAAAGAAAAAAAATATTTGGCAATCTTTAATCTTCGTGCCCGAAACCCCCCCCAACCCCCCAAAAAAAAAAAACAGAGTGCTAAAAGGACGTTTTTTCCTTGACACCGCTATTATTTTAACTACCTTCTACCCTCGGTAATGTTTATTGCTTTAAGGCGCGATAATTAGAATTTTTACGTCACCAAAACATATCATGAAAGTGAATTTATACATTTTTTAGGCAAAAATAGTAACCACTGATTTTTTATTATTTGCAAAAATAATTTTATATTGTCAGCATTCTAAAAACTAATACAATTAAAACTAATTTGATAATTTATCATTTACCAATTTATAAATACGAAAACAATTTTTATTCATAAATTTATAAACATTTTCTTTATTTTTATGTGCCGTGTCTCTTAAGGACGTAGACGATCATGGCCTTCCTCTTCCCCCTATCTCTTGAAGCTCTCAATAAGTTTTGTCCCTTTCCTACCCAGGCCATATTCTGTCATCCAGGTATGTCATGCATTGCTTTCCCTAGTCTCTCTTTCCCTCTATTCGACCTGTGAGTATCAGATTCTCCAAGCCCTCCTTTCTCATTACGTGCCCCAGAAATTACAGCTGCCTTTTCCTGGTGTATAAGCTTCCTCCATGTTTGCATCTTCTCTAAAACCTCATCGTTGCTCACACGCTCGGTCTATGATATCCTTAGCATCCTTCTGTAGAACCATACCTCCCTTGCCTCGTGTCTCTTCATCTTTGAGGAAACTCATGGCAGCGGAGGTATTGTTCTACAGATGTGGACCAACTATAAATGAATACTTATTATTTACCATTTTCTAAAGTCTGAATCAATTGGCACTTAGTCGAGATCTTGCCAATCATTTCAATCTATAACACTGGTCAACAACAAAAAAACAATAAATAAATAAATAAAAATAAAAATTTGAAATGGTGTCGAGACACTAAACATCTATATTAGCTAATTTGAAGGCGCTGAATCTGAAAATGACCTTGCTTTTTCTTGGTTATCTACCGTTTTTGCTGTACACAAATGCCTAATTTTTCTTTTTTTTTTATTTTTGGAAGGAAAGCATTTTTTTCATTTCTTTTCTGTACATATCATACTTACCGATAGCAATATTTCTCAAAATAAAATCGTAGAAACCTCTCAATTCGTATTTAAACCAACAAATATTGGTCTGCTTATCGAGATATATTTTTGCACTAACAATCGGACCCTATGTCTTTAAAAATAACACGATTGAATATACCAAGACTAACAAGTATTTTCATCAAATCATTTAATAAACTAACAACAGAAATAAAACCTTAACACAAGAACTATGGTAAAATTTTTCTTTTTCCTTATTTTCTGTCATGTTCAATGATATTTAAGCCCCTTTTGATACTCCTGCAGTAGTCAGCCATCAAGATATCAAAAGAATGGAAGAGCGCTAGTCAGTCATCATTCGTTTGTCTCACCGTCCTTGGTAGCACACTTCCATTGTTTTGATATCCTAATAGAATCGTTCTGCTTGCTCGCCACAATTATCCTGATTTTTTTCATCTAGATGGCTATGTAAAAAATGAATCTTAATATCATATTAGCGTCTATGACTTGTAAAATTTTCAACAGATTTTCCACTATCTCCTTGTCGTTTTCGGCCCGGCGATTGCCTAAGAATTTTTTTTTTTTTTTACCACGTCAACAAACAATGTCCAAGCGCGTAATTCCAGATCAGGATGTCATTAGATGTTCCTTATCTCGCTTAAAGGGAGATGTTACGGTGAAACCATTGTCATGATCTTCATCATATACGATGGAATAGGTGCATTCAATTGGGATGTCTTTAGTTGGAGTTGCTTTCCAACTGTGAAAACAAAATACTCCCAATGTGCTTGGTTTCCTTCCGTAGTGAAGGGATAAAAGTAATGGGATAAATTTATGAATATCAAACAGAAGATTTTAGGGCTTGGGTTTTTTTTTTTTGTTGTCACCTTTAATTATCAGGTTTACTAAAGTGTATTATTGATAAAGTTTATCAGTTAATTTGAATTTTGGCGATAAATTGGAAAATTCGGTACTTTTATTTTAAAATTTTTGACTCAAAAACACTTTTTTTTTTCTCATAAAAATAGTTTATTTCAGCTGGCTGACATAAATTGCTCGGCCTCTCTGAAAATTGATGGGTTTGTACGACCTTTATTAACTAAATTTTGTGATCAGTCTAGATCGTAAATTGATCTTTTTTTTCCCAAAAAATGAGCAGTTTCAGTACATCAAAAATGGTAACTAACCATGAAAACTAAGGACATTTTCGGAAGCAGCACCATCAAATTAGCTAAAGAAACGTGTTTTGTTTCTTGGCACCAAAAGTCGTGTTGACCATTGTAATATAATAGTCTAAATAAACAATCTAATAAATAAATAGTGTTTATTATATTTGTTGTCAAGTCTCAAATACAATGAACATGTATAAATTCAGCTTCATATGTTTTATTAAAATTCTAATCATTGGTTTTTTTTTTTTAAAAAGAATGAATTTTGCCAAGAAGAGAATGTAGTTAAAATAATGGCGGTTTCAATGAAAAAAAAATCTTTTTAGCACGCCGTTTTCTTTTTCTTTTTCTTTTTTTTTTTGTTACTGAGCACGAAGGTCAGTTTACCAAAAATTTAATCTTTGCCAATTATCTTTCATTTTGAGTGGGCAGTTTAATTTGTGATAGTCCTGGTAAATAGATTTCCCTTTTCTAGAAAAAATTGATATTACTCTGTTTCTTGTTTCAGACACAAGAAAGATGCGTTAAGTTAGACGCATTTATTAACTTTATTTCAACAAACGCAGTCGTCAATCTCCTTCTCCTCGTCTTTCTCTATTCTCAACACTGTCATTATTGTTGAATCTGGATTGTTATTTAACTTCCGTAATTTCTGGAAAAAAAATCATTTATCATCACCTTCCGTTAAGACAATGACATACAGAATTTTACAAAGGCTTTCTCCTTGTAGGAGATTTTGTTCACTAAATGTTTTATACATTGTCATTAAATTAACTGTAATCACTTCGATTTTGCAGTGTTTGTAAATTGTAGACCTTTTGTATATTCAGAGAATGATTCTTTTTTTCAACAGCTAAAATATGACGTCGTTTATATAACATATTCACACACACACACACACACACACACACAGTTAGTTACGCCTCTTGATTCCTTGGGGAACATAGGGCCGCAGCAACACCTCAAATATGTTTTTATTTTTATTTTTGGAAGATTTTTAAACCGAGAAGCAACTTTTGTTTACAAATGTGTCAAAATGGCCCATTTATGTATTATGCCTCTTGATTCCTTTGGGAACATAGAGCCGCAACAACATCTCTCCAACGGACGCGGTTCCAGACGATCCTCTTCAGCTCGGCCCATGTCGTGACGGCTGCCTTCACCTCTGCGCCAGCACTTCAGCGCCAAGTCTGTTTTGGTCGACCCACTTTTACCTTCCCTTGAGGATTCCAGTCAAGGCTCTGCGGAATGTGTGACCAATCCATCCCCATTTCCGTTTTTTGATGCCAATGTATTTTGGGGCTTGTCTTGTCCTGTCCGGCAGTTGGTCATTGGAGACGACTTTCGGCCACCTGATATCGAGGATGTTCCTGAGGCATCGGTTGGTATATGTCTGAAGTTTGTGGAAGTTTGTATTTAATACTGGAAGAAACATCTTAAACATATTTAATAACTAATCCTCCAAATAATAAACACCCCCCTCCTTGTTAATAATGAATTAATCCATCACATTATCTAATTACCCAAAATATTATCTATAAAATTAAAATAATAAGCAACCTACTATATATATATATATATAGAGAGAGAGAGAGTTAGTTAGTTAGTTACGCTTCTTGATTCCTTGGGGAACATAGGGCCGCAACAACACCAAGTATTGTTTGGGGGGGGGGGGTTTAAAAGTAACTTTTGTTTACAAATGTGTCAAAATGGCCGATTTATTTATTATTATGCCTCTTGATTCTTTGGGGAACATAAGGCCGCAACAACACCTCAAGTATTGTTTTTTTTTTTTATTTCCGGAGGATTTTTAAAATCGAGAAGTAACTTTTATTTATAAATGTGTCAAAATGGCCGATTTATTTATCATTACGCCTCTTGATTCCTTGTGGAACATAAGGCCGCAACAACAACTCTACAGGCGATCCTCTTCAAAACATACAGCCATGATGACAGTTCATGATAACGGAAAGTGCTGGGTAAAACTCCATGGACTATGGCCTTATTTTAACAACATAGAACCAAATATAAAAAGACTTGTGAAAAAGCAAGAAAAAAAAAAAGATGTGATCTTCAATTAAGAGAAAATAATTATATATATTTAAAAAAAAATTGAGATATGATTATTTGTTAGAAATTTTATTATGACAAAAAAGAGAAAAACATTTTATGATTAAATTTTGCTCCCATCAAAATATCCACCTCTAGCCTTGATTACTGCAGCACACATTTTTGGCTTATTAAACGGAAAAGTTCCCTAGTCTTCAGCAACACATGCCTCAATACATATATCTTTAACACTCAGTAGAAAGAAATTAAGAAGAGAAAAGAACTGGGAAACAAGAAAAGGATGACAACATTCGACATATGCGTATATACATGTATAGGCACTCATAGAACAAAAAAAAAATCAAATTTCTGCAACCCCCCTGACATGTCATCAGAATCATTGCAAAACGATTCATCTATGAAACTGTAGAGTCTAAGTGCTTAATATAACATCACTCAACACAGTGACTGTTATGGGGTCCTCCCCTTTTCATATAAGTGGACTCTACCAGTGTTACTTGGAGTGCTGCCGTTAAATACCCAGAGTTAGACAGTGAGAGAGAGATATATACGGATAGTGAGAGAATATACAAACGGAGATAGTGAGGTAACCTCGTGTAGAAGTCGGTTACAAGCACGTAGACTCTAAGGAAGTCCTACTTCGAGACTGTATATATCCATCTGTATTTGCTACTAACCGCGTTCCTGGACTTACTAACAGTATTACTCTTTGTATGATTGTGTAAATACATTTTATTTCTTATATTTAATTATTGCGTTTGTCATTCCTTGGAATCCACAACAGTGACAAATTTTATTTGTATTAATTCTATACATATATATATAATTATTTATTTAAAAAAAATTATAACATAAATATGTTATAAAATCACTACAAAAATAGCCATTTTGTTTCAACACCTCCGGTGTCTTATCAAGTGATGATGATGTTGAATGTAAAACATACATTCACATTCAACATCGTCACTTGAAAACCCGTTCCGTTTACTTGCTTCCCTGATAACTACAATCATCAAAAATTTAAATACAACGTCAATCGCTATCTTCTATCTTCTTGAATCCTGTTAATATTTTATCCTTTCCTCAATAATTCCTTCCTCAATCGCACCCTCCATACCCAGTTTTTTCTCTCACTTCTACTCTCTAAAACCGAGTATACTAGTGGCACTACCGCCTTGTTTTGCAGTGAAATGATTACCCCCCCACACACACACATATATCTATACATATATATATATATATATATATATATATATAGGTAACAATCTGTTGGTATATAATGCAAGAGAATCCTAATAACTGATTCACATGGAGAGTTCAAAATTTTATTCAAACAGAGCATATATCTTACAATAGGAATTAAGATTACTCCATGTTATAATATTAATACATATATATATATATATATATATATGTATGTATCTTACAGGCAATTGGGATTAAGATTAATTTCAAACCGATTAGGTTAATAAGAGAAAATAAAATGAAACTGGCTTAAAACAAATTTTAAAAGCCAAGAAGAACAGAAGCAAAGGTTTGCTTCTGCATGGCCTTTAAAATCTGTTTTAAGCCAGTTTCATTTTATTTTGTCTTATTAACCTAAGCGAATATTGGAATAATAAAGTTATTCCAATATTCTCTTGAAGATGAAACGAAACTAAAGCTTTTGATTTAATTATATAATTAAATTTAAAGTTTTTAGCTTCCATTTTTGAAACATGGTTATTACTGTGTAGCGAAAAACATTTTTTTAAATCCGTTAATTTATAATATTATATATATATATATATGTATATATACACATACATATATATACATACATACATACATACATACATATATATATATATTCGGTTAGTCATCATCAGGCACTTGTTGCATCAACATGAGATATTCTTCTCCACAAAGTCTGATCGCTAACAGCAGAGCTCAAAGTGTAAATGTCTAATCCAATCCATAAGTGGACATTATTAAGCCAGCGTTTTCATTGTCGACCATTGCTTCTCTTACCGGTTAACTTTCTCCCGCCATCAGTTGATTTTTTGACATGACCATATTGTTTAAGTACTCTTGACTTGATAACTGATGTGATTGGTTTAAGTTTGATAGTGCTGAGTAGCTCATTGATAGAGATATGGTCGCTGAGGCGTTTTTTTTTATGCCTATCACCCCAAGAAACGCAGGAGTGCTATTAGTATGCAAGGGGTTACAGAGAGTGAGGGTAAGACTGAAGAGGTGCGCTTGAGGAAAGGATATAGAGAAGGGCGGGGATTAGGATCAAGGCATCAGAAGATGTCGATTGACATTACATTTGAATATTTGAAGATTATAGTTACCAGGGAAGCAAGTAAGAGGAAGGGAGTTCCACTGTCGGGAAGTGCGAGAGAAGAAACTGTTGGAGTAGAAGAGACGGCTACATCTCACGGCTTCAACAGTGAAAGGATGGGGCCGAGATGCCAACCTAGTAGCACGCTTAAATTCATGCAGTTGAGGTACCAGTGAAAGTAGCTCGTCAGAGTAGTTGCCATGAAAATATTTGCAGAAAAGACAGAGTGGGGGCCACATCACGTCTGTAGAGTCGAGATGCCACTATCACATTACATATCTGTCTTACACCTAAGAAAGGACCTCTTTCCCAAGAACCGCTGTTTTATGGAACAGACTCCCGAGAGGACGCTTCCCCGATCACTTTGATCTAAACCCACAGAGTCGAATCAACATTATTTCCTTTCGTATTTCATAGGTAAGAAGGCGGTTACATTTGGAGATCTCTTTTCCAACAACTGCTTCTTTGTGGAACAGACGCCCGAGAGTATGTTTCCTCGATCAATGCAATCTTAACTACTGTAAGTCTGGTGTTAACCGCTATCTACTTTCAACAAACCCATTCAGTAATGCTCTATATTGAGTGGCACTTAGGTCTTATACTGGGTGAACAATAGTAAAAAAAGAAGAAGCGCCATTACGTTTAGTTCACAAGAACAAAAATTAATTACTTATGACACAACTTAATGTATCAGTTTGGTCATTTATTCTTTTTATCAATTTTGATTCTTCGAAATACATCAGTCTACTCATATCTATCTATCTATCTATCTATCTATCTATCTATCTATGTCTACTCATATCTATCTATCTATCTATCTATGTCTACTCATATCTATCTATCTATCTATGTCTACTCATATCTGTCTACTCATATCTATCTATCTATGTCTACTCCTATCTATCTATCTATCTATCTATCTATGAACCTCAATTTAGGGTGTGGCAGAAATACCGCCCACATTTTAAACATATACAAAACGACCAAGGTAACTGCTGTAAAAAAAATATTTCACTGTTTTAAACAATGGACGACATTTTATATCCATTAGATCTTAAAAAGGCCCTCCTCCAAATGGCGACCTCTGTTCGCCATTCGCTGTTGTAGAACTTTTCTAAAGTTTTCTATCACCCGGAAGTTCGTGTGCTTTGATGTCTTTTAGGTGGCTTTCTTTTAAGTGCCGAACCTGTGGCCCTGAAATGTTCAACCCATAGCAGAATCTTTTTTTCTATCCAAAAGAGCATCATACAGACATAACAGGAAGTGAGCAAGAAAAGCTCTCATTGTTGCAATTAAAGATTCACCAGTCTTGGAAACGTTTCAAAAGCAAACGCATAGTTTGCACCTGTTCAAGACACGATGGTAATGGATTGGATCTGAAAAGAAAATGGTAAGACATTAACTAGATGATACCAGTGGCACTCCTATCTATCTATCTATCTATGTCTCTTCATATCTATCTATCTATCTATCTATTTTATTCTAACCCATTTCTATCTATCTATCTCAGTCTACCCATTTCTATCTATCTATCTATCTATCTATCTATAATGTGGCAGAAGTACCGCCCACATTTTAAACATTGAGAAAAAGAGCAAAGTAACTGCTGTAAAAAAAAAAAAAAAAAAAAAAAAGTATTTCACAGTTTTTAAACAAGAGACGACATTTTATATCCATTAGATATTAAAAAGGCCATCCTCTAAATGTTGACCTCTGTTTGACATTCGCTGTTGTATAAGGTTCTTAAGTTTTCCATCACCCGGAAGTTCGAGCCCATTGATGTCATTTAGGTGGCTTTCTTTTAAGGACTGAACCTGTAGAAAATGGT
>CAHIKZ030004081.1:4305000-4312500 GCA_903632075.3 Acanthosepion pharaonis | reverse complement strand
AAAGTAAAAATTTGGAAGAGAAACTGAAACATGATCAAGTATTAAAATTGTTAAAAAGAATTTTTTTCTTTTAATCAATTTTCATGATATAGGAACGTTGTACAAGTCTAGCAGATTATCAGAGGAATATTATACATAGAAAAAGTGTTTGAAAAACTGTTTTAAAATCTACAATGGATAAAGAAATTGTGGAGAGCCATGCTTACTAAGATCCTGAAGGGACATGGCATATACAAGAAGAATATTGCTACTTTAAAAAATATTTTTTAAATTCTTATTTTTTATAATGGTAATGTTAGTATTAGCCATTTCCCTATAAGGAAACATTTGGCATTCATTTACTGAGCAGCCAGTGTTGCATGTGTTACGCTTTTCTTTGCTCCCTGGCAATCGTGCTGGGACCAACGTGTAGTATCTGTTCTCCTTGGATCTTATGGTAATGATAATATTAGCCTTTTCCCTACAAGGAAACATTTGGTATTCATTGACTGAGCAGCCAGTGTTGCTCGACTTATGCTTTTCTTCATTCGCTGGCATTCGAGCTGGGTTCAAAGTGTAGTGTCTGTTCTACTCAGCTCTAATAGTAATGGTAATAATAGCCTTTTCCCTACAAGGAAACATTTGACATTCTTTGACCGAGAAACCAGTGTTAGACAACATGATCTACTTTATGCCCTGCCAATCGTGATGATATCAAAGTGTAGTATCTGTTCTCCTCAACTCTAATGGTAATTGTCGTATTAGCTGTTTCCCTATAAGGAAACATTTGGCATTCATTCAACAAGCAGCCAGTATTGCTTTCTTTTGAAATTTATAAAATCTTACTCTCAAAATAATTTAAGAAAATAGGTTTTTCAGGTTCAGTAGCGCTTACTCTTTTTTATGTATTGATGGGGGTTTCCTTCCTAATCTTTTGTTTGAAGTCATTTGGAATGTTAACATCTGGGTTATGTCGTTATTTTCTTTTCAAGTTAAATGTGCTATCCATTTTAGTTGTTGCTGCTGTTGGTAGTCATCGGTTATGTGTTTTTTTTTGTTATTTGGTAGAGTTCTTTGTTAATAATTCTGTAGTACCAATCTACAATGTTCACCGAGGGATGTTCTTTGTCAAGACCCTCAGGCGTCACTCGCTCGAAAGTTTATGGCTGAATGAAAAGGAATTGTTACTAAAATGCAGTAGAAAGGATTAACACCTCTGTGGATCATTTAATATTTATCATAATGTTCTCATAATATGAGAATGACTTACAAAGTTCTAATAAAGAAACACAATACAAGAAGATTATTATAATCATCCATCTGAGATTAGAAATGCTTTAGTAAATGACAAATTTTCAATGTTAAGCTATTGAAAAGTATATATATATATATATATATATATATATATATATACACACACACACACACACACACAGAGAGAGAGAGAGCCATCGTATAGACTGACATGCTATGCCATTTAGCTACAGAGGAAGCACCTGGTTAGCAAGGTCGAACTGTAGTTTAAAAGAACTAATTTGACCTTGCTAACCAGATGCTTCTTCTGTAGCTAACTAGCATAGCACGTCAGGCTATCTGATGATTCTGTGTAGGATACAGGTTCAATTACTGTCAGAGGAAATATATTTTCTCTGGTGTATTAGATAATGGGAAAAATGGAGGTTTAAAATTTGAGAATGAAAAATTATTCACCCCCTCTCAAAATTAAGTGAAAAAATTCTATTTCTTGCTTTGACTATATATATATATATATATATATATATATATTGCCATCCACAGATAGACTGTTTCACTGTATCACAGCTCATCAGTGTGGCTAGATGTCTGGTTGCCTCTAGCCAGGATCAAAATCTGGCTGAATTGGCGTCAGTCGGAGATTCTACCCCTAATCCTTTGTCACACAGCAGGGATAAAGTTGAATTTAAGCATATTTATTTTTAGATAAACACACAGTGACTGAGAGTACTTGAATTGTTTTATCAAAGAGTATTAGCAGTAATAATCACTATTTACAAACTCACAATTCCTCCCCGGAGCATATATATATATATATATATATATATATATATATATATATGTGTGTGTGTGTGGGAATAACAATATATATATTTTTATATATCAAGAACTGTTTTGTAGGTAAGATGTACAACAAAAATGGAAATATATATATATATATATATATATATATATATATATTTATTTATTTATTTGTGTATTTAGGCAGCAATCCTTCTTTCATGCACATTTCATTGAATACAACAGACAAGGTGCTTTTATTTAGTTTTTTATACAATTTCTCATGCGATCTAATATTTTTTTTTCTTTTTGGCTGATAAATTATATAAAAACTGTCCGAATGTTCTTTTTATCTGAGCACTTTCAGCTATAGATTTAGCCATTTTCAAGGATTAAATATTTTAACTGTTAAATAAGAAATAGTTTGTTAACTATTAAATAAGAAATAGTTTGTTGCATGTATGTTTTATAAAATGTTTTCATTTTTCAAAACACGGTCAAGATATTGTGTCCATGTTCAAACTTAATATTATTAAAAAATATTTTTAATATTATGAAAAAAAACAACACTTAATAATTGTTATGATGTTGATTTGGGGTTAGTAGAGAT
Organism: Acanthosepion pharaonis; assembly: GCA_903632075.3. NCBI lineage: Eukaryota > Metazoa > Mollusca > Cephalopoda > Sepiida > Sepiidae > Acanthosepion > Acanthosepion pharaonis. The sequence goes on along the minus strand of CAHIKZ030004081.1, from coordinate 4,309,877 downwards.
AAACGCCAAATAACACGTAACAATAAAAAGGGTTTTAATAGGTTGGTACAGAAATCACCTGAGTAGTCAATAATTGGTCAGCTAAGAACTTCTCTGTCTATCTGTCTTCCCCCATGTCAACTGACATGCCACTATTTAAAGTCTTTGTTCACAGATGCAGACAAGTTCATCTTCAAGAGGGGTTGTAGGTTTCCGACACAACAATAATAGTACACGCCCTTTCACTGTTGAAAAGGTTAAATGTAACTGTCTCTTCTGCTCCAACAACTTCTTCTCTTGCACTACCCAATAGTGGAACTCCCGTCCTATCACTTGCTTCCCTGATAGCTATAATCTTCATTTATCCAAATGTAATGTCAATTGACATATTCTGATGCCTTGATCCTGGTCCCCTGCTTCTCTACATTCTTTCCTCAAACAACCCTCTTCACTCTTGCTCTCACTCTCTGTAACCCCATAGTGAAATGCTAGTGAAATGCTTAAAAAAAAAATAGAAATTCCCATAAAAATTTCATGGTTTTTCTATTTGAGTTTTCTGATTACTCTTAATTCTTAAGTTTATGATTTTATAAGCTTCTACCTAATTCTATAAAAATAAAATATCTGTATAAATTCCCCTATTGTATTGTTAAATATATGAGCTTAACAATTTTCATAAAATATTTCAATAACAATCATAAATATGAATGGTGGTCGTTATTTTAAGAAGTAAGGGGGTACAAATGAAAAGATTTAAAATTGACAGCTTTTTCCATTTCACTGAAACAGACATTAAACACTTCTATCTTTCCTTCTTTCTTTCTTTCTTTCATTTTTTTTCACCAAATTCAAGTAATAACTCTAACTATATCCTTTCCACCTTTACATGCTATCAAAATGGTATAGTCCATTATTTATGGGGTATCGGCAGGAGATATTTTCTTTCTTTCTTTCTTTCATCTTCTTACTGAAACCAAGTAGTGTCTCTGCTATGTCTCTTCATGTAGTCAAAATGGTATAGTCCATTATTTATAGGGTATCGGCAGGAGATATTTTCTTTCTTTCTTTCATCTTCTTACTGAAACCAAGTAGTGTCTCTGCTATGTCTCTTCATGTAGTCAAAATAGAATAGTCCATTATTTATAAGGAATTGACAGGGCATAAAGTTTGTACTAAATGGAAGGAACAGCAGAATTATAAGAAGATTTGGAAAAAATCTTAAGAAATGAAATGATTCATTAAATTTACTAACAGTCATATAATTCAAAATATTAAAACATCATTTAAACATCAGAATATTCAAAATTAACAATTATGTACTTAGTTATCTTAATTTTTGTTAGTTAATTATTTTAATTATTTTATCTAATTATTTTATATTATTCCAAATAATTACCAAAATTATTTTATACTAAAATTGTGACAACATTTGATTTTTTTTTAAAATTTCATGCTAAGCAAGGCAATAGAGCCACTAGGATATATGGGGTTAATTAGTGTGAAAGAATATGAGAAAAGGAAAAAATATGCTATTAAGTAGCAGGAAAAATAAAAGACCAGGAACTAAGAAGACAGAAGATAACGACTGGTATTGCATTTAAATTTTGAATATCAAAGTGGACTGTAATGAAAGAAACCAGAAGAGACTTCCACAAGCGAGAAGTGCGAGAGAAGAAACTGGTAGAATAGACCTTATAATTACATCTCGCCATTTCAACTGTAAGATGATGAAACAATACCACCAAACTAGCAGTATGTTTAAATTCATAAAGTTTCGGTACCGTACAGGAAAGCTCATCAGAACAATTACCATAAAAGTATTTATAGAGAGATAGAATTGTTTTTCTTTTGGTGAGAATGTAACTGAACATATTTGTAATAATTTCATCCCAAGCAAGGCAATAAAGCCACGAGGATGTAAGAAGTTACTGAGCGTTAGAAAATATGAGAAAAACTACTATAATGAAAGAACAAGGATTAAGAAGACTACTACATTGCATTTAAATTTTTGAAGATCAAAGGCACAAAGCAAGGATTAAGAAGTTACTGAGTGTTAAAAATAACAAAAACTGACATTAAGGAGAGAGGACAATTTAAGAAGATTTTTGACATTGCATTTAAATTTTGAAGATAAAAGGCACAGCTACCAGGATGTAAGAAGTTACTGGGTGTTAGAAAATATGAGAAAAAACTACTATTAAGGAGAGAGGACAATAAAAGAACAAGAATTAAGAAGACAGAAGATAATGATTGACATTGCATTTAAATTTTTGAAGATCAAAGGCAATAAAGCCACTAGGATGTAAGAAGTTACTGAGTGTTAGAAAATATGAGAAAAAACTACTATTAAGGAGAGAGGACAATAAAAGAACAAGAATTAAGAAGACAGAAGATAATGATTGACATTGCATTTAAATTTTTGAAGATCAAAGGCAATAAAGCCACTAGGATGTAAGAAGTTACTGAGCGTTAGAAAATATGAGAAAAACTACTATTAAGGAAAGAGGACAATAAAAGAACAAGATTTTAGAAGACAGAAGATAATGATTGACATTGCATTTAAATTTTTGAAGATCAAAATTGACTGGAAAGCAAGAAGCCAGAGGAGAGTTCCAAGAGTGAGAAGAGCGATAGAAAAAATGCTTAGCATAAAACTTATAATTACACCTAACCATTTCAACTGTAAAATGATGAGACCTTCTCACCAATGTGGTACTGCACTTAAATTCATAAAGTCTAGGTACCATAGCAGAAAGTTCATTTGAACAATTACCGTGAAATACAAATGATATGAGTGCCAACTAGTGCAGCAGCCAGAGATGCAGACTTTGCAGTGAAAATATCAGAATTGAGCAAGTACAGAGATTTAATTATCTGGGTAGGGTAGTAACAAATGACGGAAAGGGTGGTAGACATCTGTAAGAACATTGGAATAGCTGAAATAGGCTTTTCCTAAACTAAGCAAAGTATTAATATATAAGAATTGAAAAGACAAAGAAAACGATTGACATTGCATATGAAAATTTGAAGATCAAAATGGACTGTAATGCAAGAAGCCAGAAGATAGTTCTACAAGTAAGAAGTGTGAAAGAAGAAATTGTTAGCATAGAATTTACGGTTACACCGTGCTATTTCACCTGTAAGATGATGAAACAATGCCACCAAACTAGTAGTACATTTAAAGTCATAAAGTTTCGGTACCATAGAGGAAAGCTCATCCGAACAATTACCATGAAAGTATTTATAGACAGTTTTTTTTTTATCATTTCACCCCAAGCAAGGCAATAAAGCCACTAGGATGCACGGGGTTACTGAGTATTAGAGAATATGAGAAAAACTGCTATTAAAGAGAGGGGACAATAAAAGAACAAGAATTAAGAAAACAGAAGATAACAATTGACATTGCATTTAAATTTTTGAAGATCAAAGGCAATAAAGCCACTAGGATGCAAGGGTTTACTGAGTGTTAGAAAATATAAGAAAAAATTACTATTAAGGAGAGAGGACAATAAAAAAACAAGAATTAAGAAGATAGAAGATAACGATTGACATTGCATTTAAATTTTTGAAGATCAAAGGCAATAAAGCCACCAGGACGCAAGAGGTTACTGAGCGTTAGAAAATATGAGAAAAACTACTATTAAGGAGAGAGGACAATAAAAGAACAAGAATTAAGAAGACAGAAGATAATGATTGATATTGCATTTAAGTTATTGAAGATCAAAGGCAATAAAGCCACCAGGACACAAGAGGTTACTGAGCGTTAGAGAATACAAGAAAAACTACTATTAAGGAGAGAAGACAAGAATTAAGAAGAAAGAAGATAATGATTGACATTGCTTTTAAATTTTTTAAAATCAAAGTGAACTGGGAAGCAAGAGGCTGGGAAAGAGTTCCACAAGCAAGAAGTGCGATTGAAGAAATGCTTAACATAGAACTTACAGTTACACATAACCATTTCAACTTTAAAATGATGAGACCTTGCCACCAATATGGTACTGCGCTTAAATTTATAAAGTCTAGGTACCAAGCGGAAAGTTCATCTGAACAATTACCATGAAAGTATTTATAGAAAAGACTCAGGAAAGCTACATTACAGCGGAGGGAAAACAAAAGTATTATTAAGGATTGAGAACATTAAAATAGTACTCAGGAAGACAGAAGATAATGATTAACAATGCATCTACTTTGAAGATCAAAGCTGACAGGAAAGCAAGAAACGAGAAGAGAGTTCCCCAATCGAGAAGAAACCGTTTCCATAGAACTTATGGTTCCATCAAGCCATTTCAATTGTAAAAGGACAATAAACACTTGTGTCCTATAATTTCATCATGTGTCCCTCTATGTAGAGTAGAATGAATTGTTAACAAATAAAACATGTGGTCGCTATTGTAATCATTGTCAATCTGATCAACTCATTCTAACTCTATTGTGATCTATTGAAGGTGACCCTAAATGAATTTGATGGCCACCAATAGACTCTGGAATCATCTACCCTAAAATCTCATGACACAAACCCTCTAGGTATAGTATAATGAATCAGGAGCAAATAAAACATGTAGTCCCACATATGCCTATTGTAATGCTGGTCAACACCGTATGATTATCTTCAAACTTATAGAAACTATAGAAGATTGTCCTAATTGAATTTAACAGACATCTTATCACCAACTATAGGCTGGTCCGAAAGTCTTGTCACTGCTACATAACATAATTTTCATATGGCTGCCAGAAAAATGGTGTTCATACAGACCTTGTCGATGTGTGACAGCATCGGTGACAGTGAATAAACTGGATACAGTACAGTTACTTTGCATTACTGTGTTACTTGTTGTTCTATTTGTCTTGTTATGGTTTAGTAGGTGGTGACAAGACTTTCGGACCAACCTGTATGTTCT
>CAHIKZ030004081.1:4300000-4302500 GCA_903632075.3 Acanthosepion pharaonis | reverse complement strand
AGAGCATTAATATTATAAATTAATTGATTTAAAATATGTTCTTTTTTCGCCACAGTTCTAACCATGTTTCAAAAAATGGAAGCTGAAAGTTCCAAATTTAATTTTGTAATTAAATTAAAGACATTAGTTCCATTTCATCCTCAATGGAACTAATAATACATTTATATGTTTGTTTTATACATGTCTTGCTACAGGGTGATCTGAAAGTCTTGTCACTCCTACATAACATAATTTTCTATTTCAGATGGCAGAGATGAAAATAATGGTGTTCATACAGACCTTCTTGATATGTGATGGTGTCAATGAAAGTGAATAAACTGCATCCAGTACATATGCATTGCATTACTGTGTTACTTGTTCTTCTAGCAATGTCGTTATGATTTATTAGGGGGTGACAAGACTTTCGGATCAACTCTATGTTCTTTGGCAGATTGTTAATATAAACCCTCGAGAGCTTTGATGGCCGTCATTCTAACTCCATCAAGCCATTTTAATTGTAAAAGGACAATAAACACTTGCACCATTGTCCTATAATTTCATCATGTGTCCCTCTATGTAGAGTAGAATGAATTGTTAACAAATAAAACATCTGGTCCCTATTGTAATCATTGTCAATCTGATCAACTCATTCTAACTCTATTGTGATCTATTGAAGGTGACCCTAAATGAATTTGACGGCCAACAATAGACTCTGGAATCATCTACCCTAAAATCTCATGACACAAACCCTCTAGGTATAGTATAATGAATCGGGAGCAAATAAAACATGCAGTTTCTCATATACCGATTGTCATTCTGGTCAACATTGTAAGATTATCTCCAACCTTATATAAACTATTGAAGATTATCCTAATTGAATTTAACAGACATCTTATGACCAATCTACAGTGTGATCTGAAAGTCTTGTCATTCCCACATAATATATTTTTCATATGGCTGCCACGAAAATGATGTTTATACAGACCTTGTTGATGTGCGACAGCATCAATGAAAGTGAATTAACTGAATCCAGTACAGTTGTCTTGCATTACCGTTTTAATTGTTTTTCTATAGTTCTCATTACTTTTTCGGTAGGGGATGACAAGACTTTCAAACCACCATCTATCTATCTACCTATCTATCTATCTATCTATCTATTCATGCCCTTCATATTCATCTATCTTTCTATCTATCTATCTATCTATCTATTCATTCATGTCTCTTCATATTCATCTATGTATCTATCTATCTATGCCCTTCATATCTATCTATTCATCTATCTATCTATCTTCATCTATCTATCTATCTATCTATCTATGTCTCTTCATATCTATCTATGTATCTATCTATGTCTCTTCATATCTATCTATCTATCTATCTATGTCTCTTCATATCTATCTATCTATCTATCTATCTATCTATCTATGTCTCTTCATATCTATCTATGTATCTATCTATGTCTCTTTATATCTATCTATCTATCTATCTATAGCTATCTTAATCTACAAGATGGTCCGAAACTCTTGTCACCCCCTAGATAATATAATTTTCGATTTCAAATGCCTGACAGGAGCTCCTAAATGTGTCATACAGACCTTCTTGATGTGTGAATAGCGTCAATGAAAGGGAATCAACTGAATCTCGTACATGTGTTTTGTATTACTGGATTACTTGTTCTTTTATTGTTCTCATTACGTTTCAGGTAGGCGGTGACAAGACTTTCGGACCATCTTGCACTTAAATTCCTTAGGTTATCCTATTTTTTAGTATTTTATAAAATTCATAAGTTTGATTATATTTTTATGGTTTACCAGCCTTTTTCAAATTATTTCAAACCAGAAATATTTTTTGATAATAATTTTGTTTTAGATGTTAATGATTTAGTGATATAATGTGTCACCCATTGAGGTATGATTATTTTAATCTATTCACCCAAAGTAAGGCAATAATATCACTAAGGTGCAAGAGATAACTGGGAGTGAAAGAGAATGAAAAAGAGAATAAAATGGAATTGAAAAGCCAATCCTAAAAAGGAAACAAGGCATAAACCTCTATTCCTGTTCAAAAGACCAGGGAGGAGGTGAACTGGATGATTCCTGTTCAAAAGTATAGAGTCGAAGTAGGAAGGAAACCCACTCCTAAACAGGAAACAATGGATAAACTCTACCCTATTCAAAAGACTGGGAGGAGGGAACTGGATGTCTAATCTATCTACTTCTATTGAAGAAAATAAATAAATGAATAACTAGTAAATAAAATTTCAGTGTTTAGACGGAGATGTTAGAAGTATTGAGTTGATGTAAACTTTACAACACCAAACAGGAAACAAGAGATAAATCTCTATACTCCAGTTCAAATGACTGGGGAGGAGTGTGAACAGGATGGTAGGCGAATCTATCTACTCCTATTATAGTACTGACCATAAATAAATGAGGAGAACTAGTAAACAAAAATATGGCCGTATACTTAACTGATTTTGATAATAATAGTAATACTACTCAATATATAAATGATAAATTAG
>CAHIKZ030004081.1:4167500-4295000 GCA_903632075.3 Acanthosepion pharaonis | reverse complement strand
GAAGAAGCAGGCATAGAAGAAGAAGCAGGCGTAGAAGAAGAAGAAGAAGAAGAAGAAGAAGAAGAAGAAGAAGAAGAAGGAGTAGAAAAAGAAGAAGAAGACAAAGAAGACGAAGAAGAAGCAGGCATAGAAGAAGAAGCAGGGCGTAGAAGAAGAAGAAGAAGAAGAAGAAGCAGGTAGAAAAGAAGAAGAAGACAAAGAAAACGAAGAAGAAGCAGGCATAGTAGAAGAAGCAGGCGTAGAAGAAGAAGAAGAAGAAGAAGCAGGCGTAGAAAAAGAAGAAGAAGACAAAGAAGACGAAGAAGAAGCAGGCATAGAAGAAGAAGCAGGCGTAAGAAGAAGAAGAAGAAGAAGAAGAAGCAGGCGTAGAAAAAGAAGAAGAAGACAAAGAAAACGAAGAAGAAGCAGGCATAGAAGAAGTTAGGCGAGGCGAGAAGAAGAAGAAGAAGAAGAAGAAGAAGAAGAAGAAGCTATATGTAGAAAAGAAGAAGAAGACAAAGAAGACGAAGAAGAAGCAGGCATAGAAGAAGAAACAGGCGTAGAAGAAGTAGAAGAAGAAGAAGAAGAAGCAGGCGTAGAAAAAGAAGAAGAAGACAAAGAAAACGACGAAGAAGCAGGCATAGAAGAAGAAGCAGGCGTAGAAGAAGAAGAAGAAGAAGAAGAAGAAGAAGAAGAAGTAGAAAAAAAGAAGAAGAAGAAGAAGAAGAAGAATAAGCAGGCGTAGAAAAAGAAGAAGAAGACAAAGAAAACGAAGAAGAAGCAGGCGTAGAAAAAGAAGAAGAAGACAAAGAAAACGTAAAAAGAAGAAGAAGACAGGCGAAGAGAAGAAGAGAAGTAGGCGTAGAAGAAGAAGAAGAAGAAGAAGAAGAAGAAGAAGAAGAAGAAGCAGGCGTAGAAAAAGAAGAAGAAGACAAAGAAGACGAAGAAGAAGCAGGCATAGAAGAAGAAGCAGGCGTAGAAGAAGAAGAAGTAGAAGAAGAAGAAGAAGAAGCAGGCGTAGAAAAAGAAGAAGACAAAGAAAACGAAGAAGAAGCAGGCATAGAAGAAGAAGCAGGCGTAGAAGAAGAAGAAAGAAGAAGAAGAAGAAGAAGAAGCAGGCGTAGAAGAAGAAGAAGAAGAAGAAGAAGAAGAAGAAGGCGTAGAAAAAGAAGAAGAAGACAAAGAAGACGAAGAAGAAGCAGGCATAGAAGAAGAAGCAGGCGTAGAAGAAGAAGAAGAAGAAGAAGAAGCAGGCGTAGAAGAAGAAGAAGAAGAAGAAGCAGGCGTAGAAAAAGAAGAAGAAGACAAAGAAGACGAAGAAGAAGCTATGTATAGAAGAAGAAGAGGCGTAGAAGAAGAAGAAGAAGAAGAAGAAGAAGAAGCAGGCGTAGAAGAAGAAGAAAAAGAAGAAGACAAAGAATGCGAAGAAGAAGCAGGCGTAGAAGAAGAAGAAGAAGAAGAAGGCGTAGAAGAAGAAGTTAAAGAAGGAGAAAGAAGAAGAAGAAGAAGAAGCAGGCGTAGAAGGAGAAGAAGAAAAACGTAGAAGAAGAAGAAGAAGAAGAAGAAGAAGAAGAAGAAGAAGAAGGCGTTTATAATAATAATAATAATAATAATAATACACACACACATAATAATTTTAAAGCATTCGTTTTCTGCCCATAATGGGGTGGTTTTAAATATCGCCATGGCTGGTTTGTCAGAGAGGCGACGTTGTCAGTCAGGAGAATTAATCCCAATGTGCAACACCTTTGAGAATTGATTGTAACTCAAAGCATAGGTAAAATAAAAATAAAAAAAACAACAACAAAAAAAACATAACAAAAAAAAAAAACAACGCAAAAACACGCCTTTTGATTGAAATTGGATAAATGGGATTTTTCGGAAGTTATCAATGCTTGTGCTATCACGAACTTAGAAGCCATTGTGACCGCGTTTTTGAACACAATGGCCGTATTCAAACTGTTACGCGAGATTAGGCGCTATTTTCCCTAAAAACTCTAAGGTCCACGCAGTATAGCTTCAGTATAAACTACAGATTGGCCCTGATGAAAAACAGATGTGCCTGAGCAGAAGTCTGCAATAGGGATTGCCTTGCTGCCCTAACAGACGTCCTGTACTTGGAAACGGGTAGCTGGCCATTTGCCAAATGGATATGGACACCTACACATTTCTGTTACAAACATTTGAAATGTACTAATGCCCTTCCTAAAATGTCTTCACTCTTTGATAATACGACTCCATCAGGCGTGGTTCTTAAATTTCAGTATTTCCATTTGCGTTTAAGTGAAGAAAAAAAACATGTTGAGAATGCTTGAAATATTTTCCTAATGACGACTTCAATTTGCCAAAATAGCCAGCTTCCCTTGCCTCAGATATTAAAATCTGACGCAAAGTTATTACACTGTTTACACTATTCGGACTATTGTCCTCATCTTTGTCGCCATATCTATTACAGCGTTTCGGCCATTGTTCGCTCCGGCCTTCTTCAGGTGGTTGGAATGTCGAACTGAACCCTTTATTTCGCTCACTGGGGTAGACTGTTCTAGTTACACGTGCCATGTTTAATGGATGTCAGTTATCAGTTATCACCAAAGAGTTCAATACCCGGTTAAGGCAGTGGAGAACTTGGAGAGGGAAATTAACAGGCATATTTAATTTAATGAATTTTTATTAATTACATAATTTATTTCTTTTTCCGTAAAATCAATTCCGTTATATTTCACTCGCCATTAGCTTATTTTGTTTACTATAAAACACTGAAAATAAATGTTAAACCCGATTTCAGTTCTTTTATTTTAATCTAAATATAACCCCTCATATCCGGACTTTGTAACCAATTCCTCATATCCGGAATCGCTCATATCCGGAATCGCTCATATACGGACTTTGTAACGAATTCCTCATATCCGGAATCGCTCATATCCGGACTTTGTAACGAATTCCTCATATCCGGAATCGCTCATATCCGGAATCGCTCATATCCGGACTTTGTAACCAATTTCTCATACCCGGAATCCCTCATATCCGGAAGGCCTTCTTGGTCTGGTTGTCATGGATTCTACTGCATATGTTTATACTTGCATACAATTTTTAAACATAACTTGAAGAAAACAGACATACTGTCGAAATATAATTGAACATTGTTAAACACTTTGTTTCATTTCTTATTATTTTCTTTTCTTAAATACCCTCTTCTCTTAGTTTCAAAAGATATTGGAAGAGTTGCATCCATTATTTTGTGTGCTTAATAATAATAATAATAATGATAATAATAATAATAATAATAATAAAATGCAAAAAATTGTTCTCACAAGTACAGACCACACCTTACGAAGAGCTTTATCTATGTAAAATATGTGTGTATTTTTTATTTTTTTCAAAAGTGATCACTGGAAAATGTTATGCTGTCATTTCTGACCTTAGGTCGCTGGTCGGTATCCGAAAAGAAATACGTATACACCAGAAATCAAAGAAATAATAATAATAATAATAATAATAATAATAACTGTACCTTCGGTAGTTCCTTAGTTCAAAGTTGTGCCCTCATAAATAATGGACAATTCTGTTTTGATCGCATGGAACAACAAAAAAACATATTAGAGATGCTACTTGGTTTCAGTGAAAAAAAAGAAAGAAAGAAAGAAGTGTTTAACGTCTCCTGCTAATACTTCATAAATAATGGACTATTCCGTTTTGATTCAAGAAGAAAAAATACATATTAAAAAACGCTAATTGGTTTCAGTGGAAAATGAAATGAAGAAGGGAATATAGAAGAGAACTTGTAGTGCCCCAGGAAACAGTCTGTTCAACAAAATAGCAGTTCATAGAAAAAAGCTGTCATACTGTAATTTCCCCATCTACAATACGCCTTCATCCATAATACGCACCCCTAGAATTGTGCGGAAGTGTGGAAAATGCTTCTACTCACGCATAATACGCCCTCCTTGTTTGGTAATCAAACCCTATAAATTGTACCTCTCCAATTTCATTACGGCCAGTGTTTCCTGCTATGAGTCAAGCTGTAATTAAAGATATTTATCAAAATTTCCGATCATCGTGCTTCTAAAATGAAACGAAATACCTATATTGTGCCTACTGCGCAGACTCATTAACCTGTTTTTATCCGATAAAATATATATTCTACCGGATCTGCATGTAGTTTTTCATAAAAATGGTTTTAAACCTAGAATAATATTATTCTAATTTAATTTTATGATAATTCTCATTTTATTTTATATCTGTAAATATTGTTAGGTACATATGATTGTATTTGACATCCTAAATCGCCAAATATTAGTGTCAAATTGTCGTATGTTTGTGGTGAAGCAATCATTTTGTCTGTAACATGATAAAAACGACGACGTTTTAAAAATTTTTGTAGCTGTTCATAATACATAACCCTAATTTTGCTTATTATTTCTTTTTTGAAAACGCGAGTCCATTATACATCGGAAGAGGTCGAAATATCTTCCTTAGGAGATCCGGCTGTAAAGTTCATAGGCTGACCATACTATACTTCTAACGTCGCCTAAATTCTGAAATTTATATTACTATGTTCGGCAGAATAGCACTCCCACATAATACCGATCAGAAATATATATATACATAATGTTATATATATATATAAATATAGATATAAATGTAATTAAATTATTTGGGAAATAATTCTGGGAGAAATATGTAGGAGGTATTTTAGACGCACAGATTATTTATTTTTCAATTATTTCTGTTTTCCACAATATGAATATATATATAAAACCAAACTTCTACAATTCAGTGAATCAAGGATAATTTCTATAATACCGTTATTTAATAACGTCCTGTTTAGACACTAAATATTAAAACTATATTTTGCATATTTTCAAGTGCAATGTTCTAAAATTATGTACAGCCTAGGTTTGCAATAGCTGACATTTTGATTGGTCCGTTAATACCAATATCATGTTTCAATTTACATCCGCACGGTTGACCTCGAGTTTCTTTCCTTAAGTTTATTTTCCGCCAAAATCAGTTTTTGTTTCCATGAGCCTTTTAGCTTTCAATATTGATAGATTTCAATTCATTTACTTCAATTTTGATTCTTCCTTCTTTCCTGTTTTACTTTCTGTTATGAACGGCATTTTATTTCTTTTCAAATCTTCTTTTGACCCTTCTTTCTTTTTTTATTTTTTACGCCATTTCATTATCCTTTTTTTTTTTTTCCATTTTTCGTACCCTCATCAACTTTCATTTATGAACCCTTTTGCTTTTTTCTTTAACGTTTCTTTTTATCTTTAATCAAACTTATCAACTCATTCGGAGATTTTTCTTAACTTTTTAAAACACTTTTCTTTCTTTCTTTCTTCTTTTCTTTCTTTCTGTGCCCTTTTTAAACTATTTTTCTTTTTGTATTTCCCTCTTTCAGCCTTTCTTTAACTCAGTTCTTAACGTCTTTTTTCTTTAAACATTTTCTTCAACCTTTATTCTTTTTTTCTTTCTTTCTTTTCTTCTTTTCTTTCTTTTCCTTCATTTTCAGGGAAGGACTTCTTTCTTTTTTCAATTTTCATTCATTTTTCATTCTTTTCCAATTGTAAGTTTTCATTTTCATTTTTCTTCTTTCTTTCTTTCTTTTCTTCATTTTATCCTTTTAAATTCATTTTATTTTAAAAATTGTTTCTTTTCTTGTTTCTTTCTTTTTTCTTTAAACTCAATTTAAGATACATTTCTTTCTTCTTTCTTTCTTTCTTTCTTCTATCATTTCATTCTTTCTTTACCTTTCATTTTAACTTTCATTTTCTTTCTCTTTTCTTTTCTTTTATTTCTTTCTTCTTTTTCTTTCTTTTTTTTTTATTTAGGAGTTTTGTTTATCCTTCTTTCTATCTTTTTTTTCTTTCATTTACATTTTTCCTATTTTCTTTCTTTCTTTCGTTTAAAACTATCCTTTTATTCTTTTCTTTTTTTTTCATTTTTGTTTTCTTTCTTTCTTTTAACTAAACTATCGTTTTCTTTTTTTCTTTTCTTTTCTACTTTCTTTTTGTCTCTTTGTATGTTGCCTTCTCACTCATTTTGTTTCTATTTATTTACATTTTCACTTTTTCTTGCTATCATCATTTTTAACTATCCTCTCATTTTCTTTCTTTCTTTCATTTATCCTTCTTTCTTTCTTTCTTTCTTTCTTTCTTTCTTTCTTTCTTTCTTTCTGTGCCCTCCATTTTAACTATCATTTCATTTATTTCTTTTCTTTCTTTTTTATTTTATTTTTTTCATTTCATTTATTTCTTTCTTTCTTTCTTTATTTTTAACTATCATTTCATTTATCCTTCTTTCTTTCTTTCTTTCTTTCTTTATTTATTTTTAACTATCATTTCATTTATCCTTCTTTCTTTCTTTCTTTCTTTCTTTATTTTTAACTATCATTTCATTTATCCTTCTTTCTTTCTTTCTTTATTTCTTTCTTTCTTTCTTTCTTTCTTTTTAACTATCATTTCATTTATCCTTCTTTCTTTCTTTCTTTCTTTTTTTTTATTTCTATCATTCTTTCTTTCTTTCTTTCTTTCTTTTTTTTAAAAATTTTCATTCCCATTTATTTTTTGTTTCTTTTTTTCTTTCTTTCTTTCTTTTCTTCAAACTTTTATTTCTTTTATTTCTTTCTTTTTTGTTTCTTTCATTTTCTTTCTTTTCATTTTCCCTTTTTTTTCTTTCAGAACTTTATTTGGGATTTCATTTATTTTTTTCTTTCTTTTGTTTCTTTTTTTCTTTTCTGATTTCTCTTTTATCTTTCTTTTTTTTTTTTCTTTTTCTTTCCTTCTTTTTCTTTTCTTTTTTTCAAATCTTTTCATTTTTCATTTTTTTTCTTTCCTTTTTTCCTTTTTAATTCTTTTTTTTTTCTCCTTTTCAATTCTTTTTTTATTTTAAAAATCTTTTTTTTCTTTTCATCTTTTCCTTTTCATTTCTTTCTTTCTTTTATTTTTTTTTTTTTTTTCTTCTTTTTTCTTTCTTTTGGCTTCTTTTCATTTATCTTTTTTGTCTTTCTTTTGTTTTCTTGTTCTCTCTTTTTTTTCTTTTCCTTTTCTTTTTTTTCTTTTTTTATTTTTAACTATCATTTCTTTTTGGCTTCTTTCTTTCTTTTTTTCTTTTCTTTCTTTCATTTTTTTTTTTCTTTTTCTTTTTTTCTTTCATCTTAATTTCTTTTCATTTCTTTTTTTTTTCTTTCTTTTCCTTTTTTGTTTTCTTTCTTTTTTTCTTTTTTCTTTCTTTTTTTCTTTTATTTCTTTATTTCTTTTTTTTTTATTTTTAACTTTTCTTTTCTTTTTCTTTTTCTTTTGTTTCTTCTTTTATTTCTTTTATTTTTTCTTTTATTTCTTTTATTTCTTTAATTTCTCTTTTGTTTCTTTTTTTTTCTTTTCTTTTCTTTCCCTCTTTTTGTTTCATTCTTTTTCTTTTCTTTTATTTTTTTTTTTGTTTCTTTTATTTCTTACATTTCTCTTTTATTTTTTTTCTTTCTTTCTTTTCTTCTTTTTAACTGTTTCTTTTATTTTTTCTTTTTTTTTCTTTTTTTTTTTCTTTTTTCTTTTTTTTTTTTTCCTCTTTTTTCTTTCCTCTTTTTTTTCTTTCTTTTTTTTTCTTTTTCTTTTTTTCTTTTCTTTTCTTTATTTTCTTTTCATTTCTCTTTTTTGTTTTTTTTTTTTCTTTTTTTTTTTCCCTCTTTTCTTTCATTTTATTTTTTCTTTTCTTTTATTTTTTCTTTTATTTTTCTTTTATTTCTTTTTTCTTTTTTATTTTTTCTTTTTGCTTTCTTTTCTTTCTTTCCTTTTTCTTTTCTTTTTTTTTTTTTCTTTTATTTTTTTTGTTTTTTCTTTTGTTTCTTTTTATTTCTTTTTTTCTTTCCTTTTTGTTCATTCTTTTCAAGTTTTTATTTTTTTTTTTTCATTTCTTTTGTTTTTACAAATCTTTTTGTTTCTTTTTTTCTTTCCTTTCTTTCCTTTAGTTTATTTTTCATTCTTTTTTTTTCTTTTTTTTTTTTTGGTTCTTTTATTTTTACATTTTTCTTTTTTTCGAAAGAATTTCTTTTTTCTTTCCTCTTTTTCTTTTGTTTTCTTTTTTTTTTTTTTTTTTTTTTTCTTTTTCTTTTGTTTCTTTCTTTTTTTTTAAAAACTTTTTTCTTTTGTTTCTTTTTTATTTCTTTTTTTTTCTTTTTTTTTTCTTTTCTTCTTTCTTTTTACTTTCTCTTTTTTTCTTTTCATTCTTTCTTTTCTTTCCTCTTTTTTTTCTTTTTTTCTTTTATTTTTTATTTCATTCTTTTTTTCTTTTTTCTCTTTGTTTCTTTCTTTTTCTTTTCATTTTCTTTTTCATTTTTTTTTTTTCTTTGTTTCTTTTATTTTTTCTTTTTGTTTCTTTTATTTCTTGTTTCTTTTTTTTTTCTTTCTTTTGTTTCTTTTCTTTTTTTCTTTTTCTTTCATTCTTTTTTTCTTTTATTCTTTCTTTTTCTTTCTTTTAAAATTGTTTTTTTTTTTTCTTTTTTCTTTCTTTTTTTTCTTTCTTTTTCTTTTTTTTCTTTTTTTTTTTTCTTTTTTTTTTTTATTTTTCTTTTTTTTTCTTTTGTTTCTTTATTTTTACATTTCTCTTTTGTTTCTTTCTTTCTTTTCTTTCCCTCTTTTGTTTCATTCTTTTGTTTCTTTTATTTTTTTCTTTTGTTTCTTTTATTTCTTACATTTCTCTTTTGTTTCTTTTTGCTTCTTTCTTTTCTTTCCCTCTTTTGTTTCATTCTTTTGTTTCTTTTATTTTTTTCTTTTGTTTCTTTTATTTCTTACATTTCTCTTTTGTTTCTTTTTGGCTTCTTTCTTTCCCTCTTTTTTGTTTCATTCTTTTGTTCATTTTTTTTTTCTTTTTTGTTTCTTTTATTTTTTTCTTTTTGTTTCTTTTGGCTTCTTTCTTTTCTTTTCCTCTTTTGTTTCTTTTTTTTTTCTTTTTTTTTTCTTTTTGTTTCTTTTATTTCTTATTCTTTTTATTTCTTTTTATTTCTTTCCTTTTTATTTTTCTTTTGTTTCTTTTATTTCTTTCTTTTGTTTCTTTTATTTCTTACATTTCTTTTTGTTTCTTTTGCTTCTTTCTTTTCTTTCCCTCTTTCCCTCATTCTTTTCTTCTTTTGTTTTTCTTTTGTTTCTTTTATTTCTTACATTTCTTTTCTTTCTTTTGACTTCTTTCTTTTTCTTTTGTTTTCCTCTTTTGTTTCATTCTTTTGTTTCTTTTATTTTTTGTTTTTTTTTCTTTTTTTCTTACATTTCTCTTTTATTTCTTTTGGCTTTTTTTCTTTCTTTTTTGTTTCTTTCTTTTCTTTCTTTTTTATTTTTTTTCTTTTTGTTTTTTTTTTTTCTTTTTTCTTTTTTTTTTGCTTTTTCTTTTTTTTTTTCTTTTGTTTCATTCTTTTGTTTCTTTTATTTTTTCTTTTTCTTTTTTATTTCTTTCATTTCTCTTTTTTTTCTTTTCTTTCTTTTCTTTCCCTCTTTTCTTTTCTTTTTTTTCTTTTTTTTTTTCTTTTTGTTTCTTTTATTTCTCATTTTTTTTCTTTTAGCTTCTTTCTTTTCTTTCCCTCTTTTGTTCATTTTTTTGTTTCTTTTTTTTTTTCTTTTCTTTCTTTTATTTCTTATTTCTTTTTTTCTTTCTTTTTCCTCTTTCTTTTCATTTTTCTTTTTTTTATTTTTTTTCTTTCTTTTCTTTCTTT
Source organism: Acanthosepion pharaonis (assembly GCA_903632075.3). Taxonomy (NCBI): domain Eukaryota; kingdom Metazoa; phylum Mollusca; class Cephalopoda; order Sepiida; family Sepiidae; genus Acanthosepion; species Acanthosepion pharaonis. The sequence goes on along the minus strand of CAHIKZ030004081.1, from coordinate 4,285,321 downwards.
TCTTTTTTTTTTTAGCTTTTTCTTTTTTTTTTTTGTTTCTTTTTTTGTTTCTTTTATTTTTTTTTTTCTTTTTGCTTTCTTTTTTTTTCTTTTATTTTTTTTTTTTTTTTTGTTTTTTTTCTTTTTTTCTTTTTTTTTTCTTTCTTACATTTCTCTTTTTCTTCTTTTTTTTCTTTCTTTTCTTTTCCCTCTTTTGTTTCATTCTTTTATTTCTTTTTTTTTTTTTTTGTTTCTTTATTTCTTTTTTTTCTTTTATTTTTTTTTTTTTCTTTCTTTTCTTTTTTCTTTTCTTTTTTTTTTCATTCTTTTGTTTCTTTTATTTTTTCTTTTGTTTTTTTATTTCTTATTTTTTCTTTTTTTTCTTTTATTTCTTTCTTTTGTCTTTTCCCTCTTTTACATTCATTCTTTTCTTTCTTTTATTTCATTTTCTTTTGTTTCTTTTATTTTTAACTTTTGTTTCTCTTTTGTTTCTTTTCTTTTTTCTTTTCTTTCCCTCTTTTGTTTCATTTCTTTTTTTTTCTTTTATTTTTTTCTTTTTTTTTCTTTTATTTCTTTTTTTTCTTTTTCTTTCTTTTTTCTTTTTTTCTTTTCCTCTTTTCTTTTCATTCTTTTTAGTTTCTTTTTTTTTTTTTTTTTTCTTTTATTTCTTTTTTTTTCTTTTATTTCTTTTTTGTTTCTTTTTTTTTCTTTCCTCTTTTGTTTCATTCTTTTGTTTCTTTTTCTTTTTTTTTTTTTTTTATTTTTTTTTTTTTTCTTTTATTTCTTACTTTCCCTCTTTTGCTTTCATTTAGCTTCTTTTCTTTTCTTTCCCTTTATTTCTTTTAAGTCATTCTTTTATTTCTTTTTTTTTTTTTTTTTTCTTTCTTTTTATTTCATTACATTTCTCTTTTTCCTTTTTTTTTTTTTTCTTTTATTTCTTTCTTTTCTCTTTTCTTCTTTTTCTTCTTTCTTTTATTTTTTCTTTTTTATTTCTTTCTTTTGTTTTTTTTCCTTTTTATTTGTTTCTTTTTTTCATTCTTTTTCTTTTTTGTTTTTTTGATTTTCTTTTTTTTTTTTTCTTTTGTTTCATCTTTTTTTTTTTTTTTTCATTTTTTTTTTTTTTCTTTCTTTTTTTTTTTTCTTTTCTTTTCATTCTTTTCTTTCTTTTATTTCTTTTTTTTTTCTTTCTTTTTTTCATTCTTTTTTTCTTTTTTCTTTTTTTTCTTTTCGTTTCTTTTAGGTCTTTTTTTCCTTCTTTTAACATTCATTCTTTTTTTTCTTTTTTTTTTCTTTTCTATTATTTCTTTACTTTTTTTTCTTTTTAGCTTCATTCTTTTTTTTTTTTTTTTTTTTCATTCTTTTTTTTTCCTTTTTTAACATTTTTTTTTTTTTTTCTTTTCATTTTTCATTACTCTTTTTCTTTTCTTTTAACTTCATTCTTTTTCTTTTCTTTCTTTTTGCTATTCATTTTTTTGTACTCTTTAGGTTTTTCGTCCTTTTTTTTTTATTTCATTCTTTTTTTTTTGTTTCTTTTTCTATTCATTTTTTCGTTACTCTTTTTCTTTCATTCGTCCTTCTTTTTTCATTCATTCTTTTTTTTTTTTGTTTTTTTGCTATTCATTTTCGTTTCTCTTTTAGGTCATTCGTCCTTCTTTTAACATTCATTCTTTTTTCTTTTCTTTCTTTTTTCTATTCATTTTCATTACTCTTTAGGTCATTCGTCCTTCTTTTAACATTCATTCTTTTTTTTTTTCTTTTTTTCTTTCATTTTTCGTTACTCTTTTAGGTTTTCGTCCTTCTTTTAACATTCATTTCTTTTTTTTTCTTTTTTTTCTTTTGCTTTTAATTCTTCATTACTTCTTTTCATTTCCTTCTTTTAACATTCATTCTTTTTTTCTTTTGTTTCTTTTTTTATTAATTTTCATTACTTTTTCTTTCATTCGTCCTTTTTTTAACATTCATTTGTTTTTTTTTTTTTTTTTTTTTTCTATTAATTCTTCATTACTCTTTTAGGTCATTCGTCCTTCTTTTTTTTATTCATTCTTTTTTTTTTTTGTTTCTTTTTTCTATTAATTCTTCATTACTCTTTTTAGGTCATTCGTCCTTCTTTTAACATTCATTCTTTTTTTTTCTTTTCTTTCTTTTTTTATATTCATTTTCGTTACTCTTTAGGTCATTCGTCCTTCTTTTTTTCATTCATACTTCTTTTCTTTTGTTTCTTTTCTATTAATTCTTCATTACTCTTTAGGTCATTCGTCCTTCTTTTTAACATTCATTCTTTTTTTTTTTTTTTTTTCTTTTCTATTCATTTTCGTTACTCTTTAGGTCATTCGTCCTTCTTTTAACATTCATTCTTTTTTCTTTTGTTTCTTTTTTATTAATTCTTCATTACTCTTTTTGGTCATTCGTCCTTCTTTTTAACATTCATTCTTTTTTCTTTTGTTTCTTTTCTTTTCTATTCATTTTTCGTTACTTTTTAGGTCATTCGTCCTTCTTTTAACATTCATTTTTTTTTTTTTTTTGTTTCTTTTTCTTTCTTTTTCATTTATTTCTTTCTTTTGTTTCATTCTTCCTTCTTTTAACATTCATTTTTTTTTTTCTTTTGTTTCTTTTTTTATTCATTTTTTCTTTTCTTTCTCTTTTAGGTCATTCGTCCTTCTTTTAACATTCATTCTTTTTTTCTTTTGTTTCTTTTTTTTATTAATTTTCGTTACTCTTTTAGGTCATTCGTCCTTCTTTTTAACATTCATTCTTTTTTTTTTGTTTCTTTTTTTGTATTAATTCTTCATTACTCTTTAGGTCATTCGTCCTTCTTTTAACATTCATTCTTTTTTTTTCTTTTGTTTCTTTTGCTATTCATTTTCGTTACTCTTTTGGTCATTCGTCCTTCTTTTTTTTTGTTCATTCTTTTTTCTTTTGTTTCTTTTTGCTATTCTTTTCATTACTCTTTAGGTCATTCGTCCTTCTTTTAACATTCATTCTTTTTTTTTTTTTTTTTCATTTCTTTTTCTTTTCATTTTCATTACTTTTTTCTTTTATTTCATTCGTCCTTCTTTTAACATTCATTCTTTTTTTTCTTTTTCTTTCTTTTTTTGGTATTCATTTTTCATTACTCTTTAGGTCATTCGTCCTTCTTTTTAACATTCATTCTTTTTTTTTTTTTTTTTTTTTTTCTATTAATTTTTCATTACTCTTTTAGGTCATTTTGTCCTTCTTTTAACATTCATTCTTTTTTTTTTTGTTTTTTTTTCTATTCATTTTTCTTTTTGTTACTTTTTAGGTCATTCGTCCTTTCTTTTAACATTCATTCTTTTTTCTTTTTGTTTCTTTTTTTCTATTCATTTCTCGTTACTCTTTAGGTCATTCGTCCTTCTTTTAACATTCATTCTTTTTTCTTTTTGTTTCTTTTTTTTTATTCTTTTCGTTACTCTTTAGGTCATTCGTCCTTCTTTTAACATTCATTCTTTTTTCTTTTGTTTCTTTTTTTATTCATTTTTCGTTACTCTTTAGGTCATTCGTCCTTCTTTTAACATTCATTCTTTTTTTTTTTTTGTTTCTTTTGCTATTAATTTTTCGTTACTCTTTAGGTCATTCGTCCTTCTTTTAACATTCATTCTTTTTTTTTTCTTTTTTTTTTTTTTCTATTAATTTTTCATTACTCTTTAGGTCATTCGTCCTTCTTTTAACATTCATTCTTTTTTTTTTTTTTTCTTTTTGCTATTCATTTTTCGTTACTCTTTAGGTCATTTCGTCCTTCTTTTAGGTCATTCATTTCTTTTTTCTTTTTTTTCTTTCTTTTTTTTTGCTATTAATTCTTCGTTACTCTTTAGGTCATTCGTCCTTCTTTTTAACATTCATTCTTTTTTTTTTTTTTTCTTTTGCTATTCATTTTTCATTACTCTTTTTAGGTCATTCGTCCTTCTTTTAACATTCATTCTTTTTTTTTTTTTTTCTTTTTTTCTTTTCATTTTTTCGTTACTCTTTAGGTCATTCGTCCTTCTTTTACATTCATTCTTTTTTTCTTTTCTTTCTTTTTTTTATTCATTCTTCATTACTCTTTAGGTCATTCGTCCTTCTTTTAACATTCATTCTTTTTTCTTTTCTTTCTTTTTTTATTAATTTTTCGTTACTCTTTAGGTCATTCGTCCTTTCTTTAACATTCATTCTTTTTTTCTTTTGTTTCTTTTTTTTATTCATTTTTCGTTTACTCTTTAGGTCATTCGTCCTTCTTTTAACATTCATTCTTTTTTCTTTTTTTTCTTTTGCTATTCATTTTCGTTACTCTTTAGGTCATTCGTCCTTCTTTTTTAACATTCATTCTTTTTTCTTTTCTTTTTTTTTCTATTAATTTTTCGTTACTCTTTAGGTCATTCGTCCTTCTTTTAACATTCATTCTTTTTTTTTTTTTGTTTCTTTTTCTATTCATTTTTCGTTACTCTTTAGGTCATTCGTCCTTCTTTTTTTCATTCATTCTTTTTTTCTTTTTTTCTTTCTTTTTTTATTAATTTTTCGTTACTCTTTAGGTCATTCGTCCTTCTTTTAACATTCATTCTTTTTTTTTTTTTCTTTTTTGCTTCTTTTTCTTTCATTTTCGTTACTCTTTTTTTGGTCATTCGTCCTTCTTTTAACATTCATTCTTTTTTTTTTTTTCTTTCTTTTGCTATTCATTTTTCGTTACTCTTTAGGTCATTCGTCCTTCTTTTTTAACATTCATTCTTTTTTTTCTTTTGTTTCTTTTGCTATTCATTTTTCGTTACTTTTAGGTCATTCGTCCTTCTTTTAACATTCATTCTTTTTTTTTTTTTCTTTTGCTATTCATTTTCGTTACTCTTTTAGGTCATTCGTCCTTCTTTTAACATTCATTCTTTTTTTTTCTTTTGTTTCTTTTTTTGCTATTAATTTTTCGTTACTCTTTAGGTCATTCGTCCTTCTTTTTTAACATTCATTCTTTTTTTTTTTTTTTTTCTTTTTCTATTAATTCTTCATTACTCTTTAGGTCATTCGTCCTTCTTTTTTTCATTCATTCTTTTTTTCTTTTCTTTCTTTTTCTATTCATTTTTCGTTACTCTTTAGGTCATTCGTCCTTCTTTTAACATTCATTCTTTTTTTCTTTTCTTTCTTTTGCTATTCATTTTTCGTTACTCTTTAGGTCATTCGTCCTTCTTTTAACATTCATTCTTTTTTTTTTTTGTTTTTCTTTTTTTCTTTTGTAATTCTTCGTTACTCTTTTTAAGGTTCATTCGTCCTTCTTTTTTTTTTTTTGTTTAATTCATTCTTTTTTCATTCTTTTTTAACTTTTTTTTTCTTTTAATTTTTCATTACTCTTTTTTGGTCATTCGTCCTTCTTTTAACATTCATTCTTTTTTTTTCTTTTCTTTCTTTTGCTATTCATTTTCGTTACTCTTTAGGTCATTCGTCCTTCTTTTAACATTCATTTTTCTTTTCTTTTGTTTCTTTTTAGCTATTAATTCTTCGTTACTCTTTAGGTCATTCGTCCTTCTTTTAACATTCATTCTTTTTTTTTTTAACTTTTCTTTTTTTTTGCTATTCATTTTTTCGTTACTCTTTAGGTCATTCGTCCTTCTTTTTTAACATTCATTCTTTTTTTTCTTTTTTTTCTTTTTCTTATTTTAATTTCTTTTAACTTCTTTTTTTTTTGTTTCTTTTTATTTCTTCGTCCTTCTTTTTTTACATTCATTCTTTTTTTTTTTTTCTTTTTGTTTTATTTTTTCTTCATTTTTTCTTTTACTTCATTCGTTTCTTCTTTTAACATTCATTCTTTTTTCTTTTCTTTTCTTTTGCTATTCATTTTTCGTTTTACTCTTTAGGTCATTCGTCCTTCTTTTAACATTTTTTTTTTTTTTTTTCTTTTTTTTTCTTTTTTTTCGTTACTCTTTAGGTCATTCGTCCTTCTTTTAACATTCATTCTTTTTTTTTTTTTTTTTTTTTCTATTCATTTTTCGTTACTCTTTTAGGTCATTCGTCCTTCTTTTTAACATTCATTCTTTTTTTCTTTTGTTTCTTTTTTTATTCATTCTTCGTTACTCTTTTTAGGTCATTCGTCCTTCTTTTAACATTCATTCTTTTTTTTTCTTTTTTGTTTCTTTTCTATTCATTTTTCATTACTCTTTTTCTTTCATTCGTCCTTCTTTTAACATTCATTCTTTTTTCTTTTCTTTCTTTTTTTTGCTATTCATTTTCGTTACTCTTTTTATTCGTCCTTCATTTTAACGTCCTTCTTTTTTCTTTTTCATTCTTTTTTCTTTTGTTTCTCTTTTTTTTATTTCATTTTTTCTTTACTTTTCTTTTAGGTTCATTCGTCCTTCTTTTAACATTCATTTTTTTTTTCTTTTTGTTTCTTTTGCTATTCATTTTCGTTACTCTTTAGGTCATTCGTCCTTCTTTTAACATTCATTCTTTTTTTCTTTTTTTTCTTTTTCTATTCATTCTTCGTTACTCTTTAGGTCATTCGTCCTTCTTTTTAACATTCATTCTTTTTCTTTTTTTTTTTTTTTATTTTTTTCTTCGTTTCTCTTTAGGTCATTCGTCCTTTTTTAACATTCATTCTTTTTTTCTTTTGTTTCTTTTTTATTCATTTTCGTTACTCTTTTTTTTCATTCGTCCTTCTTTTAACATTCATTCTTTTTTTCTTTTGTTTCTTTTGCTATTAATTCTTCGTTACTCTTTAGGTCATTCGTCCTTCTTTTAACATTCATTCTTTTTTTTTTTTTTTTCTTTTTTTCTATTCATTTTCATTACTCTTTAGGTCATTCGTCCTTCTTTTACATTCATTCTTTTTTTCTTTTTGTTTCTTTTCTATTAATTCTTCGTTACTCTTTTGGTCATTCGTCCTTCTTTTTTTGTTCATTCTTTTTTCTTTTGTTTCTTTTTTCTATTAATTCTTCATTACTCTTTTGGTCATTTTTCCTTCTTTTAACATTCATTCTTTTTTCTTTTGTTTCTTTTTCTATTCATTCTTCGTTACTCTTTTAGGTCATTCGTCCTTCTTTTTTTTCATTCATTCTTTTTTTTTTTTTGTTTCTTTTTTTTATTCATTCTTCGTTACTCTTTAGGTCATTCGTCCTTCTTTTAACATTCATTCTTTTTTCTTTTTGTTTCTTTTTTCTTCTTCATTCTTCGTTACTCTTTAGGTCATTCGTCCTTCTTTTAACATTCATTTTTTTCTTTTGTTTCTTTTTTTTATTAATTCTTCATTACTCTTTTAGGTCATTCGTCCTTCTTTTAACATTCATTCTTTTTTTTTTTTTTTCTTTTTTTCGTTTCTTTTCATTTCCTTTTTTAACATTTTCTTTTCTTTTCTTTCGTCCTTCTTTTAGGTCATTCATTCATTTTTTTTTTTCTTTTTTTCTTTTGCTATTAATTCTTCATTTTTCTTTAGGTCATTCGTCCTTCTTTTAACATTCATTCTTTTTTTCTTTTGTTTCTTTTTTCTATTCATTTTTCGTTTCTCTTTAGGTCTTTTTCCTTCTTTTAACATTCATTTCTTTTTTTCTTTTTGTTTCTTTTTTTATTTTCTTTTACTCTTTTGTTTCATTCGTCCTTTTTTTTACTTTTCATTCTTTTTTTTTTTTTTTTTTTTTTTGTTTCTTTTCTATTCGTTACTTTTAGGTCATTCGTCCTTTTTTTAACATTCATTCTTTTTTTCTTTTTGTTTCTTTTTTTTATTCATTTTTCGTTACTCTTTTAGGTTCATTCGTCCTTCTTTTAACATTCATTCTTTTTTTTTTTGTTTCTTTTCTATTCATTCTTCGTTTTCTTTTTAGGTCATTCGTCCTTCTTTTAACATTCATTCTTTTTTTTCTTTTTTCTTTTTTCTATTCATTCTTCGTTACTCTTTATTTTTTCTTCATTCGTCCTTCTTTTAACATTCATTCTTTTTTTTCTTTTGTTTCTTTTGCATTTTTCATTCTTCGTTACTCTTTGGTCATTCGTCCTTTTTTAACATTCATTCTTTTTTTTGTTTTTCTTTTTCTTTTAATTCTTCATTTCTTCTTTAGGTCATTCGTCCTTCTTTTTATTTCATTCTTTTTTCTTTTGTTTCTTTTTCTATTCATTTTCGTTACTCTTTAGGTCATTCGTCCTTCTTTTAACATTCATTCTTTTTTTCTTTTTTTTTTTTTTTCTATTAATTCTTCGTTACTCTTTAGGTTTTTCGTCCTTCTTTTAACATTCATTCTTTTTTTTTTCTTTTCTTTTTTTCTATTCATTTTTCGTTACTCTTTTGGTTCATTCGTCCTTCTTTTTAACATTCATTATTTTTTTTTCTTTTTTTTTTTCTATTCATTTTCGTTACTCTTTAGGTCATTCGTCCTTCTTTTAACATTCATTCTTTTTTTTCTTTTGTTTCTTTTTTTTATTCATTTCTCTTTACTCTTTAGGTTATTCGTCCTTCTTTTCTTTCCTCTTTTTCATTCTTTTTTTCTTTTTTCTTTTCTTTTGTTTCTTCATTTTTTCATTTCTCTTTTTTCTTTAGGTCATTCGTCCTTCTTTTAACATTCATTCTTTTTTTCTTTTATTTCTTTTTTGTATTTTTTCTTTACATTTCTCTTTAGGTCATTTGTCCTTCTTTTTTTTCATTCATTCTTTTTTTCTTTTGTTTCTTTTTTTATTCTTCTTCGTTACTCTTTAGGTCATTCGTCCTTCTTTTTAACATTCATTCTTTTTTCTTTTGTTTCTTTTTGTATTCATTCTTTTCTTACTCTTTTTTTTCATTCGTCCTTCTTTTAACATTCATTTTTTTTTTTTCTTTTGTTTCTTTTTTTATTTCATTCTTTTTGTTTCTTTTAGGTTTCTTTTGTTTCTTTTTTTTTTTCTTTGTTTCTTTTTTTTTTCTTTTGTTTCTTTTTTCTTTCATTCTTCGTTACTCTTTCATTCATTCGTCCTTCTTTTTTTTCATTCTTTTTTTTTCTTTTATTTTCTTTTCTTTTCTTTCTTTTGCTTCTTTCTTTCTTTCCCTCTTTTGTTTTTTCTTTTGTTTCTTTTTTTTCTTTTTTTTCTTTATTTCTTACATTTCTTTTTTTTCTTTTTGCTTTTCTTTTTTTTCTTTCTTTTTTCATTCTTTTCTTTCTTTTTTTCTTTCTTTGTTTCTTTTTTTTTCATTCTTTTTTTTTCTTTTTTTTTTTCATTCTTTTCTTTTAACATTTTTTTCTTTTATTTTTTTTTTTTTCTTTTGTTTCTCTTTTTTTCTTTTTGTTATTTTTTAGGTTCTTCGTCCTTCTTTTTTCATTCTTTTTTTTCTTTTTTTTTTCTTTTGTTTCTTTTTTTTCTTACATTTCTCTTTTGTTTCTTTTTTGCTTCTTCTTTTCTTTTCCCTTTCTTTTTTTTCATTCTTTTGTTTCTTTTATTTTTTTTTTTTTTCTTTTATTTCTTACATTTCTCTTTTGTTTCTTTTGGCTTCTTTCTTTTCTTTCCCTCTTTTGTTTCATTCTTTTCTTTCTTTTATTTCTTTCTTTTGTTTCTTTTATTTCTTACATTTCTCTTTTGTTTCTTTTTGCTTCTTTCTTTTCTTTCCCTCTTTTGTTTCATTCTTTTGTTTCTTTTATTTTTTTCTTTTGTTTCTTTTATTTCTTACATTTCTCTTTTGTTTCTTTTGCTTCTTTCTTTTCTTTCCCTCTTTTGTTTCATTCTTTTCTTTCTTTTATTTCTTTCTTTTGTTTCTTTTATTTCTTACATTTCTCTTTTGTTTCTTTTTGCTTCTTTCTTTTCTTTCCCTCTTTTCTTTCATTCTTATATTTCTTTTATTTCTTTCATTTGTCTTTTGTTTCTTGTTTCTTTCTGTTGTTTTCTTTTCCCTCTTTTTTCTTTCCTTTTTTCATTTCTTTCTTCACATTTTTCACTCTTTATTTTATTTCTTTATTTTGTTTCTTTCTTTTGTTTCTTTCTTTTATTTCCCGCTCTTGTTTGTTTCTTTATTTCTTTCTTTGTTTCTTTTTTATTTTCTTTCTTTCGTTTCTTTTCTTTCTTTCATTTCTTTCTTATTTTCCTGTCTTTATTTTCATTTTTGTTTCTTTTGTTTCTCGCATTTCTTTTTTTCTCTCTCTCTTTTATTTTATTTTCATTCTTTCTTTTGTTTCTTTCTTTTATTTTTTCTTTTATTAATTTTTTTCTTTTCTTTTTTCTTTCCTTCTTTTCTTTCTTTTGTTTGTTTGTTTCTTTTCATTCTTTTTCTTTTTCTTTTCTTTCTTTTCTTTCTTTTTCAATCGTTATTTTTTCTTTCTTTTCTTACTTTTGTTATTGCCTTTTTTCTGTCTTTTCTTTCTTTCTTTTGTCTCTTTCATTTCTTTCGTTTCTTTCATTTGTTTGTTTCTTTTCTCTCCTTCTTTTATTTCTTTCTTTTCTTTCTTTTCTTTTTTCTTTACTTACTTTCATTTTTTCTTTCATCGTTTCATTTTTTATTACTTTTTTGTTCCTTTTATCTTGCTTTTGTTTTTTTGTTTCTTTCTTTCTTCTTTTCTTTCTTTTTCTTTCTTTTTATTGTTTTCTTTTTTCTAGTTAATTTTAGAATTTTTCTTTCGTTTTTTTCGATTTCTTTCTTTTCTTTTTACATTTTCTATTTTTCTATTTTCTTTCCATAATTTATTCTATTTCTGTCCTTTTTTATTTATATTTTTCTGTATTTTCTTTTTGTTTTTCTCTGTTTTAATTTTTCTTTCGTTACTTCTTTTTTCTTTTAAAATTTGTCTAAAATTTCTCTCTCATTGTATTTTTCCCTTTACTTTTTTTACATTATTGTTCATTCTTTGTTTCTCTTTTTCTTTTTATTTCTATTTATCCATATTTTTTGTATTTTTCGTTTTGCTCGCTTTTTTCTTGGTGTTACTTTATATTTCTATTTTTACGTTTGTGTTTTTATTCTCTTTATTCATCTCTTTCTTTTTTCTTTTTGTTTGTTTTATTTATATCTTTGTATTTTATTTATATCTTTATTTATTTATATCTTTGCATTTTATTTATATCTTTATTTTATTTATATCTTTTGTATTTTATTTATATTTTTTTATTTTATTTATATCTTTATTTTATTTATATCTTTGTATTTTAATTATATCTTTATTTTATTTATATCTTTGTATTTTCTTTCAATCTTTATTTGTTCTTTTTTTACTTTTTATTTATTTATATTTTTGTATTTTATTTATATCTTTGTATTTTCTTTTAAACTTTCATTCTTTATTTGCTCTTTTTTACTTTTATTTATTTATATTCTTTGTCTTCATAATTTCTTTTCTGTTTGATTCCATTTCCATTTTTAGTATTTTCTTTTTTCTCTATTTCTTTCACGTTATATTTGTTTAGTTGTTTCCTTTGGTTTATTTTTATTTAGATATTAGTATTTGTCTTTTTTCTCTCTTTCACTCGATTTTCTTTTCGCTTCTTTTTATTTACAGTTTATTTGTAGTGTATCGTTCTTACTACTTTTTATTATTTCTTTTTATTTTTATTGCAGTCATTAATTCTTTCTTTTTGTTTCTTTTTATTTATCACTTTGTTTTTCATTTCATTCATAAGTCTTTCTTTTTTCTGTTTCTTTTTATTTATATCTTTGTATTTTCTTTCATTCTTTAATCATTTCGTTTTTCTTTTTTGTTTCTTTTTATTAATATCTTTGTATTTTCTTTCATTTTTAATTCATTCTTTTTTCATTTTGTTTCTTTTTATTTATATCTTTCTATTTTCTTTCATTCTTTTTTGTTTCCTTTTTATTAATATCTTTGTATTTTCTTTCATTCTTTGATTCATTTTTTCTTTTGTTTCTTTTTATTTATGTCTTTCTATTTTCTTTCGTTGTCTCATTTTTTTCCTATCTTCTTTCGTTCGTTTTTTTTTTATTTCTCTTTCTTTCTAAGTTTTGTTCCAATTTATTTATATATTTTCGTATTTTCATTTCTTTCGTTCATTCAGTATAAAAAATTGACGTCTTTCATGATTCTTCACGTGTGAAAATAAGCCACAGAATCACCTACGATTTTCGTGACATTTTCAATGTTTAATTCTTTTCAATACGTTGAGTTGGATTAAGCATTGTCTTCGTCAAAAGACCGTGTGTGTGATTGTGTGTGTGTGATTGTGTGTGTGTTGTGTGCGTGTTTGTGTGTGCGTGCATGTATGTGTGTTTCTGTATGAGAGTGTTAGCATATCTGTGTGAGAGGGAGCGCGCACACACACACACACACAAAAACACACACAAACACGCGGGCCAAGTGTTTTGGAAGTTTTATTAGATGTATATAGCTGGGCTTGGCTTCTAGTATAAAAGGTGATATCATTTAATTGATCCCCTGTGACGTGATTGTTTTCAGTCGAAGACATATTATGACACAATATTATAAAATGTATGGATGGGCTCGGCTTCTAATATAAAAGGCAACATTATTTTATTGATCTGTGAAATGATCGTTTTCTGTCAGAGATACATTATGACATAATTTTATGAAATGTATAGATGTTCTTCGATTCTAATATAAAAGGTGACATTATTTTATTGATAATCGCCTAATTGTTCCTTTTCAATGGCTGACACTTTCTGACTCAGCTGTTTTTAAATGTTTACTCTTTTATAGTAAAATAAACAACAATGCATTTTTTTATAGCTAAATGTGTAAATACAACATTAAAAAAAGTATAAAAATAGATTTCAATTGTAAAATTACCACCGGTACAATTATGCCAGCAAATATATTTTCGAGAGAAATTTCCAACAATATATTTTATCATCTATAGAGCATATGTCTAAAATCATACGTTTGCCCGGAAAGTATAAAATTTTGACTTTTCTTCATTAAGTGTCTGTTTGTAACTCTTCAATCGGTGGAGGGTAGAATAAACAGCGAGGTTGAAAATTATTTGAAAATGTAATAATTGGGGAGAAACGCTGAAATGAATGTGAGTTGGCGAGAAATATCGTGTAGTGAACCAGATGGTTCTAGAATTTAGTTTAGTTGAATGAAGAAATATGTAATTATCAAATTATTTAGTGAGAGTTACAATTTTTCTTTGATACATTTGTAGCGGAATCTATGCTGAGTAAGATGTATCAGAAGGTGATTTTTTGTGAAGGCCAAGAATGTGTGTGATCGTAATGCATTTATCCACAACAAATAAATCAAAAATAAAAAGACAATTCAACTCTAAGAAATTACTGAAAACAACGTCATTAGAGATTTCAACAATAACGTGAATATATATATATATATATATATATATATATATATATATATATATATATATATATATATATATATTTGACATACGCAAAGCGATAACAAGATGCTTGTTAATTGTTTCAAGTGAGATAAGGTACAAAGATTGTCCATGCAGAAATTTATTTGAGTAAAGGATAGTTTAAGTTTGTGGAATTAAGATAGTTTGATATCTGCTAGGAAAATTGTCAATTGTATAAGTTGAAGTGATAGTATGTATGTGTGTGACAACTGCTATGGTTGATTTAAGTTAAGGAAGAGTTGTTCACCTTTAACTTTAAATGTACAATTACTGTTTTGTAGTGTTAATGTCACTTTTTTAGTAAATTGTAAGTTAAGTTTCTTCACGCGGCAATAGATGTGCGAGTTGTGTCGAGTTGTTGAGAGGTTGGTATTGGTTATTGAGTCAGTGTGTTGTCATGCGTGGAGTCTGCTGGTATCTCTCGAAACTCAGTATCTGACTGACTTGAATTAAGTCGAGCGATTCTTTTTATAGATTTTCGAGTTTCCAAATAGGCTCCAGAGACCTGCGCGGGAAAAAAGTGTCTCAACTTTGCTACATTTTAGTGTCCTTTTAACCAATGGGGGATTGAGTTTGGAAAAGTAAAGTGATGATTGCTTAAAGTTTTATCTGGGGAAGAGTGTATCTTCCCGTAGGGTGAGACAGGCAAATGTGGACGATTCCATACTTTCCTCTGCGGTACGTAGACTTTATGAATCTAAGCGTACTACTAGATGGGCATTTTAGTGGCATTGTCGCCTTGTTAAGGGTGAAACAATTAAGAAAAGAACTCACATTGGATTAAAAAGCGCAAACGACTTTGGAAAGATATTTTTCTTGTTTTGGTGGGTCCAGAACATGTCTTTTTTGTTTAGCATCCTTAAGTGCTTGACCTTTTAATCGCTCTAATTCATAAATCATATTCAGTTTTATATTTTTAAGTAATTTTCTGTAATGGCTTCATTTTCTTCAGTTGAATATGTTGTAATTTTTGGGTACTTGTGAGCCAGCCAAAATGAGCTGACTCATTTTATAGTTCACCAATAGAAGGGTTAACCAATCAGAAGGCTCAAAATATTCAATGCGACGTGTATAAAGGCGGCCGTGTTTTTTTCCCGAATACTCACGGCCAGCCTTTGATATCGAAGACTGAAAAATTACAGAACAGCTGCTGGTGGTATTGGCGATATAGTCAGATTCAGTAGAGTGTCTGACTTGTGAGTGTTAATCTTTAACGTTGTTTCATTGAACAGATTACGTACTGCGCTGTATTCTATATTCATAGACTATGGTGAACATGGTTAACAGAATATTGCACATAACAGTCCCATCCCTCACTACAATGTTCTTTATTTAGCCATATTTTTCAGTTTTCTTTTTAAACATTAAGGTTAAAAATACATTTAACACGAATTTAAAACCGAAAGAATTATAATTCGCATCAAATCGATATCAACATTTAAAATGAACGTTTCTTTAGAATTAAATTTTCTCTTGTAATTCCCACGAAACGAGGGACGTTGAATAAAAGATAGCGGCATAATTTTATTTCAAAAATTCATAAGCTGGGGAGGTAGGATTATTACAGACACGGCCGTTAGCTTATCCCCTCCACCCAGAAAGTATCTCTCTCCCTCTTCCGCAAATGCCTACAGTGCTAAAGGAACCAGTACTGCAAGGAATGTCTTTCATTGATTTTTCTAATGACATCTTTTGATGTAAAATTCTTAAACTAAAACAAAAAAGCAAATAAACTAATAGAAACACTAATACAACAACATCGGTTTTGTTTTACCGTCTAACCACCCCCAGAGAAATAATACTTGCAATGTCTCGAGGATGGACAAAGAATGGTCAAAAACGCTAAGATTCACTGGAAGAATTATAGTTTTGAACCAATTCTTCTTTGTCTTGTTTCGTCTACCGTAATCAATAATACATGCATAAATGTAAAATTGCTACCCAGACGTAAACTATATATATATATATATATATATATATATATATATATATACGGTCTCCTCTAAATTCGTCGGATGAGGGTCAAAACAGATCAGTTCTAAAAAACTGACAGCCCGACAGAAGCACATGAGATTTGATTATAGTGGTGAAGGTTTCGTACAAAACCATCCAGACTTTTTGAAGGGCTGAATACAGAGAGAGACCTGGTGCACTACGCCACAAAGGTCCCAACCCCCTCCACAGGTTTTGAATTCAGAGTTGTCCTCCTTCATGACCAGTTGTCATCCAAGGCTATAGAACCCAGTCTGTCCTGCTATTTACCCATAGATGGAGGGAGAAAGCGGATTCACACCTTTCCCAAGGATATTAGCACAAGCGAATGTAATGGATTCGATTGGAATTCGAACTCGACTCTCCGATTCCTCAATCCGATCCGTGCCTCCTCATATATATATATATATATATATATATATATATATATATATATATATATATATATATATATATATGTATGTATGTATATATATATATATATAGTTTATATATCTATAGAGATTTATCTATATATACATAGTTTCGATTATAGGTGCAGTTCAATTTATAATTATGAATCATTCATACAAAAAACAAATATAGAGGTTAATGATTTAAATGGCGAGAATACATCTTCGCAAACAATTTCAATAAGATACACTAACCCCGAACCTGTATATGAATGATATGATCCCTGTTTATAAATTCCAGTTGCATATTTAAATTATTAACCTCTATATATGTTTTGTGTATGAATGATTCATGTAATATACATAGTTATATATATATATATATATATATATATATATATATAAGAGAGAGAGATTTATATATATATAGTTTTATTTATATATAGTTTTATATAGTTATATAGATATAGTTTTATATATATATAGTTTATATAGACCTATATAGTTATATATATATATAGTTTTTTTTATATGTATACATACATATGTGTGTGTGTATGTTATTCATAGACAGTACTGTTTCACTGTATCACAGCTCCACAGTGCGACTAGACATGCCACAAGTCAGGACCGAAAACCGATCGATTTGGTGTCAGTCAGAGTTTCTACCACTAAGCCATCATCACTCGGTAAAGAGAAACTAGCGTATTGTTTTAAAGAAAGTAACAAAAGCCAATCAGTCATAGTGCTCTAATTCATTTTACTGAAGAGCTTTGCATTAGCGTAGGTGGCTGTTGTTTATAGAAGAATCATCCTATCTCTCAACAGTGCTCAAATGAATTATATTTCAAGAGCGTATATATATATATATGTGTGTGTGTGTGTGTGTGTGTGTGTGTGTGTGTGTGTGTGTGTGTGTGTGTGTGTGTGTAAGTGTGGTATATAAATATAAATAAATATATATATATATATATATAATTATTTATATATTATATGCGGGTACTTATTAGAAAGCGCTCATTATCCGAGATAGAGCTAACATATTTGCTAACATATATATGAATCTAGACGGACGACCAAGTATGTATATGTGTCTGCGTGCTCCATTTGACGTATGAACATAGATCGATGTTTGCGTCAGTACGATGACATTTCCCCCACCACTTCCACCAATACACGAAATCTACATAAACCCAAATTTTTTCTTGGTGGCTGTAGAAAATTGATTAAGAAAAATGCCAAAATTTTCTTTTAAACAATTTTTATTTTCCCAAGTACTTTCAATCGCATCTGAGACCATCTTCAGGAGGTTAAGTTTACTGTGCGTATTTATATTTGTTTCTGTAAATTCAAAATATTTTAACTATTCGTTTTTACTGCTTATGCATCGTGCTAGATTTCAAAGTTCAAAGTTCACTAGGTTTTTTTTTGTTTTCAGTATAAGAGAAGTAACTATTCCATTTTTTCTCATACATATATAATTTTTATAAACAATTATGGACTGTGTTGCTATACTCATAGTTATTTTGGACTTTCAATTCGCTTATATAAAGAGCTTCGATGATTTTTAACTTTTGTTTATTATTGCTTTTATGTAATATAGTTGCATTTGCAACAAATACCCGTCTAATTTGTGAGATATTGTATTATGTGCAGCCAAATGAAATG
Source organism: Acanthosepion pharaonis (assembly GCA_903632075.3). Lineage (NCBI taxonomy): Eukaryota > Metazoa > Mollusca > Cephalopoda > Sepiida > Sepiidae > Acanthosepion > Acanthosepion pharaonis. The sequence goes on along the minus strand of CAHIKZ030004081.1, from coordinate 4,268,048 downwards.
TAAGTCTTTCAGTTAGCATCGTCGGCACACACAAACACACACACACACGCACACACCCAAAACACACACACATATATATATGTGTGTGTGCGTGTTACAACGATGCTAACTAATATATATTTATACAATATATATTTATTCTTTTCCGTTTTTGATGTTTTATTAACGTAGTAAAAAATTTTGTGGGAAGATTTTCTTAGGTCGCTTATTTAATAGTTTGTTTTGGTCTGGGAAGATGATTAAAGCTAATTATTCGTCTAATGTTTAGATTGATTGCCATAGTCTATTCTGTTATTTTGTCGGAGGACAGTTTTTAATTTATTTATTTGGATTGATTATTTTCAATTGTTTTTGCTTATTTTTATTATTTCTAACGATTATTTTAGCGGGGACGATATTTATATTTATATTTACATACGCTCCATCTCTGATATTGAGCACTTTATCCCATAAATATAGCACACTTTAAAACTATATTTATTTACATATATATATATATGTGGGGAAGTAATGGATAGCGGTTTGGATTGAGGAATCGCAGAGCCGAGTTCGAATTCCAGTCGAATCCATTACATTCACTTACGTGCTAATACCCTTGGGAAAGGTATGAATCCTCTTCCTCTCCCTCCAGCTATAGGTAAATAGCAGGACAGACTGGGTTCTATAGCCTTTAATGGCAACTGGTCTAGGAGAAGGACAACTCTGAATTCGAAACCTGCGGAGGGTCGTTTGGGAACCTTGTGGCATTCGGTGCACCAGGTCTCTGTATTCGGCCTTTCAAAAAGTGTGGATGGTCCTGCACGAAACCTTCACCACTATAATCAAATCTCATGTGCCGGTGTCGGGCTGTCGATTTCCTGGAAACTGATCGGCTTGACCCTCATACGTCGAATCTCGACAGGAGAGTCGACTATATATATATATATATATATATATATATATATATATATATATATATATATATATATATATATATATATATATAATCTACATTTGGTTAACAATTGTTATCTGAACAGGTTTTATTATGAAGGATAGTTATTTCTTTTATAAATTTATCCATCTTCTTTTCCTGAAGATGAATAACGTGAGTCGAAAGTTCGGACGCTGCTCTGATCTTGGATATTTCTTGAAACTGCAGCAGCCGAGCTTGCAAAGCGTAACGAGATATATAATTTTAAGCAGTACATATTTACACTATCAATATTCGGACTATTGACCTCGTCTTTGTTGTTGTTACCAAAAGGTTTCGGACATTGTGCTCTCCGGCCTTCATCAGGCGTATATCGATCCGGGTAACCTATAGAAAATACATAATTACAGCACAGTAGTGGGTTCAATCTCTAGATGGGATTTCCCCAAACATGGACAGTGGAACGAGAACAGTATATCCCCTGTAGATTAAATAAAGTGTTCAGTTCAGAATTCCCTGTAGGTTAACCAGATCGATATACACCTGATGATGGCCGGATGACACAACGACCGAAACGTTGTGATAACAAAAAAAAACGAGGACAATAGTCAGAATATAAAAAGTGTAATTAATGATAACTCCTCATCCGATGAATTCACACAGAGATTATATATATATATATATATATATATATATATATATATATCGCGGCCTGACGATTGCGTCTAGCATGAAACAGCCTGTCGCCTCTGCGTGTTGATTTCAATGTTCACTTTTATATTTACATAAGCTTTATCTTCGATATTGAGCACTTTATCCCATAAATATAGCACATCTTAAAACTATATTTATTCATATATATATATATATATATATATATATATATATATGGCCGATGGGATACCCGACATGCCCGAGTGTACATGGCTGCTTGGATGGCAACTGGTCTCGGAGAAGGACAACTCTGAATTCAAAACCTGCGGAGGGTCGTTTGGGAACCTTTGTGGCACTTGTGCACCAGGTCTCTGTATTCGGCCCTTCAAAAAGTGTGGATGGTCCTGCACAAAACCTTCACCACTATAATCAAATCTCATGTGCTGTTGTCGGGCAGTCGGTTTCCTAGAACTGATCTGCTTGACCCTTATACGTCGAATTCGACGGGAGAGTCGACTATATAGCAGGTGAGATACCCGGCATTGCCCGGCTGTACATGTCTGCAATTGTATAACCGCACCCCCTGTATACCCGCACTTCCCTGTCTAGAAATGTCTGCTCGAGTCCTCGCCTGCATGCATCATCCGTCGGTATACTAATCTAATTCCTCCACTCTCATCTTTTTTACGGTATGTCCTTCGCAAGTGTTTGATTCCATCGATAAACCTTCTTGTATGGTCGTTGCTCAGCGTTAATTTGCTTCAATGTTTTAAATATTCAGTAAATTTCTTATGACCTTAATAACTTTCAAATAGGATGGCATTGCTTACAAATCTAATAATCAAACAAAAACAGAGATGAAGCGTCAGAGCTTGATTCAACTACAAGTGCAAACGCATGAACACATCCCTCCTTATTTGCACGTTTACTGTAAAGCTGGAGTTAATAATAGGTTCTTCGGGAATTTTTCCCTTGATCAATGATCCTTCTCAAACAATTTTTGCATCAAAGTTTGTTCTAGTGACAATTTAGGATGGAATCATATGAAGAAACTATTGGATAAACGACAAAAAGCTAATTTTGGACCTAGTTTGTCGTAGATTTCGGACATTTAACTAAAATAATCTAAAGCAAATATCCACGCAAGACAATTGATGTGTGATATGTAATTTACATGTCAAATTTGGAAAGCATCGCGTGACAAAAAACGATCTTTTTGAACAATTTTTCGTGGTTTTTCGTTAAACGCGGGGAAGCGAGCAGGAGTAAAACCACACTATCTTATTTCTTGCAGAATGGCAATTTTTTTGCGACATGTTTGAAGAAAATTGGATAAAAACGAGTAAATTATTCAAGTTTTTATTTTAAGTAGTATGAAAAACCTTATCTTTTCACAATTGTTTGCAAATTTTGTGTGAAGCCAATATCGTAGGAAAACTATCAAGCACTCTACATAAACCACGTAACATGCTCGCTGTTTTGCACTAAGTGTAAGTAAAAAAATTGTTCGCCTTGGCTTTTGCAAAAAGCCGTACCGACCTTCAGTTTATTCGTGTTTTTTTTTTTTTTTTTGCCAAACCCGGGGGTGGGACCTGGAGATTGAAATGTTGGTCTTGACCTATTTTCATAAATTTGCAACATGTGTGTACATTTTCGTCGAAATAGGTCGAGAAATGTGAACGTGCATTAATAGGATACCCAGACAGACCAGACAGACATAGTGACGAACACCGACACACATAAACAGCTTCTGTTTATATATATGTATATATATGTAAAGGATGTAACAGTAAATTCAAAAAGTCGTGTAACAGCATCCCATCAAGTGTTTAATATAAAAAATAAACACACTAAACTATTTGAGTTTCTTTTTTTCCAGGTTTTCAGATAAGACGTTTAGCCATTTTTACTCCATTTGTCGCAAGAATCACTGAAAATCTTTGAGGTATTCAGCTAGAAAGAGAACAGGTTAAAATTGTTTTGTGTCAGTCCCACTATGTCTTCCCAAATGAGAAATGGTGTGAGAAAAAAGCTCATTCAGGCCTTCAGTAATCGCACCACATATATACTCTGACTTCCATCTTCAAAGTCCATTCAAAAACTATCAAGAGAGCGGTAAATAAGTTTTAAAAAGAGGGAACTGTCGAGGGAAAACTTGATCAGGAGGTCACAATATCCAATAGAGTCATAAAAATTCGGAGATTTCCAGTAAGATATCTTTAATCATTTCTAAGATACAACGATTCAAAGATTAATCTAACAATTGTATAATTTTGCTGTTACACACCGTGTATATATATATATATATATATGTGTGTGTGTGTGTGTGTGTATGTGTGTGTGTGTGTGTGTGAAGAATATATAGAAAATAGGAAAGAACTCGTTAAGTAAATAATCCAAAGTTCTTAAAAAAAATTTCGCTTGAAGATGGAACAGATCTTCGTACTTTAATTCAATTTAATTCAAATAATTATATTGAAGTTTTCAGCTCTTGTTTTGAAACATGAGAACTCTTATGTAGCGTGTTTGAATCATATTTTTTAAATAAATATTTTAAATATATATATATATATATATATATATATATATATATATATATATATATATATATGTATATATGTTCAATAATTAATATAAAATATCAGATTTTTACCTTCAAATTTATATTAAAAACACTGTAATCAAGCGCTTTCCAATGGCTGCATTTAGGTCGCTGACTGTTTGGGAATATCAGACGCCATATTCTTGGAGGTGCGGATGGTGTAATTGATAATGACTGGGAAATGGAAAACGTAGAGTTGAGTTCCAGTTTCAGTCCAGTTCGTTTTATTTATTTACGCGTAAATAACCCTGGAAAAGGAATGAAACCACATTTTCTCACCCGTTATTCAATAGAATCCTTACATTTGATTTGATAAGATCCATCAGAGGACGAAATGCATCGGCTAAGATAAGATTACCTTTTCTCTTTATTCATATTGTTTCTTTTTTCCAGATATATTTTAGATATATCAGAAGCCTGTTTCGTTGTATCACAGCTCATCAGTGTGACTAGACGTCTGATTTAAGTCGGGATTGAAACGACCGATTTGCCATCAGTAAATACATAGAGGGAGAGAGATGGAGAAAGAAGCGAGTGCGTGATTACAGTTTAACTATAGGCTGCTGGTGTGCAACAGTCAATTCTATTCTGTTGTATCATTCAGAGTAAAGCCTGGCGCACCGGTGTAAAAAGCGTTGTACGCGTCTAATTAAGATATCTGATTAATTATCGAAGAAAAGTATATCTTTTCCAGGAAGTATTCTATTTTTCTTAATTGCGAAAATGCCAAGTTGTTTCAGAGCATTTTTTCGAAACTATCTCGTCGTATCACCCTTAACCCTATTTTTCAATTACAACGTCTCATTAAATATATACGAAGCTAATCCATGTACATTTACAATTATCTATCTATCTATCTATCTATCTATCTATATATCTATATATATATATATATATATATATATAATAAAAAGGCTTAAACACTAATATTCCATGGTTATAATTTGTTCCATTGGAATCGTAAATACGATCCAATTCATCAGACCTACAAATTCAAAAAGAAAACAGAAAAAACAACTCCGGAAATAAAAATAGAATTTAGAGAGAGTGTAAGTATGAGAGTGTAGGACAAATGTTAGAGCAAAAGAGATGGGTAACAGACGAGAGAAGGTGGGGGATTAAAACTTAACAGAGAGAAGTTTTAGAGAGGTGAGTTGAAGACGGTTTAAGTGAGAGAAATATGTATGCATATGTATGTGTATATTTACCACTAATATTATCTATATATATATATATATATATATATATATATATATATATATATATATATATATATATTAAACAAAAAATCCCAAATCACCTCATATGGGGAATAGCCTATTTCAGCAAGCGAAGAAATCGTTCAACCATCTTATCAAGCCCTGGTTTGTACGGAATTCCACAAAAAGAGCTCATTGTATTTATTATTACAGAGCAAATGCACAATTAGATCCCAAATCACCTGATATGGGGAATAATCTATTTCGGCAGACGAAGATATCGGTCGTCTGTCAACCCCGGTGTGGACTGAATTCCTGTCAGAAAAAGAAATTTAACTGTGAATGCTAAAACAAAAAAAAAAAAAAACAGTCGAAAGACATTTTTTTCTTTTTGCTTTTACGGCTAAATTTCTCTTTCTGACACGAACTCAGTCCACACCGGGGTTGATAAGACAGACGACCAATATATTCGTCTGCCGAAATAGACTATTCCCCATATGAAATGATTTTGAATTTTATTGTGCATTTGCTCTGTAATAATAAATACAATGAGCATTTTATATTTTAACATTTTATATTACTATGAGCCGCTTGGATTATGGTATATATAATATATTATATATATTATGTTATATATATATTATGTATTATATATATATTATATTTATATATATATATATATATATATATATATATATATATATATATATATATATAAAAGAAATATAGTCTTAAGGTATGCTATATTTATGGAATAAAGTGCTCAATATCAGAGATAGAGAGTGTAGATATATAAAAAGTGAACATAAGTGTTGACTTCTATGTTCACTTATATATATATATATATATATATATATATATATATATATATATATATATATATATATATGCCGAATTCTTCAATTGTTAGATTAACATTTCATCCGTTGCATCTTAGAAATGATTAAAATACCTCACTGTAATTAACCGAGGTTTTAAAAACATTATGGGACTCTACTTTGAGCAATAAGAATGTATCATTACTCTCCAAGCTTAACAGAACTTATTCAAGATGATCTTTTCCCTCTCTAACCTTCTAACTTTCTGTCCTGGAGTAACAAGGTGCCCACAGGTTTCACGTACGATATCATTTTGAAGTCTTTTTCATTGCTCTCTAGACTGTCATAGCTGAAATTCCTCTCCCACGGGCAAGCATCTTATGAGATGATTTGGATCTTTTCTAATTGATCTCTTTAGCCCTAAGTTGAAATTATGGCCCCATATTTCTGTCATAACCTCCTATATCCAGTTCTCCTCTCTACTGTTCCCACTTTTAAAGAACTTATTCACCATTCTCTTGATGGTTCTTGAATGGACTTTGAAAATGGAAGCCAGAGTATTAATGTTGGTACCATTACTGAAGGCCTGAATGAACTTTTGTCTCTCACCGTTGCTCAGTTGGGAAGACATAGTGAGGCTGACGCGAAACGATTTTAACCTGTTTTCTTTTCTAGCCCAATGTTATTTTCAGTGATTCTTACCACAAATGGTGTCAATATATATATATATATATATATATATATATATATATATATATATATATATATTTATAAAAGACATTTTTTATGTTTAACGTTCTTTTTATAGATACAAGTATTTAAGTAAATGCTCTGTTTATAATAAACAGTATTAAATAACATTTATAATATTATAAACGGAGCATTTACTTAAATACTTGTATCTATAAAAAGAACACGTTAAACATAAAAATGTCTTTAATAAATAAATTGTCGGACTTTGTCCATTTCTTAATATATATATATATATATATATATATGTGTGTGTGTGTGTGTGTGTGTGTGTGTGTGTGTGATATTTATGACATAACTAACAATAAATCTGTAAAAGGACAATATGAATAAAGACAAAAGGAGAACTTATCTTAGCCAACGCGTTTCGTCCTCTGATGGATTTTATCAGATAAAATGTAAGGATTCGACTGAAAGCAAATAACTGGGGTGAAAAAAGTGGTTTCATGACTTTTCTAAGGTTACTGGCGCGTAAGTAAATAAAAAGAACTCGACTGAAATTGGAACTCAGCTCTCCGTTTTTCAATTACACCATCCGCACCTCCAAGTATATGGCGCCTGATATTCCCAAACGGCCAGCGACCTAAATGCAGCCATTGGAAAGCGCTTGATTACAGTGTTGGTGTTTTTAGCCCTGCTATATAAATTTGAACGTAAAAATCTTATCTGATATTTTATATTAATTACTGAATTTTTTTTTAAAGAACTTTGGATTATTTACCTAACGAGTTCTTTCCTATTTTCTATATATTCTTCACACACACACACACACACACACACACACGCACACATATATATATATATATATATATATATATATATATATAAACACACACACACCGAGTGTTACCCAAAACTGTATAACTGATTAAATATTGTACCGGTGTATCTTAGAAATGAATAAAGATATCTTACTGGAAATCTCCGAGATTTTTATAACTCTATTGGATATTGTGACCTCCTGATCCAGTTCTACTCTCTACTGTTTCCATTTTTAAAAACTTATTGAACGTTCTTCATATATATAACTATGAACCTAAAAAGAGCCAGGCAAATCTACCTAGGTTTCACCTACGTGGATCGTCAGAGTACACTGGCCAGTGTCCCCCTGACGATCCACGTTAGGTTCATAGTTAGATTTGCTCTGCTTAGTGTGTTGAGCACTTTCCTTAGTTATTTTTGCTTTACTTGTGTTAGTGGGTTGTTTTTTCTTTGGACTCTCAGCTTGGATTCTGGACGATTGTTTTCGCCTCAATTACATGTTCTTAGTTCTTTCTTATTTTTCCTTGGGTATTGGTTTGTTCATTTACAAGTCAAAACGCCTAAGGTTTTTCCAGACGAATATGAATGTTGAATATGAATGTTGAAAATCTTTATTATTGCTGCTATAATAATAATTGCAATAATAAAGATTTTCAAAAATAACGGATTCGACATAGATATAAAAACTAACCTAAACGAAGTAGAATTTCTAGATGTTACCTTCAACCTAAGAAAAGGCACATATAAACCATACAGAAAACCCAATGATTAACCACTCTATATACACACATCTTCCAATCACCTGCCTTCTGTAATCAAACAGATACCAAAATCGATTAACCGCAGGCTTTCCGACAATTCCTCCAATGAATCCATATTTAACAAAGCAAAGAAAGACTACGAAACAGCCCTAAAAGATAGTAGATTCCCAGCAACACTCACATACTCAGCACAGAACGCAAAAAAGGCCAGCAGGAAAAGGAATATCATATGGTTCAACCCACTGTACAGCAAAAATGTAAAAACAAACGTAGGAAAAAAAATTTTCAAACTCTTACACAAACACTTCCCGGAATCAAGCACCCTACACAAAATATTCAGCAAAAAGTTGCACCAAGAACATGGCACAAATAATAAAAAAGTACAACAGGAAAACTATCAACAAACCACACGAACAAATTAAACTCACGTGTAACTGCAGAATAAAGAACAAATGTCCCTTAAACGGTAATTGCTTACAAAACAACGTAATGTAACAAGCCACGACAAAATCGCCAGATAATAAAGAAAAAGTATACATAGGAGTAACTGAAGGACCCTGAAAACAAAGGAATTATGCACACAAAACATCTTTCACAAATAGTAAATACGCGATCAGCACAATGCTTTCTAAGTATATCAGGGAAACTAAAAACAAAACGAACATCACACCAAAAATATCTTGGAAAATAAGAAAAAGATCATCAGCCTACAACACCCAATCCAAAACTTGCAAACTTTGCTTGGAGGAAAAAATAGCTATCATCACCTTCCCAGACCAAAATAAATTATTAAATAAACGATCCGAGTTCATCTCAAAATGCAGACATGAAAACAAATTTCTACTACGTTACTTAAAAATCGAAAACTGAAAATCAATAAATGAATAAAATGACAATAAAATAAGTGAAATAAATTAACCCAAACAAATTACCAAATCACACCGGTTAGAATAGACAAAATAGAATAAATAAATAAAAAAATCAACAAAAAAAAATCAATGAACCCAAATAAAGTAAATAAACAAATTAACAAACCAATATGGCCAAAATATTAGTTAGACTATAAAACTCAAACCAAAAATTGGACGAAAAACATAGCTATAACTGCTATATAACGATAAAAAATACTACGTTACTTAAAAATCGATAACCGAAAAGAGTACATAAAACTATACAGTAAAATAAATAAATAATAAAAAAACAAGTAAAATAAATTGATCTAAATCAATACAAATAAATAAATAAACAAACAAACCGTTCCCGACAAATTACCCGTTAGACACCATAAAACCACCCCACCCCCCAAAAAAAACAAGTAAAGATAATCAATCCAAATAAATACATGAAGCAATAAACAAATTAAAAACTGCCCCCGCCAAAATAATAGTTGGAATAAACCACAGCAATCAACCGCAAAATTGAATAAATAGTTTTAATTATCTTCCCAAATCAAAACAAAATGATTAAATAAGCGATATAAACAAATATTTACTATGTTAATAAAACACCGATTAAAATAAAAGCAAAGAAATAACTATATAAGATAAGAAATAGAAATAAAAATAAATAAAAATAAATAAAAACAAGCAAAATAAATTAACCCAAGTAAATAAATAAATAAATAAACGACTTCCGGCAAAATAACTGCCAAAATAGACTACCCATAATACACCACTGACCCGTATATATAAATAGCCGAGAGAAAAACAATACCCATGGCCTGACGATTGCGTCTAGCATGAAACAAACAGCCTGTCGCCTCTAAGTGTTGACTTCAATGTTCACGTAAAGGGAAGAGGCTAAAGTTGTTTCAACGAGAGAAGAGTGTATATATTAAAAAGAGAGAAACTGTAAACGTCTTTATTTGTAATGTGGATATATATATATATATATATATATATATATATATATATATATATATATATATATATATATATTAGGGGAAGATGTATGACACTAAGTGGGAAATGTTTTTCGTGTGACGCGTTTCTTCCTTTAAGACTTCAACGGACGAAGTATACGGACGTTTGTAAATTTAAATTTAAAGTATTTTTAAAAATATCTTTTAGAGTGAAAAAAAAACACCCCCAAAACAAACAGACCATGATGGATGTAAAATAACAGATTCAAAAGTGATAATTACAGTTTTTGTTTAGTTAATCATTTTAACTGGCTTCTAAATTTTCTATTTTTGGTTTAATTGAATCACAATGCCAATGGGGCTAAACTACAATGGGCGTTGTTTCTATATATATATATATATATATATATATATATATAACTATTATAGATTAATTGATTTAAAATATGTTTTTTTCCGCTACACAGTTCTAATCATGTTTCAAACATGGTTAGAACTGTGTAACGAAAAAAACATATTTTAAATCAATTAATTATAATATTAATGCTCTGTAAATTTACATTGAGTACTATTTTGTAAAAATAAAATATCTATAAGAACACTGGATTATATATCTTACTGTTCTTTCTTTTTAATATATATATATATATATATATATATATATATATATATATATATATATATATATATATATAAACTATGAACCTAAAGAGCCAGGAAACCTAATAGGTTTCACCTACGTGGATCGTCAGATTACACTGGCCAGTGTCCCCTGACGGTCCGCGTTAGGTTCATAGAAAGATTTGCTCTGCTTAGTGTATTGACCACTTTCCTTAGTTATTTTTGCTTTACTCGTGTTAGTGGGTTGTTTTTATTTGGAATATGAGTTTGGATTCTGGACGATTGTTTTCGCCTCAATTACATGTTCTTAATTCTTTCTTTTTTTATTCCTTATTTTGCCTTGGGTATTGGTTTGTTCATTTACAAGCCAAAACACAAAAGGTTTTTCCAGACGAGTATAATTACTTATATTTATAAGATTTTATATATATATATATATATATATGTGTGCGTGTGTGTGTATATATATATATATATGTATATGCATACTTTGTCAAATTAATAAATATGTATATGTATACTTTGTCAAGTTGTATATGTATACTTTGATCCTTGTTTCTATATATGTATGGGGTACCCACGTTGAACTTACTCTTGCGCTATATCCCATTCGAGGGGGGGGGTCGGTCGTCAAATACTTTTAAAAGCGTTACAATTGGATAAAACCTCTATTTTACCAAGTTTAGCGCTTAATCTACTAACACTACTGCTGATATTTTATTTCCTTATCTCCGTTCGTATGTTGTATGTGTTGCATAATTTACTTTAAATCTCGAGGCTATTGCAAGTAGTTACTTAATAAAATTTATAATTTTAAGTAATTAATTATACGTTAGATGTGACTAATCAGTTTGTGTACAACAACAACCCTGGTCAAATTTGCACTGAAAATCCGATTTTGTGAATTTATGGAACGATATCTATAGAAAGTAGAAGAATAAAGAAGCTAAAGGCTAGATTTACTAAACTCAGAAGTTTATAGGTTAATAGATATTTTTCCTAATTTTTATTCTTTTTCTTTAGGATGGAAAATATTGTTAATCGTTTTCATTTTTTCTCTCAAATTTCTTAGCACGCCACAAATATGGTTGTCCTATTTTTCTAATACTAAGGAACGTTTGAGATAATGTCGCTGATTCGTTAATAAAAGCTAATGTGGAAATTTAAATTGAAGCCTACTTTTTGTATAAAAATGAGTTTTTGAGATTTTTAGCGATATTACTTAATTGAATTTTTCTAAGATTTTTAACAGGGTTTTCCACGCACACACACACACACACACACACACACACACACACACACACACAGTTAGATGCAACCGTAAGTTCTATGCTAACAGTTTCTTTACTCACGCTTCTCGTCTGTGGAAGTCTTTTCCGGCAGCTTTGCTTTTCAATCAAGTTTGGTCTTCAAAAATTTAAATGCAATTTATCACTCATTTTCTTAATTTTTCTTCTTTTATTGTTCTCGCTCCGTTATACACCCTTGTGCAAATTAATTGAAAAAAAAAAGTATAATTACGTTATTATTTACTTTCTTTCGTATTATTCCAATGAAACATGACCCAGTACACATATACCAATGAATATGGTAGATATCTTTCTTTTCATATCTATCTATCTATCTATCTATCTATCTATCTATCTATCTATCTATCTATCTATCTCAGTCTCTTCATATCTATCTATCTATCTATCTATCTATCTATCTATCTATCTCAGTCTCTTCATATCTATCTATCTATCTATCTATCTATCTATCTATCTATCTATCTATCTATCTATCACAGCCTTTTCATATCTATCTATCTATCTATCTATCTATCTATCTATCCTTCTGAAAATTAATTGAAACAAGTAATTCCGTTATTATTTACTTTTTTCCTATTTTTCCAATGAAACATGACTTGGCGCACATGTTTCTACTTCATATGTCCATTCCAAGAAGTCGTTCCTTACAGACTGACCATAGATTTTCGATTGGATTTAAATCAAGAGAATTTCCGGGCCAGTCTAGAGTAGTTTGATTTCCTCACTGGTAAGGCTTGCAAGTGTGTTCGTTCGCCTCCTTGGAGTAACGTCCATCGCAGACAATGGCCCTAATCGACAGTTGAGACAACAGTGTCTGAGGGTGATAAAAATCTGATGCAGTCACGGATGACGCAATATATTTCAAGGCCAAATAAATGTCATTATACAACCAGAAAATAGATTGATATTACTGCACACCACTGCAAATGACCTAATCTGAGAAAAGAAAAAAAAAGAAAAGAAATCGATTGCGTTCTGTCGTTCTAGTGGGTTTAAAACTGACCGTATGATGAAATAAAGGAAACTAAAGCGGTTGCTTCAATTAATTTAAACAAGGGTGTAATGTTTTTCTTATATTCTCTAACACCCAGTAACAACATACGTATTAGTGTCTTTGTTGCCGTGCTTGGGTTGAAAAGATTTTTTTAAAATATTTAATAAAAATATATAGATAAATAGTAAGAGAATTTGGAATAAACTCTGTTATTCTCTACAAAGAGAACATACATGAAGACAACAGCGAAGAAAAAATTACACAGGTTCTAGATCATAAATTGATCACAGGAAATACACACTGGGCGTAGCTATAATCATTATCCGGGTAACAATGACATCTGAGTGTCATATGTGCCTTACACTTTCCCCGCTCCCAGGAAAAAGCAATCAGAGAATGGGGTAATCCAAACAGGAATCTGTTTCAAGACACTGAGAGATCGCGTGGAAGACTTCGGAATCGGGTTGATCTTTGTTAACAGAAAACCTGGTTACTATGACCTGCTCAAAAGATAATAATAATAATAATATTAATAACAATATAAAAAAATATAAAAAATAAAAAACAATGATGCCAGAAACGGAATCTTTAATCCAATGACGGCATCGGAATGATTTGAGATTTCGTTGATAATAGTTGCCCCACAGAAAAAAAGTTGCAGTATAGCAATTTTAAAATGTTTAGCCTAGTACGGCACAAGACCAACAAATAAAGAGCTCTCGGTGATGATCGAGCTTATTACTGTAGTAATTATTTATGAAATGCGATTGTTAAGCATTGTGTCACATCAATACACATTATATTAATTTTAAAATCCTTATCATAGTACGACACAAGGCCAACTAATAAAGACCTCTCAGTGATCATCGAATTCACTACAGTAGTAATTATTTGGGGAATTCGACTGTTAAATATTGTGCCACTAAAAGACTCATTAAAGTGTTTAATAAATAGCCGAATGCACACAAAGCCAACAAATAAAGAGCCCTCAGGGATCATCGAAATCGTAGCCTAGTACGATACAAGGTCAACGTATAAAGAGCCATCGGAGATGATCGAGCTTATTACAGTAGTAATTATTTGTGAAATGCGATCGATAAGCATTGTGCCACATCAATAGGCATTATATCAATTTAAAAAGTTTAGCATTGTACGACACAATGCTAACAGATAAAGTGCTGTCAGGGATCATTGAAATCGTAGTCTAGTACGGCGCAAGGCCTCAAATAGGGTACATTTTGTGGGGAAAAATCAAATGAGTAGCTTATAAAGCATTTCGCCGTGTACTTATTTAATAATCTCAGTGTAGCGATATCAGTGCCAACCGATATTAAATGAAAACATCTGAAGAAATTGTTTCAGACAGTTATTGTATTGTTGGGCATCAGCTAAGTGAAATGGACCTCACAAGCATCATACCAAACGACCCTAACAAAGAGGGTTACTGAGTGGAACAAGACCCTGGGTTCTTGATAAATTATTTTCTAAGATAAAGATGACAAGACAATGAACGCCGTTCTCTATAAGCCAGTGGTCACTGGCAGCCGAAAACAGAGACCCACAGAGAGCGACGTAGAAAGTAAGACACGTCTGTTCGACCCCCCCCCCCAACTTCGCCACATTTCAACTTCACCACTGTCTCGCTCGTCTTAAGCCGGAGGTTTAAAGTGTATAAAAATTGGCTAACTGCTACAATCAGCTCATGGTCTTATTTCGTGGGTAAAAATTGGTCAAAGAGTTATTTTTCAGCTACAAGCTTTTGACCGCAGCACTCTGAGAACGAACCTTGTGTCTAGACGGTGAGGTTAATTTGCAATACAATCACCCAAACTCTCGGTCTCTTTTGAATGGTATTATCTCCATCATCATCTATAATATTATTGTGCTATGTTCTGTGTACGTAAAATGTTGGCGATGCCTTTCAAGGGTAAGTAATTGATGCGAGTTTATTAATAAAAACGTACGTAGTTGTTAAAATTATAAAAAAACGGGTAACAATCAAGTAAACGCCAACATTTTAAGATTTTAATTATTTAAATACGAAGCCCTATTAATTTATTAATTTATATAATTAAACATTGGATTAATATTTTGACTCCCTGATTCGGCATAATTTAATTTTGTATAGATGTCCGAAAAAATACATTGTAAATAATTTAAACTTCTTTGAACTTAAATTTCGGTTCTGTTTGAAAGATAATGGCCTAAAGCTATTCCGAATTACAAGAAAAATTAAATTCCGTACATAAATAAATTTTTAGACATTTTAAAAACATTGTAACATCGTTTTCACACTCATCGACTCACCGACGGCCATTCTATACAGAAAATATTAACAACAAATTTAAAATTCTCTTTAAAATCCAATATTTGTCCTAGTGATGGGTTTCGAAATCTATTAATAAATTTGGTAAATTTACAGTATAAGCACCGAAAACCCCTGGTATGAAATTGTCTGTTTTTTTTCGAAAATGACATTAAAACATTGCGCTTGATTACCGTTTAGAAGTTATGGACAAAGTTCGACTTCTTTCTCGTCACGTATACAGAACATCCGCCATTAATTGCTTGATATACATACATTTGCCTCGAGTAGTCATGCGGCTCGGAAGCTTCACTTGTCTTGATTACTGCGCAATGTGCGAAGTTTGAAATGAACGCGAGAAATAATGCACGAAAAACGTAAAATCCGACAAGTAAAATAAGATTTTCTCCTTTTTTTTCAAAGATGTTTATTTTTATGTGTCGCGAAATTTTCTTGAATTTAAAGATTCAAAAATTACATCTTAGGGTAAGATACTGTTTCATTAGCTATAAGCAGATTTATTAAGGACAATAAAGAAAAAAAATACTATTCATTTAAAACTTCTTCTTAACAAATAACTCATTTTAAAATAACAGCCGCGAAAATCGCGCAGTAATCAAGATCAGTAAGATACGAAAATCTGTAAAAAGGCTGTTAACTAAGTAAACTTCCGCGCATTACGACTAGAGGAAAAACATATGTAAACAACGCCACTGATGGCAGCTGGAAAACGCGAAAAAGATCGAATTTACATTGACGATATATCGAAAACGGTAATCGAGCGAAATGTTTTCATGTCAATTTCCAAATAAGCAGGCAATTTCACACCAGAATGGTACATTGTCATTACCGGAGACTTTCGTTGCTTATACTGCAAATTAACCGAATTAATAATATGCATAATTTAATAAACAAAATTAATTAAATTATTTGGAACTTCTTGGCAGTCCGATGCGCTCAAATTGGTAACTGATGTTAAAAACGACCAAGTGTCTGTTGTTAACTGGGGCAATGGGCGGCTTGTTAATTTTAACACATCCAAAACTAAACTGCTCTCTGTTAATCATTAGAGAGACAGTCAGACTTCCAGCAGAATGGCTGATGCTATCTGACAATTTAATTAAAAAAAAAATTATTTAATAAAGCTTCACTTCTACAAAGAAATAATACTTTTCATTGCAAAAAAAAAATATCAATTAAAAACTATGCATTTAAAGCTCATTTTTTTTTAAAGAAAGAAAGCGCATTTTAAAATAACTTTTGAGGAAACTGCGCAGTAATCAAGACGGGTAAGAAGATACCGAAAGCTGCAAAAGGGCCGTTAACTGAGTAAGCTTCCGCGCATTACGACTAAAGGAAAACGTATGTAAACAAGGCCAGTAACGGATGCCGGGAAAGCGAAAGAGATCGAACTTACATTGGCTATAAATCGAAAACGGTAAGCGAGCGAAATGTTTTAATGTCATTTTCCAAATAATCAGGCAATTTCATACCAGAATGGTACATTCTTAATAACGGAGACTTTTTGTGCTTATATTGCAAATTAACCGTTTGCGTGTCAACACTACGTAAGTAAGACACATCTGCCAAGTTTCTTTTTGTATTTTTTACTTGGTGCCTCGACTACAAGAATTTAAGCGCGCTGCTAGATTGGCATTTTGGTCCCAGAATCATCAAAAATGTAAATTCAACATCAGTCGCCATCTTCTGTCTTCTTGAATCCCGTTCATCTTTTGTCTTTTCCTCAGTCCTCTCTATTCTTAGTCTTTTCTCTCATATTTACTCTCTGTAAACACTTGCGTACTAGTGGCATTCCCGCCTTGTTAGAAGTGAAGTGATTAAAAAAGGAAAAACAGGCTACGACAATAGAGCTCTGCAACTATCATATCAGACACCATTTGACCAGACTGCCACAAGAAGTTCAACATTAGTCTTTATGAGCGAACATAAACAAGGGGACATTATTTTCGGCACCGTCTTCTTATACGCTTGGGTCTGTAATAATCGTCACTCTACGAAGAATATTAATTTTTGTAAAAATGAAGTTAAACTCCTGTTATTCCAAACCAACCACCGATTATTTATTTATATTTTGTGGACACTCACAGAAAAAAGGAACCTTTTCTTAGAAAATGAAAATTTGGAATTAGGAAATTGATTTTAAAACTTCATTCAAATTGAAACTCTTTAAATTCTAAAACTTCACTCGAGTTAAAAAAAAAAAACATCAAAATTATAATTTTTAATCGTGTCACGTGATGTCTTTCCTCGTTATCTAAAAAAATCAACAGATATGTAGCGAAGCTTAGATCTGGCATGTGGACTTAAGTACGGGTCATCCAGTCCACTGAGGTTCGATCTCACAACTCTGTCGTAATTGATCGAACAAAACAAGCCCGATATATATATATATATATATATATATATATACATATACATATATATATATATATATACACACACACACACACACACACACATATATATATATATATATATATATTACAAACATTATGTTTGCTTATTTTTAGCATAATCCTTTCATATTCACGAATATTTTTCCGAGTATAACAATCAAATGAGCCATGAAATGCATTTTAATTGTGATAATCACTTTTATTTCCCAAGTTTGTAATTTATATAATCAGATATGCCTAAAAGAGAATTTTCTGCCTAAACACACACACACACACACACACACACACACACACACACACACACACACACATATATATATATATATATATATATGTATATCCAAGTATAGGATTGGTGTATACGGAATAATTTCCAATAACCAAAAAATACGATTCTTAAAAGAGTGCTCAATACACAGTAGAGAAGATTCATTCAAAAATTATAACATGCCTCTCTTATAATGTTATAAAATCGCTACAAAAATACCCATTTTGTTTCAACACTTCTGGTGTTTTGTCAAGTGATGGTGTTGAACGTAAAGTATATATATTATCAAACATGTTTCGACTTGAGGGTACACTACAAATTTAATCTTCACCAACTTTGTAAATTCGGCTGCCAGTACCATTCCAGTAAGTACGCGATTCCTCATGGTATCCTTTACATTTATAAGAGCCAGATCAGGCCGAAAATGGAGTACCGTTGCCATATTTTGTCAAGAGCTTCCCAGACATCACTTTTCAGTTTTGATAGAGTTTAAAAACATCCCCGAGTCCTTCTTTCTCTCTCTCTCTCTCTCTCTCTCTCTCAGGAGGGATGTGAAAAGTCTCTCACTTCTCTGTCACTTCTTCCATGGAAAGTACGGACGAACTGTAATTTTTGGTTCTGCCAGTCCTAACATTTACGGCTAGTACCCGCCATGCCAGTTACTTTGTAGCAGACCTCGCACATTCCCTCTGTATTCCATCGGCAAGAAGTTCCACTCAAACAGCTTCTCGTGAATCACTGTTTCTGTAGAACAGACTCTCAAGAGAAGGTTTCCCCGATCACTACAATCTTAAACTATTCAAGTCTAGAGTCAACCGACATCCTATAAACTACCCCTTGACGTAACCCTTTACCTCGTGTGACTCTGAGTTTTGTACAGGGTGAACCTTACTGTAAAAAATATTACCGAAATATTTCGCTCTGTTAATCCAATATAAGTACAGCAAAAAAAAAAAAGAAAAAAAAAAAGACAATTAAAGATTACTTATTTCCGCTTTGAAAATGGCGCAATATTACTATAAAAAACTTGAAGGTGAATTAGATAAAGCTGGTAATAACTTCAAAATTCATACGTGGCTATAGATTCGTACGAGGCTATAGATTTGTACGTGGCTATAGACATATGGTATATAAAAGGTTTTCAAGTTTTGTGTATTTTAGGTGTGGTGGGAGTTCACATATGTGAAGAAGAAGAAGAGTTCAAAACTTTTTGTTTCAACCTCTGACAGCCTATTCTTTTTTGGTGGTTGTAATGAAACAAAGTTCTCGGTGTCTCTTGGATGTAGCCGTTTTTTTTTTGTTCAAAAGTTATGAGAAGTAAGTATAAGCATCGTATTAATGGCCGACTTCAAGTCAGCCTTACGCTGAGTTGGAACAACCAAAAGTTTGTACATTATCGTTGGAAGGTTCAAGCACGTTTATGCTATGTCCGTTTTCTTTTTTTCCTGGTCCAGAAGTTTGGGTAGGTAAGAATAAGCATCGTTATAATGGTCGAGCTCTATTCAGACATTCCCTGTGTTGGAAGAACCAAAACAAAAAGTTTGACAAACGCTTGTGGTTTTGAATGCCACGTACAAACGTCATGCGCTGGAAAATGGGAAGCAGAAGTCAGTCGTCAGTGGATCGGGGTAACTTATTTGCCTCAGTGAGACCGTCTGTTTTCCTCACACTGCTGTATCTTGGGGCAAGGAGGAAAAGGAGAGACAGGATATCATTTTATATACTTAACTAGCGCCGTCTAACAGCGTTTGGCGAAACCAAATATGGTAATCGTCTTTGCGGTTCCTTTTCTACTAGCATCATGGAAAAATATACTTATTTTTTGTTTTCATTATTATAATTTTATTCATTGATTTTATTTCTTTTCCTCAATACAAGTCGATTGGTAAAGAAAAGGATGAAAAATGATTAAAAATTATGGCTTTTAGATGGTTGAAATTTAATCGCAGTAAAAATTTTCATATCAACCAAAGTGATTTTGATTCTCTCTAAATAATTTGTTACAAATTTACATATCATTCATTTATTCAAATAAACAAAATTCTAGAATAGTCTTACTCTCTCCAAAGATTTTTCCCATTACCTGCTTATTTCAAACCAGGTTTCCTGTATATTTTTAAGTCATGTTCACACTGTACAAGGCCTGAGAGCCACTCGAGGTAGAAGGCTACAAAGTAAGACGCAGAGTTTATGCAGATATGTGGTGAAGATAACGTTTAACCTTAAACTTAAGCAAGTTAAGATTGTAGTGATCGGCGAAGCATCCTCTTGGGAGTCACTTTGTTCTACCTCGAGGTAGAGGGTTATAGAGTAAGAGGCAAGGGTTATAAGAATATTTGGGGAAGGTAACTGTTAACCCTAGACTTGAACAAGTTAAGATTGCAGTGATCGGGAAAGCATCTTCTTGGGAGTCACTTTGTTCGACCTCGACGGAGAGGGTTACAGAGTAAGAGGCTCAGTTTATGCGGATATGTGTGGAAGATGGCGGTTAACCCTAGACTTGAACAAGTTAAGATTGCAGTGATCTGGAAAGCATCCTCTTGGGAGTCACTATGTTCTACCACGAGGTAGAGGGTTGCAGAGTAAGAGGCAGGGTTTATATGGGAAAAATAACGGTTAACTCTAGACTTCAGCAGGTTAAGATTGTATTGATCGGAGAAGCATCCTCTTGGGAGTCTGTTTGTTCTCCCACAAGGTAGATGGTTGCTGAATAAGAGGCAGAGTTTCTGATGATATGTGGGGAAGATAACGGTTAACCCTAGATCTGAACAGGTTATGATTGTAGTGATCGGGGAAGCATCCTCTTGGGAATCGGTCCAGAAAGCAGCGGTTTTCGGAAAGAAGCTGATGGAGTGGAATTTACATCTCATCAATGGAGTACGAAGGGAATGATCTTGGTTCGTTACAATATGCTTACTATTGTTGGTTCCTAGTCGTAAAGCTTAGAACAGTTGAACTAACGAACGTAGTTCGTTAGAGCATTTTCTATGGAAATAGCGATAGAGCCACGAGAGGCTTTTCGACATTTTATCTCTGAGTAAAATTTGTTACGGTTTTTTGGGTATATACTATATGACTAGTGAGCGAGTCAAAATGACTTATTTCCCTTTATAGTCGACCAATAGAAGGTTGACCAATCAGAAGCCGCTGAACATTGTATCCGTCGTGTATAAAGGCGGCCATCTTTGTTTTCTCACCGGAAGGACCAGAGGAAAGTTGTCCGGCGAACATGACAGACGGAAGAACTATGCTCTGCTACTTTGCTGCGATATCCACTGCGAACCTGCACTACGCTGTCCTACTGTCTCCGAAATGTTCACTGCCAACCTCTGGATTCTATACCCGAAGACGACCGTCATGAAAATGTCTAACAAAATGTTGTAGCGTTGAAAGTAATTTGTCACACAGAAGAACGCAGAGACGATTTTGGAATCTGTCGTGACTGGAAAATGAAGCCTCGGCAGCTCCTGCCCATATATGGCAAGAGTACTCCATTTTTGACCCGATCTGGATGTAATGGTAAAGGTTAGCAGGAGGAGTCAGGTACTTACTGGTACACTACAAGGAACCGACCATTTTCCCAGCATCTTTAACTATGGACAGTATGTACTTGAAATATGGGTTGATTTTAGGGCCTAACAGACGATCAAGTCACGGGCCTTCCCTGAAGGAACATCAGTTTATCGTGATTGATGGTAGCTCAGGATCAGATCGGCGATTATAGAATGTTTGGTTTTCGATGTATTGAATGCAAGCAATCAGTTCCCCCCACCACCACTGAGATGTCAGAGAAGAGCTTTCTAAAGATGGATAATTATTTACATAACATCATGCGCCACTGTTAGTTGTAGATCATTTTGAATTTAGTCAATGTATCTAAATTAAATTTGGAGTTAATCTGTTGAGTAATGAATTTAAAATGAAATTAGACTTTAAGTGATTTGCGTTTTAAAATGTCAATTTGATTAAACGATTATTATTGCAAAGAGAACTTCGTTACTGGAAAATAGTTCCGTGTGCATCGCACTCGAAAATAATTAAATTGCGCAAAACGAGCGATCGAAGTTCAAAATGGCAGCCGACCGGCTTTTAGTGACGTCACTTACGATGTACTGACTGTTGTAATGCAATTAAGAAAGGCACACCTTTAAACTGCAACACAATTTTCACAGATTATGGAAGATGCGTTTAAATAGTGAAACAAAGTTTCCAAAGGTCACAATGAGAAGATTTCTAAAGCATATGATCACGTAAATTATTAATGAAACGTAAAATCATCTGATACATATCTATCTTAAAGAAATAATACTCCATGAATTTGTTTATATATATATCGTAATCAAATGCATACTAATTATAAACAAAATGAAAATATACTAAAAAAAATAGTAAATACTAATATATCCACAGCAGACCCTAGCAAAAAAATTAGGTTAATCATATACGACACTAAATCTAGTTTATCCAACTTAATTATTCGCAATGATTCTTCCCCCTCCCCGTTAGCGATTTGCAGAAAACCAACATAGTTTACAAATTCAAGTGCCCTTTGAGAGATTAATAATATTTATGTTGGTCACACCACAAACTCGCTTTCACGGCGCTTGACTCTGCATTTAAATGATAACATTTTTAGACATTTAAAACAACATACCTGCCTGCGTACTCAATTCTGAAAAATCCTTGTTGAAAACACAACTATACTTAATCATGAAAACAATAAACAAAAAAGTAAAAATTCTTGAAGCTATATACATAAAACAGTTGAAACCTAATCTGAACAAAATAAACTATGAAATCTCCACAAATATCCTTAAATGCCTATAATTTATAACAGAAGCCATTGGTTTATACCAACGATATCCCATACTAAATACTTCTCGTTTTTCACTCTCGCGTGCTCATGTGTGACGTC
Organism: Acanthosepion pharaonis; assembly: GCA_903632075.3. Classification (NCBI taxonomy): domain Eukaryota; kingdom Metazoa; phylum Mollusca; class Cephalopoda; order Sepiida; family Sepiidae; genus Acanthosepion; species Acanthosepion pharaonis. The sequence goes on along the minus strand of CAHIKZ030004081.1, from coordinate 4,244,898 downwards.
ACGAGCTGCGACGCGATTTTGGCTGCCGCGTCTCGTATATACGAGTTTGTCGTTACTTGGAAATTTTTCATGCAGCAAGGGCGGACTATCATTGTTGTTTCGTCCGTGTGTTGTTTGAAAGATTGAAATTGTCATCTTTCATAATGGCTTGTGTAAGCCGATAGCTTAGACTGGAGTTATACATGTATCAATATGGTGTTTTCCTTTCGTCTTTCAACGATAATGTGATTAAGTTTATCAGACAATATGAAAGGAACTTACTTAAAATAAATAGACAAAACTTGTCAATATTATTTAATGAAACATACATTAATACACACACACACACACACACACACACACACACACACACACACACACACACACACACACACATATATATATATATATATAAATATATATATAGGAATTGAGCGCTCTTGGCTACTGATTAGACTGTATACGTCATGTATGTAATACGCTAGAGGATTCTCTTTTTCTGTCGTGCGCTGATAGCTCAGGAGTAGAGTCTCTGTCTAATACCAAATTGGATGTCTAGCGAAATAGGCTATATATATATATATATATATATATATATATATATATATATATATATATATATTGCGGAGATAACCTTCACTTCAAATCAATGGCCGGGGGCTATATCGGTGCGTAGGTGACTAATGAGTTCGATCTTCGCCCTGTAAAGTCTGTTGCAGTTTTGACATGGGATTCTGGTTATATATATATATATATATATATATATATATATATATAACTAGATCATTTGATTCCGCTATCTTGGTTTCAAGAAGTTGTATTGAGCACTTTTTAGTATTACTTCTTTCTGATCTAATCCAACACTGACAATTCACCTTTTCAGTCGTCGTCGTCGGTGTGCTACGGGATATATGGAGAACTACTGGCTGCCCAGACGTCTAGTTCCCCCTCTCGGCCTTACTAACAGAGTCCAAAGGAGAGGATAAACCAATACAGTTTGGTACCAGCGCGGTTGCAGGAGGTTCCGTCCATCCGCCTTAGGGGCTCCACTCCGGGTTTGAATTCAGAGTTGTCCTTCTCCTAGACTAGCTGCCATCCAAGGCTATGGAACCCAGGCTGTCCTGCTATTTACTCATAGATGGATGGAGAAGAATATGATTCAAACCTTTCCCAAGGATATTACATTAGCATGTAAGTGAATGTAATGGATTTGACTGGAATTCGAAGTCGGCTTCCTAAATCCAAGCCGCTATCCATTACTCCACCGTGCCTCCTCAACCTTTTCAGTATATATATATATATATATATATATATATATATATATATATATATATATATATATATATATATATATATATAGGGCAATCCTTAAAAATCTGTTCGGTTATAATGTATTTCATCAATATATTCAAATATTCATCTCTTCAGGTCGAAATTTTTTTTTTTTTATTAAATGGAATCAATTTGACCGGGTTGAAGAAAAAAAGAAAAAAAGGAAAAGAAAAATATTATATTAAAAGAGGAAGAACGGAACATAAAAATTTCAATATAAGGTTTAAAAAATTGCCGGGAGAGAGAAAAAGAGACGGAATGGGAAGTGTGGAGAGAGTAGGAGATAGGGTGAGCGGCAAGGAAAGAAAAGAAAGGAAAGACGGAACAATTAAGTATGAGCCGATACGGTGACCTAGAAATTATTTTTTTTCTTTAAGGGCTGAACAAGTTAAAATATATGGTAAGGGAGTGGGCCGGGTGAACAGGTTTAAATTATATACAGCGAAATGTCTAACAGACATGCCATTTTCGACAGTAAAAATAATCATCGCAATTTCAAATTAATAATCTCTCTCCCTTCCTCCTCCTCTCTTTCTTTCTCCACCACCCTCAACATTTTTTTAAACCTTATATTTAATTTTTTACTTTTATTTTTTCCTCTTTTAATATAAAAGTAAAAACTTTTTCCTTTCTTTTTCCCCTCTCCCTTTTGTCTGTACAAATTGATTCCATTTACCAAAGAAAAAAAAAAATTTCAGTCAGAAAAGATGAATACTTGAATATATTGATGAAATAAATTATAACCGAATGGAGTTTGAAGTATTATTATTATTGTAATAATAAGAATGTATATGATGATGATGATGCTCTGTTCCATTGAGCTCTCTGTGTATTAATGCCCTCCTTGGAATTATCCCTAGCAATTATCAATTGACAGCCTGTTTCATGCATAAATGCAACCGTTAGTCCTGATGTTTAAGCATGAAACGTCAATGTCCACTTTTATCTTTACGAACGTTCTATACCAGATATTCAGCATTTTAACTCATAAATATAGCATACTGTTGCAATGTTATGTTTGTTCAAAATAGCCGAGAATTAGGAAGGCCGTAGTTAGAGAGAATATCAAAGGAACAGAAGACGAGGTAAGGAAAACGAAGAAGAGGTTTATTAAAGACTTCAAAAGAAGAAGTTCAAAAAACCGCGAATTAGGAAGGCCGTAGTTAGAGAGAATATCAAAGGAACAGAAGACGAGGTAGAGAAAACAAAGAGGTTTATTAAATACTCATACATTGAACGAAAAAAAAAAAACTTGAGTAAAGTAACCACTCCTCAAATCTTACTCTAATGTAGCTATATGGGCTAGACGATTTTGAGCGTTTGTTTTGTATATATATGTGGCACCCATCTTAACCTCGGCTTTCTTTTACATCCTGTTTCATTGGGCATCCAGATAAATGACTTTAAATGCGTTACAAGTAAATAAAATCATATCATTTTTCCACGTTTCCGGTTTAATTTGATTTTAAGAATTTGTGTAGATAATTTTAAGAAGACATTTTAGCTCCTTGTTGTCTTTTTTTCCTTTGCCCCTAAACATAAAATTTAGTTCATTTTTCCCCCCTTCTTCGTATTTTTATCTTCAAAGATACTTGATTCGATTTCTTTATGTTTTTACAGTTTATCAACCCTTTACAGATTATTTAAAGCCAGAAAATAATTTTTGGAGATAATAATGAGTTACTAAAAAAATCTTGCTAATTAACCCATAGTTGGGGGAGACAATGCGGATTCATACATTTCTCATTGGTATTTGCGTGTAAGTGATTACAACGAACCCAACTAGATTTGGAAATCGGCACCTGATGTTTGCAAATGGTCACCCATCTAGGTACTGACTAGGTTCGGAGATTCTTAACTTCGGAGTTCCTACGAGAACCCATGTTTCGTTATGAGATAGCATTAAGACATTTTGAAAATGACTAGTTTTGAGGACAAATAAATTTAATTTTATAGTTTCTTTTTTTTTCCTCGTGAACATTTTATTTTATATTCAACCAATGTCACCCATGAATATAATTTATTCTATTTATATATATATATTTTCTATATTATCTCTATTTTTTTTATGAATGCATTCTTTTCATCCCCAGAATTCTAGACCGGGTAAAAAGTGTTGTCTAATCACATGTAATTACCCAGATAGAATATTTTTTGCACTTAGAGAGGGACGGTTACTATTAAGTGTCCCGTAACCACTGACAGTCGCAGGAACAACGCGTATACTGCAGCCGCAGCAAAAGTTTTATGACTTGTGCAATATAGCCTGACGGGGTCCAACCTTTTATATCTTATATTAGCAGTAGAGCCCGGCGTTGCCCGGGGATATAACAGTAAGAGATAGATCAAAGATTATTGTTTAAGGTTGACGGACACGCATGTCTTAATTAGTTTTTTTTTTCTTTTTTTACGAATTGGTCAAACCCAAACTCAAACAAAAACATTGTTTTCAGTCGTTATGAGTCTACCGATTGAATAGAATTTTATTATAAACAATTGTCTTGCAAATGGAATTTTTTAAGCATTCTGAATGTAAAAATAAAGAAAAAAGTGTGCAAGACAATAAGAAACACTACCTGCCCAAAAAAAGTGAAGTTTTGTTGAAATCGGTTGAAAAATGTAGGAAATCCGATCCCATATATAAACGAACACACACACACACACACACACACACACACACACACACACACACACACACACACAACCTGGGATTAATAATAAGTATAACTCGATATGAGTTGTCCCCTTTCATTCTCGTGATGCCTCTTAATCGTGTTTTCAAATTGATTTCGTGCAAAAAAAATTGTGTTTTTCCAATTTTGGGCGCTGTCAGAACCACCGATCCAATATATAAACGTACAGACACACACACGCACACACACACACACACACACACACACACACACACAATCTGCGTTTTATAATAAGTAAGATATATATATATATATATATATATATATATATATATGCATTCGGATCCGTCCTACGATTACAAAAATCAAGGGGGAGGATGATCATGATCATCATGATCATGATCATGAAGAAGAAGAAGAAGAAGAAGAAGAAGAAGAAGAAGAAGAAGAAGAAGAAGAACAACAACAACAACAACAACAAAATGTAGTTAATTTTTGCACGTTCTTTGAATTTTTTTCTTCAAAGTTACTTGAGAATTCTTAATTGTTTTTTTTTTTTTGCGGGGTTTTACAGCTTAGAAAATTTTCGCCTTGGTGGTTATTTTTTTGTAGGACACCAGGATCCTTTTCTTGCCACTCTGAAACGGAGAAAAATGGCGTAGTTTGGACACATTACAAGGCATAATAGCCTGCACAAGACCATCATGCAAGGCACCGTTGAATGTGGATGGAGGAGAGGTCGCTAACCCAAAAACTACTCGTCATGACTGTAACAGAATTGCTGATGGCTGCCGTTGATAGAACGTTATGGGAAAGAGTTAGTATGGCCTCTGCATTTAAACCCACCCTATGATTACAAAATTCTAGGGGATTATGATGATGATAATGATGATAAAAATGTAGTCAATTTTTTAACGTTCTTTGAATTTTTTGTCTTCAAAGCTACTTGAGAATTCGATTTTTTTGTTTTTTACAGCTTATCAGCCCTTTGGATGTTATTTAAATCCAGAAAAAATATTCTAGCTTGTAAGAATTTTTTTGAGATAATAATAATTTATTGAGATAAATCCTACTAATTAACCCATAGACTAAGGGGATTCATATCTTTCCAAAATGTATTTACCCCTAAGTGAATACAACAAACGCTACTGGAAATGGTACTCGGCCCATGATTTTCATAAGTGGTCACGTATCTAGTTATTAACCAGGCATGATGTTGCTTAACTTCGGTAATCGGACGAGAACCCGTATTTCAACGTGATATTGACATAACTTAATTTCATTTTACAGTTTCTTATGATATTTTTTGTTTCCTCGTAAACAAGTTATTTTATATTCAACCAATGTGACCCATATATATTATTTAATCTATTTAGTTCGAGAAAACGTTGATTTTATTTTATTAATGCATTTTTTCCTCTTCAGAACTCCAATCGGTTAAAAACTATGTCCAATCTCAAGGAACCCAGCTAGCTAACACAATTTTTATTGCACTTAAACAAGGAAGGTCAGAATCTGTCCCCGATGCCTGAGGCGCTCCAAAAGGGGAGTGCCAACAGAGACGCAGACATTCCCGACACTAATCTCATTTACACATGGGATTCTTAATTTTATATTCTGCCTTGTGGCGTATATTTCGTTTGAGTGTGTCTAAGATAAATTGGCGTTCCACTTGTTTAACGGTTAACAGTGTATAAAATGGAATCAGCGATACGTTTTCGAATTCCGGCTGAGGCGACTTGCGTTCAATTCTCACGATTATTTTGAAAAAGCAAACATAAAAAAATACAAAACAACCCCCCCCAGCAGGCAGTTATGGGGCTAATTAGCCCTCGACTCTTGATTGGCAAGCAATCTAGAAGTAGAAGAAACCTGAATTCGAAACCTTCTTGAGAGCAACTTGGAAAACAACTTCTCCATCTTTTCCACAATAACAGAACTTACGGCCGTATCACGTAGAAAAACACCGGCTCCTGTACAATCACCGAAGTTAAGCAACGTTGAACCTGGTCAGTACTGTGATGGATGACCGCTGCGGAATACCAGGTGCTGTAAGATTGGATGTGCGTGTGGTGTAATGGATAACGACTTAGAATGTATAAAATTGAATGAAATGAATACATTTTTCCTTAGGTTTCTTTTTTTTTTTTTTTTTTTTTTTACTAGATTAATTTCCAGGGGTATATATTAGTAGCACTGTTCCTTGAAGGTAATGAGAGTTAGGGAGAAGAGAGAGAGAGAAGGGAGAGAGAAAGACGAAAAAGAGAGGGGAGAGAGAGAGGGGTGAGAGAAAAGAAGAGAAGAGAGAGCGGAGATAGAGAGGAGAGAAAGAAGAGAGAGAGTGAGAGAGGGGAGAAAGAAGAGAGACGGGAGCGTTTTTGAGTTAACGACAAGAAAAAAATTGGAACTCTTGTTGGTCATTCGTCCCCCATTACTGCCATCATGAATACTGATTCACCGCGTAGTACTTCCGGTGGCCTTTGGCCTATTTACTTCTTTTACAGACTTTCCTTGCAGAAAATCACTACGCACTACCGTAAAGAAATGTAATTTTTTTTTTTGGTAAGTGTAGTTTTATTTATAACAAAAACAAATTAAATAATACAATAGAACCTTTTTTTCCGTTTCGAATAGCAATGACCAATTAAAAGAACAAATTAAATGATAGAAATAAAGCATTTTTTTTATATTTTAAAATTGAAAATAAAAAAAAAATAACGCACAAACTTGGTAAATCAATTTAATGTTTTTTTTTTTTTATTTTTTAATTTGTCCCCTTTTCTACACAGAAAGAGAACCCTATAGCTAACCTAAACACCTAACCTTAAAGTTAACCCGGTTTATTGTATTATTTAATTTTTTTTTAATTTGTCCCCTTTTCTACACAGAAAGATAACCCACCCTAACCTTAACACCTAACTCTAAAGTTAACCCGGTTTAATGTATTATATGATTTTTTTTATTTGTCCCCTTTTCTACACAGATTAACTTTAGGGTTATGTGTTAAGGTTAGAGGTGGGGTTTTCTTTCTGTGTAGAAAAAGGGACAAATTAAAAAAAATAAATAATAAAATAAACCGGCTTAACTTTAGGGTTAGGTGTTAGATTTAGGGAGGATTTTTCTTTCTGTGTAGAAAAGCAGACAAATTAAAAAAAAATAATACAGCCAACCCTTCTACTTTTACCAAGTTTCCTGTTATAAATAAGACTACACTTATCAAAAGAAAAAAATACGATAATGCGTAGTGATTTCAAAAAGAGACATAGCTGTAAAAGAAGTAAATAGGCCACAATTCAAACTGCTTTAGTATCAAGTGAAACGGCCAACACTTTGTCGGAAGTGTAGGGGCGATGAAACAATGTTTAGGAGAGATGCCAAAGAGAAAACGTTATTAAGAACTACAAAGGAGAAAAAATTGTGGAGAGCCATGATTTCTTACACACATTATTGTCTTTGTCACTTGTAATCCTTTACATTATCATTTGTTTGTACATATCGCTTCGTGTTTTTTCTATATATTCCTTTACATGGACACACATCCGGAATCTGCCATATTTGTTGTGGGTATTTCAGGAGACTTACGTGTTTATATCTCAACGCGTACACCGACACGCAACAAACTGTCTATTGATCCGAATGTACTTCATTTAAGTTTCATTATGAATCGTTGATTACATTTACGTCTCGTCAGATTGTCAGTGAGTCGAACTACTTTAGTACCACGTGAAACAGCCAACACGTTGACTGGAAGAAATGTACCTTTTCTCTAAAGCGCTCTCTGACGATTGAAGAAATACTGCCGGGGGTGCATAATGAAATCAGACGAGTGGACAATATTCTGTCTCTTTGCCATATCGAAATCGAGATGTCGATCCAGGTTTATATCCCCAAGTCACGTCAATAAATAAGGTTAAGTGTTGCTTCGTTTCAATTTGCGTTGATAGTTCAATAAAGGCGTCATCGATGGACGTCTTTGCCTGAAGTGAATTAAAATGGCGTTCTCTAACTTTAAAAACAAAAATGAAGCAATCAATGTATTCAGACTTACGGGTTAAAAATATTGACGTCGTATTTACTGACTAGCCAATTCCAGTTGAGTTCCTTAGATTCTGTAGTGACATAGGCAAAATGAACTTTCTCTATTTTGCAATAATAAATCAGTCGTCAGTCGGTAATGAAGTAGAACATCTACGTCATAAACTAGAAGACGTCACATCACAAAGACTTCCGGTAAAGGCTTGAATCCAACCTTTCTCCTCCAAGTTATGGGTAAATAGCAGGACAGACTTGGAGAAGGTCAATTCTAAATTCATCCCAGGCTGGAGATTGTTGGGCATCATCAGGCTATTTCGCCGAATACACGCTACGCCTACCGGTGGTGATCCTATGGGAAAAGTGACCGTGAATTAATTTGAACGGTACATAGAATAAAAGAATGAGCTGGGGTAAAGGGATGGCGGAACAAGGTTTACAAAAATTTAAAAAAAAATCTATTACAAGTTACGAAGGATAGGAAGTTGGGAAGAGCCATAGTTCTGGAGGGAGACGGCACATAGAAAAAGATGGCGAAATAATAGTTTTCTTTTAATAGAAATATGTGCCTAGTAAAGAAAACATATGATAAAGGAAAATTAAACTTAACAACAAACACTTAAAAAAAATGAATTAAATAAAAATATCGTTAAAAAAAAAGAAATGCTGGACAATCTCCTCACAGATGAAGAAGAGACTTTAAGCGACAGAGATGTGGTTCTACTGACGAGTGTCCTTAGAAGCAAAGAAGAGAGTGTTGGACGGCTATGTAATATCTAATCTCCTATATGGCAGTGAATGCTGAACAATCTCCTCACAGATGAAGAAGAGACTTGAAGCAACAGAGATGTGGTTCTACTGACGAGTGTCCTTAGAAACAAAGAAAAGAGTGTTGGACGGCTATGTAATATCTAATCTCCCATATAGCAGTAAATGCTGAACAATCTCCTCACAGATGAAGAAGAGACTTGAAGCGACAGAGATGTGGTTCTACTGAAGAGTGTCCTTAGAAAAAAAGAAAAGAGTGTTGGACGGCTATGTAATATCTAATCTCCCATATGGCAGTGAATGCTGGACAATCTCCTCACAGATGAAGAAGAGACTTGAAGCGACAGAGATGTGGTTCTACTGAAGAGTGTCCTTAGAAACAAAGAAAAGAGTGTTGGACGGCTATGTAATATCTAATCTCCCATATGGCAGTGAATGCTGGACAATCTCCTCACAGATGAAGAAGAGACTTGAAGCGACAGAGATGTGGTTCTACTGACGAGTGTCCTTAGAAGCAAAGAAAAGAGTGTTGGACGGCTATGTAATATTTAATCTCCCATATGGCTGTGAATCCTGGACAATCTCCTCACAGATGAAGAAGAGACTTGAAGCGACAGAGATGTGGTTCTACTGACGAGTGTCCTTAGAAACAAAGAAAAGAGTGTTGGACGGCTATGTAATATCTAATCTCCTATATGGCAGTGAATGCTGGACAATCTCCTCACAGATGAAGAAGAGACTTGAAGCGACAGAGATGTGGTTCTACTGACGAGTGTCCTTAGAAACAAAGAAAAGAGTGTTGGACGGCTATGTAATATCTAATCTCCTATATGGCAGTGAATGCTGGACAATCTCCTCACAGATGAAGAAGAGACTTGAAGCGACAGAGATGTGGTTCTACTGACGAGTGTCCTTAGAAGCAAAGAAAAGAGTGTTGGACGGCTATGTAATATCTAATCTCCTATATGGCAGTGAATGCTGGACAATCTCCTCTCAGATGAAGAAGAGACTTGAAGCGACAGAGATGTGATTCTACTGAAGAGTGTCCTTAGAAACAAAGAAAAGAGTGTTGGACGGCGATGTAATATCTAATCTCCTATATGGCAGTGAATGCTGGACAATCTCCTCACAGATGAAGAAGAGACTTGAAGCGACAGAGATGTGGTTCTACTGAAGAGTGTCCTTAGAAACAAAGAAAAGAGTTGGACGGCTATGTAATATCTTAATCTCCCATATGGCAGTGAATGCTGAAAATCTCCTCACAGATGAAGAAGAGACTTGAAGCGACAGAGATGTGGTTCTACTGACGAGTGTCCTTAGAAACAAAACTTGAAAAGAGTGTTGGACGGCTAAGAAAAGAGTGTAATATCTAATCTCCTATATGGCAGTGAATGCTGGACAATCTCCTCCTACAGATGAAGAAGATGAAGACAGAGATGTGGTTCTACTGAAGTGTCCTTAGAAACAAAGAAAAGATGTGAATGTAATATCTAATCTCCTATATGGCAGTGAGTGTCCCTCACAGATGAAGAAACTTGAAACAGAAAACGAGTGTCCTGAAACAAAAGAAAAGAGTGTTGGACGGCTATGTAATATCTAATCCCTATATGGCAGTGAATGCTGGACAATCTCCTCACAGATGAAGAAGAGACTTGAAGCGACAGAGATGTGGTTCTACTGACGAGTGTCCTTAGAAACAAAGAAAAGAGTGTTGGACGGCTATGTAATATCTAATCTCCATATGGCAGTGAATGCTGAACAATCTCCTCACAGATGAAGAAGAGACTTGAAGACAGAGATGTGGTTCTACTGACGAGTGTCCTTAGAAACAAAGAAAAGAGTGTTGGACGGCTATGTAATATCTAATCTCCTATATGGCAGTGAATGCTGGACAATCTCCTCAGATGAAGAAAAGAAAAGACAGAGATGTGGTTCTACTGACGAGTGTCCTAGAAACAAAGAAAAGAGTGTTGGAAATATCTAATCTCCTATATGGCAGTGAATGCTGGACAATCTCCTCACAGATGAAGAAGAGACTTGAAGCGACAGAGATGTGGTTCTACTGACGAGTGTCCTTAGAAACAAAGAAAAGAGTGTTGGACGGCTATGTAATATCTAATCTCCTATATGGCAGTGAATGCTGGACAATCTCCTCACAGATGAAGAAGAGACTTGAAGCGACAGAGATGTGGTTCTACTGACGAGTGTCCTTAGAAACAAAGAAAAGAGTGTTGGACGGCTATGTAATATCTAATCTCCTATATGGCAGTGAATGCTGAACAATCTCCTCACAGATGAAGAAGAGACTTGAAGCGACATAGATGTGGTTCTACTGAAGAGTGTCCTTAGAAAAAAAGAAAAGAGTGTTGGACGGCTATGTAATATCTAATCTCCTATATGGCAGTGAATGCTGGACAATCTCCTCACAGATGAAGAAGAGACTTGAAGCGACAGAGATGTGGTTCTACTGACGAGTGTCCTTAGAAACAAAGAAAAGAGTGTTGGACGGCTATGTAATATCTAATCTCCTATATGGCAGTGAATGCTGGACAATCTCCTCTCAGATGAAGAAGAGACTTGAAGCGACAGAGATGTGGTTCTACTGACGAGTGTCCTTAGAAACAAAGAAAAGAGTGTTGGACGGCTATGTAATATCTAATCTCCTATATGGCAGTGAATGCTGGACAATCTCCTCACAGATGAAGAAGAGACTTAAGCGACAGAGATGTCGTCCTACTGAAGAGTGTCCTTAGAAACAAAGAAAAGAGTGTTGGACGGCTATGTAATATCTAATCTCCTATATGGCAGTGAATGCTGGACAATCTCCTCACAGATGAAGAAGAGACTTGAAGCGACAGAGATGTGGTTCTACTGACGAGTGTCATTAGAAACAAAGAAAAAAGTGTTGGACGGCTATATAATATCTAATCTCCTATATGGCAGTGAATGCTGGACAATCTCCTCACAGATGAAGAAGAGACTTGAAGGACAGAGATGTGGTTCTACTGAAGAGTGTCCTTAGAAACAAAGAAAAGAGTGTTGGACGGCTATGTAATATCTAATCTCCTATATGGCAGTGAATGCTGGACAATCTCCTCACAGATGAAGAAGAGACTTGAAGCGACAGAGATGTGGTTCTACTGACGAGTGTCCTTAGAAACAAAGAAAAGAGTGTTGGAAAAGAGTGTTGGACGGCTATGTAATATCTAATCTCCTATATGGCAGTGAATGCTGGGCAATCTCCTCACAGATGAAGAAGAGACTTGAAGCGACAGAGATGTGGTTCTACTGACGAGTGTCCTTAGAAGCAAAGAAAAGAGTGTTGGACGGCTGTGTAATATTTAATCTCCCATATGGCTTTGAATCCTGAACAATCTCCTCACACATGAAGAAGAGACTTGAAGCGACAGAGATGTAGTTCTACTGACGAGTGTCCTTAGAATCAAAGAAAAGAGTGTTGGACGGCGATGTAATATCTAATCTCCTATATGGCAGTGAATGCTGGACAATCTCCCCACAGATGAAGAAGAGACTTGAAGCGACAGAGATTTGGTTCTACTGACGAGTGTCCTTAGAAAGAAAGAAAATAGTGTTGGACGGCTATGTAATATCTAATCTCCTATATGGCAGTGAATGCTGGACAATCTCCTCACAGATGAAGAAGAGACTTGAAGCGACAGAGATGTGGTTCTACTGACGAGTGTCCTTAGAAACAAAGAAAAGAGTGTTGGACGGCTATGTAATATCTAATCTCCTATATGGCAGTGAATGCTGGACAATCTCCTCACAGATGAAGAAGAGACTTGAAGCGACAGAGATGTGGTTCTACTGAAGAGTGTCCTTAGAAACAAAGAAACAGAGTGTTGGACGGCGATGTAATATCTAATCTCCTATATGTCAGTGAATGCTGGACAATCTCCTCACAGATGAAGAAGAGACTTGAAGGACGACAGAGATGTGGTTCTACTGAAGAGTGTCCTTAGAAACAAAGAAAAGAGTGTTGGACGGCTATGTAATATCTAATCTCCCATATATGGCAGTGAATGCTGGACAATCTCCTCACAGATGAAGAAGAGACTTGAAGCGACAGAGATGTGGTTCTACTGTTCCTACTGACGAGTGTCCTTATGAAAATCAAACAATCTCCTCACAGATGAAGAAGAGACTTGAAGCGACAGAAAAGAGTGTTGGAAAAAAAGAAAAGCTATGTAATATCTAATCTCCTATATGGCAGTGAATGCTGGACAATCTCCTCACAGATGAAGAAAAGACTTGAAGCGACAGAGATGTGGTTCTACTGACGAGTGTCCTTAGAAACAAAGAAAAGAGTGTTGGACTGCTATGTAATATCTAATCTCCTATATGGCAGTGAATGCTGGGCAATCTCCTCACAGATGAAGAAGAGACTTGAAGCGACAGAGATGTGGTTCTACTGACGAGTGTCCTTAGAAGCAAAGAAAAGAGTGTTGGACGGCTGTGTAATATTTAATCTCCCATATGGCAGTGAAATGCTGGACAATCTCCTCACAGATGAAGAAGAGACTTGAAGCGACAGAGATGTGGTTCTACTGACGAGTGTCCTTAGAATCAAAGAAAAGAGTGTTGGACGGCTATGTAATATCTAATCTCCTATATGGCAGTGAATTCTTGACAATCTATTCACAGATGAAGAAGAGACTTGAAGCGACAGAGATGTGGTTCTACTGACGAGTGTCCTTAGAAGCAAAGAAAAGAGTGTTGGACGGCTATGTAATATCTAATCTCCTATATGGCAGTGAATGCTGGACAATCTCCTCTCAGATGAAGAAGAGACTTGAAGCGACAGAGATGTGAATCTACTGAAGAGTGTCCTTAGAAACAAAGAAAAGAGTGTTGGACGGCTATGTAATATCTAATCTCCTATATGGCAGTGAATGCTGGACAATCTCCTCACAGATGAAGAAGAGACTTGAAGCGACAGAGATGTGGTTCTACTGACGAGTGTCCTTAGAAACAAAGAAAAGAGTGTTGGACGGCTATGTAATATTTAATCTCCCATATGGCTGTGAATCCTGAACAATCTCCTCACAGATGAAGAAGAGACTTGAAGCGACAGAGATGTGGTTCTACTGACGAGTGTCCTTAGAAGCAAAGAAAAGAGTGTTGGACGGCTATGTAATATCTAATCTCCTATATGGCAGTGAATGCTGGACAATCTCCTCACAGATGAAGAAGAGACTTGAAGCGACAGAGATGTGGTTCTACTGACGAGTGTCCTTAGAAACAAAGAAAAGAGTGTTGGACGGCTATGTAATATCTAATCTCCTATATGGCAGTGAATGCTGGACAATCTCCTCACAGATGAAGAAGAGACTTTAAGCGACAGAGATGTGGTTCTACTGACGAGTGTCCTTAGAAACAAAGAAAAGAGTGTTGGACGGCTATGTAATATCTAATCTCCTATATGGCAGTGAATGCTGGACAATCTCCTCACAGATGAAGAAGAGACTTGAAGCGACAGAGATGTGGTTCTACTGACGAGTGTCCTTAGAAACAAAGAAAAGAGTGTTGGACGGCTATGTAATATCTAATCTCCTATATGGCAGTGAATGCTGAACAATCTCCTCACAGATGAAGAAGAGACTTGAAGCGACAGAGATGTGGTTCTACTGAAGAGTGTCCTTAGAAACAAAGAAAAGAGTGTTGGACGGCTATGTAATATCTAATCTCCTATATGGCAGTGAATGCTGGACAATCTCCTCACAGATGAAGAAGAGACTTGAAGGACAGAGATGTTGGTTCTACTGAAGAGTGTCCTTAGAAAAAAAGAAAAGAGTGTTGGACGGCTATGTAATATCTAATCTTCTATATGGCAGTGAATGCTGGACAATCTCCTCACAGATGAAGAAGAGACTTGAAGGACAGAGATGTGGTTCTACTGACGAGTGTCCTTAGAAACAAAGAAAAGAGTGTTGGACGGCTATGTAATATCTAATCTCCTATATGGCAGTGAATGCTGGACAATCTCCTCACAGATGAAGAAGAGACTTGAAGCGACAGAGATGTGGTTCTACTGACGAGAGTGTCCTTAGAAGAAATGCTGAAAAAAGAGTGTTGGACGGCTATGTAATATTTAATATCTCCCATATGGCAGTGAATGCTGGACAATCTCCTCACACATGAAGAAGAGACTTGAAGCGACAGAGATGTAGTTCTACTGACGAGTGTCCTTAGAATCAAAGAAAAGAGTGTTGGACGGCGATGTAATATCTAATCTCCTATATGGCAGTGAATTCTTGACAATCTATTCACAGATGAAGAAGAGACTTGAAGCGACAGAGATGTGGTTCTACTGACGAGTGTCCTTAGAAACAAAGAAAAGAGTGTTGGACGGCTATGTAATATCTAATCTCCCATATAGCAGTAAATGCTGAACAATCTCCTCACAGATGAAGAAGAGACTTGAAGAGACAGAGATGTGGTTCTACTGAAGAGTGTCCTTAGAAAAAAAGAAAAGAGTGTTGGACGGCTATGTAATATCTAATCTTCTATATGGCAGTGAATGCTGGACAATCTCCTCACAGATGAAGAAGAGACTTGAAGCGACAGAGATGTGGTTCTACTGACGAGTGTCCTTAGAAACAAAGAAAAGAGTGTTGGACGGCAATGTAATATCTAATCTCCTATATGGCAGTGAATGCTGGAAAATCTCCTCACAGATGAAGAAGAGACTTGAAGCGACAGAGATGTGGTTCTACTGACGAGTGTTCTTAGAAACAAAGAAAAGAGTGTTGGACGGTTATGTAATATCTAATCTCCCATATGGCAGTGAATGCTGAACAATCTCCTCACAGATGAAGAAGAGACTTGAAGCGACAGAGATGTGGTTCTACTGAAGAGTGTCCTTAGAAAAAAAGAAAAGAGTGTTGGACGGCTATGTAATATCTAATCTCCCATATGGCAGTGAATGCTGGAAATCAATCTCCTCACAGATGAAGAAGAGACTTGGAAACAGATGTGGTTCTACTGACGAGTGTCCCTTGAAGAAAAAAGAAAAGAGAGTTGGACGGCTATGTAATATCTAATCTTCCCATATGGCAGTGAATGCTGGACAATCTCCTCACAGATGAAGAAGAGACTTGAAGCGACAGAGATGTGGTTCTACTGACGAGTGTCTTGAAACAAAGAAAAGAGTGTTGGACCTATAGAAATCAAAATGAAAACAGATGAAGAAGAGACTTGAAGCGACAGAGGGCTAGTGTCCTATGTTGGACTAATATCCTCCTATGGCAGTGAATGCTGGACAATCTCCTCACAGATGAAGAAGAGACTTTAAGTGACAGAGATGTGGTTCTACAGTGACGAGTGTCCTTAAGAAACAAACAGAAAAAAAAAGAGTGTTGGACGGCTATGTAATATCTAATCTCCTATATGGCAGTGAATGCTGGACAATCTCCTCACAGATGAAGAAGAGACTTGAAGGACAGAGATGTGGTTCTACTGACGAGTGTCCTTAGAAACAAAAAAAAGAGTGTTGGACGGCTTTTATGTAAATAATATCTAATCTCCTATATGGCTTTGAATGCTGGACAATCTCCTCACAGATGAAGAAGAGACTTGAAGGACAGAGATGTGGTTCTACTGACGAGTGTCCTTAGAAACAAAGAAAAAAGAGTGTTGGACGGCTATGTAATATCTAATCCCCTATATGGCAGTGAATGCTTGACAATCTCCTCACAGATGAAGAAGAGACTTGAAGAGATGAAGAAGAGACTTGAAGGACAGAGATGTGTTCATAGAAACAAGAAAAGAGTGTTGGACTGAATGCTGGACGATGAAGAAGAGACTTGAAGCGACAGAGATGTGGTTCTACTGAAGAGTGTCCTTAGAAGGAAAGAAAAGAGTGTTGGACGGCTATGTAATATTTAATCTCCCATATGGCAGTGAATGCTTGAACAATCTCCTCACAGATGAAAACAAAGAAAAGAGTGTTGGACTTGAAGCGACAGAGAATGCTGGTTCCTCACTTGACAGAGATGTCCTTAGAAACAAAGAAAAGAGTGTTGGACGGCTATGTAATATCTAATCTTCTATATGGCAGTGAATGCTTGACAATCTCCTCACAGATGAAGAAGAGACTTGAAGCGACAGAGATGTGGTTCTACTGGCGTGTGTCCTTAGAAACAAAGAAAAGAGTGTTGGACGGCTATGTAATATCTAATCTCCCCATATGGCAGTGAATGCTGGACAATCTCCTCACAGATGAAGAAGAGACTTGAAGACAGAGATGTGGTTCTACTGAAGAGTGTCCTTAGAAAAAAAAGAAAAAGAGTGTTGGACGGCTATGTAATATCTAATCTCCTATATGGCAGTGAATGCTGGACAATCTCCTCAGATGAGATGAAGAAGAGACTTGAAGCGACAGAGATGTGGTTCTATGTAATGAGTGTCCTTGAATGAAAATCAAAGAAAAGAGTGTTGGACGGCTATGTAATATCTAATCTCCTATATGGCAGTGGGTGTTGGACAATCTCCTCACAGATAAACTAGAGACTTGAAGCGTCAGAGATGTAATTCTACAGAAGTATGTTGAGAATACTATTTCGCGAATATGTGAGCCACGTCGAAGTTCTAGAGACAATGGTCGCAAAAAGGATAATTCTGCTTAACTTCAGGAAGAACAAGTTGAAATTTCTCGGGCCCATAATGAGGAAAGATGGCTTAGAAAATTTGATACGCAAGACAGATTGAAGGTAGGAAAGACATATGAAACCAACGTATGACGAAATGGTGAGCTAGAGTGAATCGATGGTGGATCAGTGTTTGGAAGAGGTGGCAAAATGATAGGAGTTATTAAGAGCTGCAATTGAGAGAAAATTGCGGAGAACCATTATCCCCAACGTACGCGACACATAGAAGAAGAAGTTATTTTTGATTTGCGTTATGTACAATCGAATGAATATCTTTATTTCTAATTAAGTAATTCATCGAGTCTGAAAGAAACCTCAACAGAATGCAGAAAGCACTGGACGGCCGTTTCGTCCTATATTTGAGTCTCATCAGCAATGCGCATCAACTACCCAGGATTGAAACCCGGACAGTAAGGTTATTAAGTAAACGTCATACCAACTGTTTCAACGGGCCTCGGTGACGAAGAGGTCACAAATCAGACTCAATATGGCGCCGCTCGCTCACATATTCCGTGGTGGAACTCAACTGAGATTCTCTCTAACCATAGGACTGTGCCCCCAGGAGCTACGACTACTATCACCAAGCCGCTCAACCTTGAGCATTAGAAGCCGATTCAAGCAATGATATAGAAATTCTTGATTTCTGTTGTTATTACCACCGTTGTGCAATGCGGCCTTTTCAGGTGTCTCTCGATCATGGCTAACTTTTGATGATTTTTCAAACAATCTTTTGTATAATAGTCCACTTGTTCATCTGGGTAGATTTCTCTATTCTCCTCTGTTTTTAGTGGTAGGTGGGTAGTGGACTGCGGCTTTCTTGTTACTATAAACGAGTATGAAGATAACCCCGTGGTGTTGATGTGACATGAAATTAAATTAAACCGTCTCATGGAGAAAAACAAATCGTGATGGAATGGTTGCTTAAGAAGCTATCGATTCTCACCTTAAGAATTCTGGCGCCGTGAAACCCAAAACTGAATTCGATGTTCCAGAATATTTATACATCAATTTGCAATTAGATAGGATATTGACTTTAGTTAGCCGACATTTGAACAAGTTGGCACCGGATACATGATTCTCAGACCCTAGTTACATAAGTAAAATGAACAGTAGATATTTACACTTATTTTGCCGAGGGGTTGGTCTCTGAGTATGTACATGTGTAATTGTGTGCAATTTTGTGTGTGTGTAATTGTGTGTGTGTGTAATTGTTTGTGTATGTGTAATTGTGTGTGTGTAATTGTGTGTATGTGTAATTGTTTGTGTATGTGTAATTGTGTGTAATTTTGTGTGTGCGTAATTGTGTGTGTATGTGTAATTGTGTGTAATTTTGTGAGTGTGAAATTATGTATGTAATTGTGTGTAATTTTGTGTGTGTAATTTTGTGTGTATGTGTAATTGTGTGCAATTGTATGTGTATGTGTAATTGTGTGTAATTTTGTGAGTGTGAAATTGTGTATGCGTAATTGTGTCTAATTGTGTATGTGTAATTGTGCGTTTGTAATTGTGTGTAATTGTGTGTGTGTAATTGTGTATGTATGTGTAATTGTGTGTAATTTTTTGTGTGTGTAATTGTGTGTGTGTAATTGTGTATGTATGTGTAATTTTGTGTGTGTGTTATTGTGTGTGTGTAATTGTGTGTGTATGTGTAGTTGTGTGTGTGTGTAATTGTGTGTAATTTTGTGTATGTGTGTAATTGTGTGTGTGCGTGTGTGTGTGTGTGCGCGCGCGCGAGCGTGTGTCTTCGGACATCACGGTAAACAAAAAGTCCCATAGTACATTCTTCTCAAGGTGCCGTGTCACTTTCAGACGTACCATTTCAGACGTACCATTTCAGACGTACCATTTCCTGTCCTTCATAGCTTTTAAGATATGTCTTTTTTGTTATTCTATTTGTTCAGCCATCTTTTTACTCAAGCTCACTAAGTAGGTTATGCGGTTTTTGACTGAGTCCCTCTTTCCTCCAATCTGTTCACTGAGTAGAGAATTTTCCTGATGTATTTTATTCAATAAACACATATATTGAAGTCTTGATGTGGTTATGCGTTGCTCTAGTAGCCTACACAGAACACAACAGAATATCAAAGCAGACTTTACAGAGGGATTGTGCAAGAATCCATTGTAATTGTACTCACGACATTTTAGTGCACACATACAATGCACTCATGTGTACGACATAACTATCTCTAAATTTAGAGCCAAACATTTAATTTGAATATTGTTTTATTTCCAGCTGAATTCGAAAACAACATTCAAATTAGACGACTGGCTCTAAATTTAGAGATAGTTATCTCATACATATGAGTACAATGGATGTCTCCAAGAAAAACAATGTTCCTTCGTAAAGTCTTCTTGTACTTCCTTTTAGTACAATTGTCTCCAGAACTTCGTCGTTGTTCACATATTCGGTGGAAAGTATTCTCAACATTCTTCTGTAGAACTACATCTCTCTCGCTTCAAGTCTCTTTATCTGTCCAGCATTCCCTGTCAATGGAACTCCCTTCCTCTTACTTGCTCTCCTGACAGCTATACTTTTCAAATATTCAAATTTAATGTCAATCGACATCTTCTGATGCCTTGATCCTGATTCCCCGTCTTTCTCTATATTCCTTTCCTATATCACCTCATTGCTCTTGCTTTCACACTCTGTAAACCCTTTCCTGGATGGGTGACTGCTGGCGGGGGATACCAGATTCTATCAGCTTGGATGTGAGGTGGGTATAAAGGGCTTACAGCCAAATTACGTTGAAACAACTCTTTATTCTTTCCTCAAGTACACCCCAGAAAGCATACTTTCACTCTCTGTAACCACTTTTGTGATAGTGGCACTCCTGCCTTGCTTGGTGTGATATGCTTAAAATAAATAAAATGTCATTTTTGAAGTAGTTATCTTGTGAAAATTGTAGACTAGTGTAATTTGAGGAGCTGACTCTCGTGTGGACGCTATCATAAACACTACTGTTGAGTTGTTGGGAGTGTTCCCCGCGTGTGTGTATTCGAATAAAGACAAACACAGTTGTAGGGATAAATACTGGTATATTTGTAAGAGGTAATTAACCACAGAGTGATTAGTAATAAGGAACGCTGGTTAGTAAGTAACAATAGCAAAAGTCTACAGTCCAGCGTAGAGCCAGGTCAGTACTTAGATGGGGGACCGCTTGGGAACACCTGGTACTGTAAGCCCCCAAAGTCCAACCCTTACCTCACAGTCGGTGGAGGGGTGTAAACGGTAGTGTCAGAGCTATGCCGCCCGGAACTTCGTTCCTGGTAGGGCCACCCAAGGCGGACAGGTCTGACACACACGCCAGCTAACAAGGGCTCTGGTGAAAATCCAAGGAGCGTCTGCATCGGTAACCGGCGGCTTCTGGTCGTTCCTGTCTCTGCGTCTGTGGGAACCCCGCGGCAAGCAAGAACGTTATCCGAGTAGGCCTGGGTACCCTACTTCTGTAATTTATCCCAAGAATCTTCTTCTCATAACAGGAAGAAGCCGGCTCAATCCGCCCAGGGTGAATGCCGCATCAGTACAGTAGTAGTACAGTCCAACGGTATGTAATGGTAACCTGATCCCGACTGCTGTCGCTGAACCTGATCCTCGCATCAACACCTCTACTCTCTCTAGCACTGACTTATATCGTAGAGGGATAAGTCCATTATTAGTCAGAAGGTGGGTGCGCCCCAACAACTACATTCTAAATCTCTTCAAGCCAATTGCCAATTGTTACCTATCCTCCCTATGCCCCTAACCTTAATTTCCAGCTACCTCCTCTGTCATTCGTATCATGCCTTTTTCATAACAGTTTAACAGTAATTCTACATCTTAGCTTTGGTTATCATCAAAGACAACTGGCCTTTCGGAACGTTCACGGACTTCCAGATCAAAATGTCTACTGAACCTCGTGAACTACTTATGTACATTGCCCTCAGCTATAGGACCATCCTCACTAACGGCAGATATCTACCTGAGCTGATTGTACAGCATTTATTCCTTTCTGGAAATTAAAGTGCATAAATTAACGAAAATATATCTCATTATCTTCTATTTAATCCCGGCAACATCACGTTAAAACATCAATTCCCGTACAATCAACTTATTTAAGCAATGTCAAGTCTGGTCAGTATCTAGATGGGTGTCTGCTGGGTCGGGGGATACCAGGTGCTATAAGCTTGGATTTGCGGGTGATATAAAAGGCTTACAGCCATATTACGTTGAAACAGTGGTTCTCGTACGATCACCGAAGTAAAGCAATACCGAGCCTGGTCAGTACCTAGATGGGTGACTGCTGGAGTATACCAAGTACTGTAAGCTTGGATGTGTGGGTGGTGTAATGGATAAGGGTTTAGAATTGGAGAGCCAAGTTCCAATTCCTGTTGGGTTCGCGCAAATATACCTGGGAAAGTTATGAATCTAAACTTCTCCCCCATATATGGTTTTTATTAATAGGACTTCTCTCACTAAACCGTTATTATCTGCAAACAAAAAATACTTACAATCTAAATATATTTTTTCTGGCTTTAAATAACCTGCAAAGGGTTGCTAAACCGTAAAAAACGAATAAATCAATCTATTGTTTAAGCAGAAGAAATTAAAAGGAATTAGTAAGACTTGTAAACCATTATTATCGCTAAAATATAGTCTTAGAATCTAAAAATATTTCTGGCTTTAAATAACATTCAAAAGGTTCATAAGCCGTAAAAAATGAATGAAACCATCAATCTATTGATTAAGCAGAAGAAATTAAAAGAAGAAATTAGTAAGACTTATAAACCATTATTATCACCAAAATATATTCTTAGTATCTAAAAATATTTCCTGGCTTTAAATAACCTGCAAAGCGTTGATAAGCCGTAAAAACGAATCAATCAGCCAGTCAGTCAATCCATTTAATCCTGACCAAGTGTTGAATTTACCCATGGTGTTGTGGAAAACGAGCAGTCTCTTACACGACTCAGAAAATATTGTTCTAGAACTTTATACTTAAGGCTTCTTATAGCTTTCCGAATAAGGTTTGCTTGACACAAGGTTATATTTCAGGAGCATGAAAAATGAATTATTAACAATGTCTTGTAAGAATAACTTGCTTTATGTAAATTTATTAAACACATTTGTTTTGTATGAATAAGTGCGTTAATACATCCGGGTCTGAGGGAGCAGAGAGCCAATTACATAATCAGCAGTCCGCTATGTCTCATCAGAAGGTTATATTCTTTCTTCTGTGTCAGGTACATTCTGACTTGAACGCAAATGCCGGAGACAATACATATCAACTATTTACAGACCCCCTTTGTATAAATAAAGAGTGGCTTTGAGGCCTGAATGCAATTTGATTGTAATGTGGTCATATATATATATATATATATATATATATATATATATATATATATATATAGCGTGCGATGGGTAAATTGTCGCCATTTTATATATTTTTTAATTTAATGTGTTTTGTTTGATTTTTTTGTAGAGTATAGTCAGGTCAGTTGGGCACCGTCTGTGAGAAAAAGA
The DNA here is from genome assembly GCA_903632075.3 of Acanthosepion pharaonis. Classification (NCBI taxonomy): domain Eukaryota; kingdom Metazoa; phylum Mollusca; class Cephalopoda; order Sepiida; family Sepiidae; genus Acanthosepion; species Acanthosepion pharaonis. The sequence goes on along the minus strand of CAHIKZ030004081.1, from coordinate 4,221,985 downwards.
GCAACATGACAATATTCACTCCGCCAGAAATTTGGGAACGGCATGCTGTACTGCTTGGCATTCGCACGAGAAACTCCAATACAAACATTTCAGTATGTTTGGGTGTCAATCTTAGGAGAGTGCAGATGATTCAGAAAGAGTTGGATGAGTTTAATGGTGATTACCAAGATATTTGGAGTTATCACTAGTGATGACGATGTTATGCCTCCATTCATCTTCCGACTGGGCTTTCAGACTCAACACGAAGACCTTCACCAATTTCTCCTCGATCAAGAGGCTGGCTGCTGGAAGATCCTATGTCTGGCAACATGTCTCTACGCCATGCCACACATGGAGAACCCAATCATGGCTGTTAACCAATTTCTGCGACCACATCACGCCTTACATCTGCCCACCTAATTCCCCAGACTGCAAACCCCTTGGACATTACACGTGGAGCGCAGTTGATCGAGAGGCCAACAAAACTCCCTGTAACTCCAAAGATGAACTGGAGTCAAGTCATTTTACCTGCATCTTTAACTATAGATTGTATATAGAAATTCCACTTGATGTCAGGTGCGAGTTTGAAGCCCAATATTCTCTCGAGGTACGGAGTATCCTTGAGGGGGGACAACCCTTCATCGTGACTGGCGGTAGTTGGGGTTTGATCGGCGATGATGGAATGTAACCAGTCTGATTTTAGAGCCATTGAATCTAACCAACCAGTTTTTACCACTGGGAAGTTAGTATTAGATTGGAAAAGATGCCAGCTGCAATCTCCAAGACTTTTAGAGGTTTGCCCGCCTGTATATCGTTGTATCATCGGCATAAACATCTAAGGTTACAGCACATGGTATTCCGAAGAAGTCACCTATCGAAGTACTGACCAGGCTCGACGTTGCTTAACTTCGGTAATCTTATAGGAATGTGGTTCCATGTCGTACCTCCCGTACATCTAAGGTTACAGCATCTGGTATTTCCAAGCAGTCACCCATCTAAGTACTGACCAGGCTCGACGTTGCTTAACTTAGGGGAATCGGTGGTTCAAGGTGATGTGGTCGTAAGTTGTACCTCGTGCACAACTAAGGTTACAGCATCTGGTATTTCCAAGCAGTCACCCATCTAAGTACTGACCAGGCTCGACGTTGCTTAACTTCGGTGATCTTACAAGAATCGGTGTTTCAACTTGATATGGTCATATGTCGTACCCCCCGCACATCCAAGGTTACAGCACCTGATATCCCCAAGTGGTCACCCAATTAAGTACTTAACAGGCTCGACGTTTCTTAACTTCGGTGATCTTACGGGAATCGGTGTTTCGACGTGATGTGGTCGTAAGTTGTACTTCCTGCAAATCCAAGGTTACATCACCTGGTATTCCCAAGTCTTTACCCATCGAAGTACTGACCAGTCTCAACGTTGCTTAACTACGGTGATCGTACGGAAACCGGTGTCAAGATATGGTGTGATCGTAAATCGTACCTCCAATCCATCTAAGGTGACATCACCTGATATTCCCAAGCCTTCACCCATCGAAGTACTGACCAGGCTTGACGTTGCTTAACTATGGTGATTGTACGGCAACCGGTGTTTTGACATGATGTACCCGTAAGTTTAAATGTGTTTGAGTGAATTACCAACAGCAGTAGATATTTACGCAATCAGGAGCGGCATTATCGATTTCTTTATTGTCTGGAACTGCCGATTCCATAGAAAGTGCATTAATTCTCGTTTTTTTTTATAGATCGTACATTCATTTCGCCTTTACCCAAACACACACCATTATACTGTCAGATCACTTATCACTGAACATAAATGAGTTGAGCAGGGTTAATATCAAAAGCACTTGCAATCAATTGTCCTGGGGCTGCTCCCACATTAGTGAGATCATTATCCGCCCCACGTAGCATTCTGCGAATAAATATGCGATAACTTTACTGCTTTTAGCCCACGGAATAACCAACTGCAGAGAAAGCGCATTAGGAATAATGGCTGTATGGCACTGTGCTAATAGCAGACACAGAAAAAAGAACTCCTGGAGAGAAAGGCGAAGGAAAGTCAGTAAAAAAGATCTTATCATTAACAACAGAAATGATGAAACACCATAAACAGAACTTGTAACAAAGAACGAGAAATGCCTTCCTATTTAAAATCAAAAAGAGACATTTGAAATTTCTGGCGCTCATTATGAGGTTTGGAAAATATAATACTAACAGTACGTACTGAGAAAAGTAATGATAAAGAAAAACATGAAGCAACTTATTCAATTAATTGGTGCGAATCGATCCATATCAGATGGAAATTGTGGAGAGCCATGATCGTTCATCTTCCGAAAAGAGATGACACATAAATGATGATGACTAAGTTTTTGCTGTTAGATAACATCTTCTACCACTCCTTCTATGTACCATGTCCCGTCAAAATGTGAAGAGACCTTGCTGCCGGATGTAGTTTATCGTCATACTCAGAACGAGATGCTGTAAGATTGGATGTGCGGTTGATGCAGTGGAATATGTCTCGGGATTTTTAATTGGAGAATCGAGTTCCAATCCCCGTTGATTTCCTTATAGTCATTTACGTTCAAATAGCCTTGTGACAGGCATGAATCCACCTCTTTTCTCTCCCAGCTATGGGTTAATTAGTAAGAATTGTATCACCAAGCCATTATTATCAAAAAATAAATTCTTACATTCTAAAAATATTTTCTGGCTTTAAATAACCTACAAAGGGTTGATAATCCGAAAAAAGAATCGGTCAAGCACATTTATAAGGGTTATGTTTTTACCAAAATCTTTTGCATTGAACTTCAATGCTTACGAAAAAACGTACCAGAAAGGTTAATCAGTGCCGACTGGTTCACGTATTTTCTTATCAAATTTCAGAGATGCGGCCTTGTGGGTGATGAACTATTTTCAAACCTACAGTTTCTTTCTTTCAATTTATCACTAATTCCATGCTAAATGTTCCAACGATCTATATTCCTTAGTTCCATCCGTTCATTTAGGATCTGCCATTCCATATTCACCGGATCGAATTATCGATTCCAAAGCAAGAGATCCATGTCAGTTGAAATTGTGGAGAGCCTTGATCGTTCATCTTCCGAAAAGAGATGACACATAAATGATGATGACTAAGTTTTTGCTGTTAGATGACATCTTCTACCACTCCTTCTATGTACCATGTCTGTCAAAATGTGACTGGTTGTGGCTCTCCTCAACATTCTATACCTCGTTGCGTTATGTAACTCTTGAAGATTTACCCTCTCTTTTTGTTCTTGTTCTGTTATCTATTTACTTTTTTTTTAAATGGAGAAATGTCTCTTCAGGACGTGGGCGATTATAGCTCTCTACAACTTCCGATCATTTTTAACTCTAAGTAATGTATCTTACTCCAACTTTCTGAACGTTTCGATGTCTTGTAATTGTCAAATTCTTGCTACTCATTATGTGTCCTATGTATATGGATCGTTTTGTTATCATTTTCATTAAAACTTCCTCGTTAATAGCATGTTTTATTTATGGCATTCTCAGCATCCTTCTGTAGAGCAACACTGTTGTTGCCTCAAGTTCCCTTTTCGTCTGTGAGGAAAACTATCCAGCATTCACTCCTATGGATATCACATGGCATTTCAATTGGATTTCTTTTTCTTTCTAACGAAATTTTCCTATTACTCAATAATTTGCTTAGCTTTTAGAGGGTATATTTCCGATTACCAAGCAACGTCAAAACTGGTCAGTTACTTAGATGGGTGACAGCTTGGGGATACCAGGTGCTGTAAGCTTCGATGTCTGGGTGAGCTAATGGATGAAGTCTCGATTTGAGAAAGTGGTGAGTTGAATTCCAATCAAATTTTCAAATAATTCGCTTATGTACAAATACCCCAGGAGAAAGGCATGAATCTGTCAATTCTCTCCAAAGTTTTTTTTTTTGTTTTTTTTTTTTTGCCACTAGCACGCAAGGTTTTACAGAAAGTTGGAGCAAGAGTAAAGAGGCGTGATAGAGAAAAGGATGAAGAGAAGGACAGGGAATAGTTCAGGGCATCTGGAGATGCCGATTGACATTGCATTTGACTATTTGAAGATTATAGCTATCAGGGAAGCGAGTAAGAGGAAGGGAGTTCCACAGACGGGAAGTGCGAGACATGAAGCTGTAGGAGTAGAAGAGACAGCTGCATTTAACCGTTTCGACATTCAAAGGGTGGAATTGAGATGCCGACCTAATGGAACATTTAAATTTATGCAGTTTGAGAACTAGCGAAAACACCTCGTCGAAGCATTTACTGTGAAAGTATTTGTAGAAAAGACAGAGGGAAGCGACGGAACGTCTGTGAGAGAGCGACTGTAAACGAGATAGCAGATGCGGGGCCAACCACATTGCGTCTCTGGATTTTGTCGAGGACCCTATGACGAACAACAGGGGCACCAGATCATATATGACAGCATTATTCCATGCAAGGGTGAATAGTTGATTTATAGATTTGAAGGATGGACTCGGGCGAGAAAATCTTTCTGGCGCGACACAGGTAACCAACTTTCCTTGCGGTAGATAAAGTTATGGGCTAAATGGCAGTACAGACTTTGCCATACACCTTTGATTGGAAACCACTCTACCGCAGAAAATAATACTTCTGTCAAGTCAATCAGGTATCGATAAATCACCCAAGCATGCCCCATGTATGCAACTAAGGAAGAAAGGAAGGATGGAAGGATGGAAGAAAGAGGAATGGATGGAAGGATGGAATGATGGATGGAAGGATGGAAGGAAGAGGGAATGGATGGAAGGATGGATGGAAGGATCTAAAGTCGAAGAAAGGATGGAAGGAAGGAGGAATGTAAGGAAGGATGGATGGAAGGAAGGAAGGATGGATGGAAGGATGGATGGAAGGATCGAAAGTCGAAGGAAGGATGGAAGGAAGGAGGAATGTAAGGAAGGATGGATGGAAGGAAGGAAGGAAGGATGGATGGAAGGAATGAAGGATGGAAGGAAGGATGGATAGAAAGATGGAAGGAAGAAGGTATGGATGGAAGGAAGGAAGGAAGGAAGGAAGGAATGAGGAATGGATGGAAAGATGGAGGGAAGGGTGGACGGAAGAATGGAATAAAGGATGGAAGGAAGGAAGAATGGAAGGTAGGGAAGGAAGGAAGGAAGGAAGGATGGAAGGAAGGAGGAATGGATGGAAGGAAGAATGAAAGGAAGGATAGAAGGATGGAAAGAAAGAGGTATGAATGGAAGGATAGAATGATGCATGGAAGGAAGAAGGAATGGATGGAAGGATGAAAAGATGGAAGAAACATTTGAAGGAAGGAAGAAAGGATGGAAGGAATGATGGATGGAAGGAAGAAGGAAGGGATGGAAGGATGGATGGAAGTATGGAAGGAACAATGGAAGGAAAGAAGAAAGGAATGATGGAAGGATGGAAGGAATGAGGAATGGATGTAAAGATGGATGGAAGGGTGAACGGAAGAATGGAAGGAAGGATGGAAGGAACGAGGAATGGATGGAAGGATGGAAGGATAGATGGAAGCGTGGATGGAAGGAAGGATGGAAGGAAGGAAGAATGGAAGGAAGGAAGGAAGGATGGAAGGATCAGAGAAAGTATGGAAGGAAGGAAGGAAGGAAGGAAGGAAGGAAGGAAGGAAGGAAGGAAGAATGAAAGGAAGGATGGAAGGAAGGAGGAATGGATGGAAGGATGGAAAGATGGAAGGGTGGACGGAAGAATGGAAGGAAGGAGGAATGGATGGAAGGAAGAATGGAAGGAAGGAAGGATGGGTGAAAGGATCAAAGGATGAATGGAGGGAAGAAAAGATGGAAGGAAGGAAGAAAGAAAGGAAGGAAGGAAGGAACGAAGGAAGGAAGGAAGGAAGGAATGGATGGAAGGAAGAAAGTATGGATGGAAGGGTGGACGGAAGAATGGAAGGAATGATGGAAGGAAGGAAGAATAGAAGGAAGGAAGGCAGGATGGAGAGAAGGATGGATGGAAGGATCAAAGGAAGAATGGAAGGAAGGAAAGATGGAAGGATGGAAGGAGGGAAGAATGGATGGAAGGATGGATGGAGGGAAGGAAGGAAGGAAGGAAGGATGGAAGGATGGAAGAAATGAGGAATGGATGGAAAGAATGGAAGGATGGATAGATGGAAGGAAGGATGGAAGGATGGAAGGATGGAAGAAATGAGGAATGGATGGAAAGGATGGAAGGATGGATAGATGGAAGGAAGAATGGAAGGAAGAAAGGAGGAATGGTTGGAAAGATAGCAGGAAGGAAGGATGGAAGGGTGGAAAGATTGAAGGATGGAAGGATTAAGGATAGAATGATGGAAGGAAGGAAGAATGGAAGGAACAAAGGATGGAAGAAAGGAGGTATGGATGGAATGATGGAAGGAAGTATGAAAGGATAGCAGGATGGAAGGATGGAAGGAAGGATAGCAACAGTATTCCTATCATGCTCATATATAGGTGTATTGGCACCCCACATTAAATAACGACCTTCTGTCACAATCTACCTTTGCGGGATACCATAAGGATTAATAAAAGCTGCATTGAAAAATAACGATAATTTTATGACAATGTTAGTATTGTCTACAACTGCTACTCAAATAACAGACGGGAGATGCTCAAGATGTCGAGTCGATGCCGGGCACACTCGTCTCGGAAGAATTCTAGCGTCGAGCAAATGTTATTTAGCGAAGACAATTGTTAAGTCGAATTATCCCACTTCGGGAGCTTCGTCTCAATTGGCTTATTAAACTAACAGCGCTTGCGTTCTTTTGAATAAATTGGATTCTTCGTTGGTGGCTAGAAATACAGGAATCACTGCATGAATAGTTAGAATTTCTGAACTCTAGCCGTAAAAAAAATCCCTAATTAAATAAAATGATCCTCAACAAAATGAAATCAATTCTCAAAAATTTAAATAAAGTTAACCTAATTCAAGGTGCGAGAGTCACTCAAGGTAGAAAAGCAGGTCATCATCAGAATACTTGGATTATTTACATTATTATCCCCATCTTCATTGCTATATTCACAACGTTTCGGCCTCTATATCTCTGAGATGAGGTATTATGATTATTTACATTATTTGCATTATTCAAACTGTTTTCCTCATTTTCGTTGCCACATTCGCAACATTTCGGCCGTTGAACGTTTCGGCCTCTTTCAGGTGATTGGAATTTTTCTTCAATATCTGTCTATATATCTGAGATGTTTTATTATGATTACTTGCATTATTTACATTATTCGGACTGTTATCTTTATCATCATTGTCACATTCATAGCGTTTCGGCAGTTGTACGCTTCGGCCTTCCTCAGATGATTAGAATTTCGAACTGAACCGTTTATTTCATTCAACGGGGTAGATTGATCTAGTTCCACGTGTCATGCCTCTTTCGGATGTCTCAGTTATTTCCCTTTTAACTCAAAACTCCAAGTTTGGGTTCACAAGGACACATGGCCCAGTGGATAAAGACGTTGTTTAGATCCAGTGACTAGTATCAAAGCGTTGCGAGTTCAGTACCAGGCCACAGTTGTGGTGAACCAAAATCTTGGAGAGTTGAGTTAAAGGAAAATAACTGAGACATCCGGATGTAGCGTGGTACGTGGAATTAGAACAATCTACCCCGGTGGACGAAATAAAGGGTTCGATTCAAAATTCCAATCACCTGATGAAGGCCGAAGCGTACAACGACCGAAAGGTGGTGAATATGGCGATGAAGATGAGGATAATAGTTCGAATAATGTAAATAACGCAAGTAATCATAATACCTCATCTCAGAGATATAGAGGCCGAAACGTTGTGAATATGGCAATGAAGATGAGGATAACAGTCCGAATAATGTAAATACTGCAAATGATCGGGGTTTTTTTTTTGTATGTTTATCTGGATGTTTATTTTTCTTTCTTTTATTTAGCGAAGAACGTAATGACGTCAAATTCGACTGTTAACTGTTAAAAGCTGGACATTTCTTCTAAAGAAGACCTTCATTAATATCTTTATTTCTATAGAAAGATTTTATCGTCGGGACATAAAAACTTAGAAAACTTGTGAAAAAAAAAATTAAAATAAGATGTTGATTAGGCCCTTGGTAGTTACGGCAATAATGTCGTCTCCAAATCAAAACCAATGAAAGATTTTATATTAATATTAGAGTTTGATTGCACAACTTAATAGCTTTGGAAACAGAGCAAATATTATGGGAATGGTTTTGTCATCAATATCAGATGGAAGAATACGATCTACAGACATTGGACGGACGACCGTCGTATACACATTGAACAAAGGCATTAAAAGAACGGTCAGTTTTAAATTCCGTCATTCGCCATGAAAAATCTTCGCAGGCCACTAGAATTTTCGTCAGTTAGCACAGGATAGGTATCTTTGGACTGGTATGGGTTTTTTTACAGTAAGTTTCATTCAGTTCAAGGCCTGAGGGTTACTCGAGGCAGAGTGTTACGTTAAGGAGTATTGGCAGAACCAAAAATTACAGTTCGTCCGAGCACTTTCTATGGAAGAAAGGAGTCGGAAAGGCTTTTGAACTTCATCAAGACTGAAAAGTGAGGACTGGCAAATATGGCAACAGGCCTTCATCTTTGGCCGAAATTTACAAATATGGTGGAGATTAAATTTGTAGTGTACGCTCAAGTCGAAAGATCTCTGATGATGATTATCTTTGCAAAAAAAAAAAGAACAAAAAAAAAAAACGTCGGTTGATTGATAAATTCTTCAAATACACAAGAAACAGCGATTAATCTCAATAAGGAGAGTGTTGAAATGAGCTTATTCATATCTATCTATCTATCTATCTATCACAGACTGTTTCTATCTATCTATCTATCTATCTATCTATCTATCTATCTATCTATCTATCTATCTATCTATCACAGACTGTTTCTATCTATCTATCTATCTATCTATCTATCTATCTATCTATCTATCTATCACAGACTGTTTCTATCTATCACAGACTGTTTCTATTTATCACAGACTGTTTCTATCTATCTATCTATCTATCTATCTATCTATCTATCTATCTATCTATCTATCACAGACTGTTTCTATCACAGACTGTTTCTATTTATCACAGACTGTTTCTATCTATCTATCTATCTATCTATCTATCTATCTATCTATCTATCACAGACTGTTTCTATCTATCACAGACTGTTTCTATCTATCACTGTCTGTTTCTTTCTATCTATCTATCTATCTATCTATCTATCTATCTATCTATCTATCTATCTATCTATGTTTCAACTTATTGATACCTACCTACCTGTATGTCTATCTAAGCTTGCTCATATCTATTGTCAGTCTATTCGTATTTATCTCTAATTCAAAAATAACCTTTTCCAATATATAATCCGAAATCATATATTTCCGAAAAAAAAAAAAACCCAGTATGTTTTTTGACTTCACATTTGTTTTTCTTTCTTTCATCTGTGAATTGTGACCAAAATATCTTACTTGTAGCGAAACAATACAAAGATTTAGAACAAAAACTAGTTGCACGAAGCTGCCACTCAAAACAGGAAGAACTTTATTTATAGAGTGACAACTGACTGGATCTCATTTGCGGACAAATGGGTAATGGCTCGGAGGGTAATGGCTCACAAACTTGTCTATTTGTACATTATGGTGTGAGTTCGATTCTCACTTAGTCCCCATACGTGCAGCCAAAGCTCGCTAAAAGTTAACTGCTATGGTAAATGATTAATATTGTGAGAAGACTTAATAATATTGGAGGAACAAAATGTTAATCTACGAGGCCTGATCCAAAAATATCGGACTGGTGCTAGGAAAAGAAAACTATAACACATATCAATTCAGCACTTAATCTCCTTCGAACAAGTCCCCTTCTGAAGCCATAAACATTATCCAGTGTCTTTACCATTGAAAGTATTCTTGGAACTCTTTTTGAGGAATAGCGAGCTGCTGCCTCATTGTATTCTGTTGGACTTGAAATCTTGTTCCTTTCAAGTGGGATTTGATATTTGGAAAGAGTAACAAGTTGCAAAAGGAGAGATCTTTCTTTCCGTCTTTCTTTCTTTCTCTCTTTCAAACATCTTCCTTCTTTCCATCGTTCTTTTAGCATCTCCCATTTCCGAAATATATGCTTCTCTTTCTTTCTTTCTTTCTTTCTTTCTTTCTTTCTTTCTTTCTTTCTTTCTTTCAAACATCTTCCCTCTTTCCTTTCCAACGTCTCTTTTAACATCTCCCTTTCCCGAAATATATGCTTTTCTTTCTTTCTTTTTCTTTCTTTCTTTCTTTCTTTCTTCCTTTCTTTCTTTCTTTCTTTGTTTCTTTCTTTCTTCCTTTCTTTCTTTCTTTCAAACATCTTCCTTCTATCCTTTCCATCGTCTCTTTTAGCATCCCCCTTTCCCGAAATATATGCTTTTCTTTCTTTCTTTGTTTCTTTGTTTCTTTCTTTCTTTCTTTGTTTCTTTGTTTCTTTCTTTCTTCCTTCCTTCCTTCCTTCCTCGCTCTTTTTTTAATTTCTCTATATCTCTACAATTCATACCACATTGAAATATTCTTATCTTCCCTCAATATAAATCCTTCCATCCTCCCGTTATTTTTGTCACTTTCTAAATTTCGGTGTGAAACTGGCCGTGATTGTCTGATTTATTCAAATGTCTACAGACATCAAATTAATTATTCTATCTTATCTTGCATCAACAACTTAAGCGTTTGCTTTTATTCAAAAGAGAAAAGAAAAAAAAGAAGTCCACTGACAAATAAAATTGGTAAACGGATTCACTTTGATATAATGGAATTCGATGCAAACTGATTTCATTTTCACTCATTTTTCTTGCTCATTTATTCTGACGAAAAAACTGCAAATAAAAAAAAAGAAGTCTAACCTATGTCGTTTGAACCGCATACAAAACGATGAAAATTAATTAGTGCAATCAAAGTGATAACCCTTGGGTTATATAGAAACGGTATGATGAGAGAGTGGACGGTTGTCAGCAAGCGAAACAGTCCAAGATGTGAACGACAAAATTGAAGATACCAAAATGAAGCAAAGTGAAAAATGTCTGGGAAGTGTTTCAACAGAGGTCGGAACATATGGCATCGAAATACGAAGGCGCATTTGAATAGAGAAAAATAGATTATAAAAACTAGGCAGAGTATTAAGAAACAGGAAAAATTGTATTCTGTTTCTATCTATCTATCTATCTATCTATCTATCTATCTATCTATCTATCTATCACAGACTGTTTCTATCTATCACAGACTGTTTCTATCTATCTATCTATCTATCTATCTATCTATTACAGACTGTTTCTATCTATCTATCTATCTATCTATCTATCTATCTATCTACTTATCAGAGACTGTTCCTATCTATCTATCTATCTATCTATCTATCTATATATCTATTACAGACTCTATCTATCTATCTATCTATCTATCTATCTATCTATCTATCTATCTATCTATCTATTACAGACTGTTTCTATCTATCACAGACTATTTCTATCTATCTATCTATCTATCTATCTATCTATCTATCTATCTATCTATCTATCACTTTCTCTCTCTCTCTCTATATATATATGTGTGTGTGTGTGTGTGTGTGTGTGTTTCAACTTATTGATACCTACCTACCTGTATATCTATCTATCTAAGCTTGCTCATATCTATTGTCAGTCTATTTGTCAATCAGTCAGTTATTTGCCATGTATGATACACGTCAGTCAAGTATCGAAAGATGCATGATCGCCTACGAGTGTATTAAACATGGCATATAACTAACTGAAGAAACTAGAACATTTTGCCAAAATATATAAGAATTGACCCATGTCATTTCTGAAGAAGTCAACTCGTGAAAAATTGGGTGTGTGTCTTTGGGATTTTTCTCCTAACGTGGATATCCTTATGGCAAAGATGTTAGAAAAGCTGTGTCATTTTCCTTGCCATTTGTTCATATCTTCTGGAAATCCGGCTGTTCCACATGTTTACATCTTAAACGCAGCTGTTTCGCCCACCTAGTGTACATGTCAGGACAATCACTAAAAAACGCTGAGGACGCTTTCCATGTCAAGCCGATGATGAACCTGGATTCTTTGATGTTCTGGCCTGAAAGTGAGCGTCAAGAGGCATACATATTGGCGTTCATCAGAACTAGCTCTTGTTTGGGAATGTCAAACTTTGTGCCTCGCTTTGATTTAGTTAATTTCGATTCGCAGCCGTGAAAAGACTACGTTCTTTTTCTTTTTTTGTTCCTGCCACTTTCTCACACTCACGGATTCATTATTGGGTTGAGGTCAGCCCAAGTAGATACCCGCCATTTCCCGACACAGAGCCAAAGATACGCTTTTTTTTCTTCTTCTTCTGTTCCAACTCTCAAACTACAAATGGTAATGCCGTTTTACACAAATAAAGATTATGTGTTTATCTCGTGTTAAACGAGATGGCAGCGAATGAAAAACAAATGGAAAAGATAAAATGTCCTTTGACAATACCGATCGTAAGAATATATATTACTTTTCTTTCGGTTTCTTTTTTTTCTTTCTTAAATCTCTTTTTTGTTTTTATTTTGACTTTTTTCGGATTCTTTCTTCGCAATGCTTTTAATTATGTATTTTATTTAACTTCTTTTTTTCTTGTCTTTTCTTTCCTGCTTTGCTTATAGACTTTTTACGAAATCTTTTCGTGCTTTCAAATCCCGTCTTTCTTTTTTTCTTTCTTTCTTTCTTTCTTTCTTTCTTTCTTTGCAGTATCTACCTTATTTTTTCTTTCAAATCGTTTCATTATTTCATTTATTCTGCCTTTCGGTATTTTTTCTTACTTTCTTTCACTTTCCTACAAATTCTTTATTTCTTTCTTTGCCGTCGATTATCTGAGTAGCTTCTTTCTTTCATTCAAGTTTTTCATTCTTCCAAACCATTTCATTCTTTCTTTTTGCCCAAATCCCTTTTTTCTTCTGTGTCCTATCGAGCATCTGAATATCTATTTTCTTTCTTTCAAATTATTTCTTTATTTCTTTCGCTCATTCATTTATTTTATCTTTCTTTCGTTCTTTCTTTCACTTTTCACTAAATACTTTCTTTCTTTGCATGGAATCGACAATCTGGATTGTTACTTTCATTCATTTTTTTTTTCTTTCAAATCCTCTAATTTCTCTCTTTGAAATCGTTTCATTCATTCAGTCATTCATTCATTCGTTCATATTTCTTTCTTTCGTTTTTTTCTTCTTTTTTATTTTCTTTCTTTCTTTCTTTCTTTCTTTCTTTCTTTCTTTCTTTCTTTCTTTCTTTCTGTGCCATCCATTTTAATTATCATTTCTTCTTTCTTTCTTTCTTTCTTTCTTTCTTTCTTTCTTTCTGTGCCATCCATTTTAACTATTATTTCTTCTTTCTTTCTTTCTTTCTTCCTTTCTTTCTTTCTTTCTTTCTTTCTTTTCTTTCTTTCTTTCTTTCTTTCTTTCTTTCTTTCTTTCTTTACCCTCCATTTTAACTATCATTTCTTTCTTTCATTTCGTTCCTTCATTCATTCTTTCATTTTTCATTCATTACTTCATTCATTCATTCTTTGTATGCCTTCGAGAATCCGAGTATCTACATTATTTCTTTCAATTTTTCTTTCTTTTAACCTGTTTCTTCTTTCTTTCTTTTTTTCTTTCTTTCAAATCTGTTTTATTTCTTTGTATGCCATCGAGCATCTGAGTATCTACTTTCTTTCTAATCGATTTCCTTCCTTCCTTCCTTCCTTCCTTCCTTCCTTCCTTCCTTCCATTCCTTCCTTCCTTCCTTTCCTTCCTTCCTTCCTTCCTTCCTTCCTTCCTTCCTTCCTTCCTTCCTTCCATTCTTCCTTCCTTCCTTCCTTCCTTCCTTCCTTCCTTCCTTCCTTCCTTCCTTCCTTCTTCCTTCCTTCTTTCCTTCCTTCCTTCCTTCCTTCCTTCCTTTCCTTCCTTCCTTCCTTCCTTCCTTCCTTCCTTCCTTCCTTCCTTCCTTCCTTCCTTCCTTCCTTCCTTCCTTTCCTTCCTTCCTTCCTTCCTTCCTTTCCTTCCTTCCTTCCTTCCTTCCTTCCTTCTTCCTTCCTTCCTTCCCTTCCTTCTTCCTTCCCTTTCCCTTCCTTCCTTCCTTCCTTCCTTCCTTCCTTCCTTTCCTTCCTTCCTTCCTTCCATTCCTTCCTTCCTTCCTTCCTTCTTCTTTTCCTTCCTTCCTTCCTTCCATTTTCCTTCCTTCCTTCCTTCCATTCCTTCACTTTCCTTCCATTTTCCTTCTCTCCTTCCTTCCTTCCTTCCTTCCTTCCTTCTCTTTTTCCTCTCTTCCTTTCTCTTCCTTCCTTCCTTCTCTCTTCCTTCCTTCCTTCCGCTCTTATTCTCTACTATTATTCTTTTCTCTTCTTTTCACTTTCTTGTATTTTTTTCTCTCTTTCCCCTCTCTTTTTCTCCTTTTTTCTCTCTTTTTTCTCTTTTTTTCTCTCTGTCTCTTTTCTTTCTCTTTTCTCTCTTTCTCCTTTTCTCTTACTTTTCACTCTCATTTTCTTTCTCTTTTTCTCTCTCTCTTTCTCCATCTCTTTTTTCTATCTCTCTTTCTCTCTCGCTCTTTTTCTCTCTTTGTCTCTCTCTTGCCCTTGATCTTTTCACTTTCTACAAATCTTTCATGGTTTTCTTCTCTTTAACTACTTCACACCCTCCCCCTTTCAGTCTCATTTCCTTTCTCCTTTCATTCATATTCTCCTTCTCAAGTGTCTCTTCCTCGTTTTTATTTCTCATTTCCTCTCACTCTCTCTTTCTTAATTTTTTCTATCCCTCCCATCCTCTCTCATTATACTCCCCCGCCTCAACTCCTAACTCAATCTCTCTTCGCTTCCCCCTACCTCATATTCTCAATTCGTTTCCCTCTCTATATCTATCATTTTGTATTTCACCTTACTCTCCTGCAACGGGGATTATTTTCTTCAGAGGACTCAACCAGATTATCATTACGCTTTGCAAAAGATTAGAATTCGTGTCGTGTGAGTTGCCAATTATGGAGATTCTCCAATGCTAGGAATTGCATTATATGTCGGATATAGAGGGAGGCGTATCCATAAATATGAAGCAGGATATTTTGATGTGAAATTCTCACTGTCGGTTGAAATTTACAAAATCTCTTTATTAAAAAAAAAAGTTTATATTCCAGGAAGATATATTTCTTAAGGCCATTAAATGTTATAGATCTTTCTAATATCGGTAAAAGCTCTTTTCCTTGAAATGCTTGCTTCTTCTCATCCCCATCAGATCACAGGAGAGATCGAAAGAAAGACAGGAAAGCAACGTCTGACCTACCTTAGGAAACTGAGCAAATGGATGGTGGAACAAGAGTTAGGAAAGATAACAAAAAGATAAAATATATTAAAAACTACAAAAGATCGGGTCTTATTTTCGTTTTTTAAAGTTCTACTCAAATAAGTAGTTGGGCACCTCGACGAGGTGTAATGGTTAGCAAGCTTGTCTCGTTAGAACAATTACGATTGAGTAGAGAGTTTGATCCTCAATGGGTGCCCCTTACTTTCGGCTTTGTGCCACATCTTAGATACGCTTGAAAAGTCATTACTCAAATAAGTGGTTGAGGCTAACAATGCAAAAGATATTTTTTTTCCTCATTTTCACTGGCGTTAAGATTTGATCCGGCAGTGTATAATATAGACCTACAATTATCATTCATATGCAATAAATATCGTATATCCCGCCAGAGTCATGTCATATGCAGGGTGCGATCTATAAATTGTCGTCTAAATGACACAAAAACGAGAATAACACTGGCATCTCATTTTAACAGATATACAGGTTGCGATGGATAAATTGTCGTATAAATGACGTAAAAATGAGAATAACCCTGACATCTCATTTTAACAGATACTCAGGGTGCGATGGATGAATTGTCGTCTAAATGACATCAAAATGGAAATAACACTGTCATCTCATTTTAACAGATATACAGGGTGCGATGAATAAATTGTCGTCTAAATGACACAAAAAATGAAAATAACAGTGACATCTCATTTTAACTGATATATCTCGCAAAATTATACAAAAATATTTCGAATTATTAAAGAGTAAATTTATTCAGTTAAATTGTTTCAACCACGGCCTACGGATGACTTGGGAATCTCCTGCAGCTCTTCGGGACCATCTCCTTGTTTAAGTTGGTGTCAGTCAGGTATTTGCCATGCGTGATACACGCTTAGGCGATCATGTATCGTTCGACACAGGACTGACGAGGCAAACTTTTTCTCGCAGTAGGTTATCATTTCTTTCTGCGGTGGACCAGTTGCCATGAAATGCTATAGAACCCGGTATGTCTTGTTATTTACCCATAGCTGGGAGGGAGAAGAAGTGGATTCATACCTTTCCCAAGGGTATTAGCACGTAAGTGAATTTAACTGGAATTCGAACTCGGCTCTCCGATTCCTCAATCCGAGCCGCTATCCATTACTCCAGTGTGCCTCCTTAAATTGGTGAATGTTGCCATAATCCTTGCCTCCAGTTCATCTTTGGTGTTACAAGGAGTTCTGTTGGTCTCCCGCTCAACTACGCCCCACACATGATACTCAAAAGAAGTTGCAGTCTGGAGAGTTAGTTGTCCAGATGTAAAGGGTGATGTGGCCGTAGAAATTGTCTGACAGCAATGGCTGACGTCTCCTGCTTATGTGGCATGGTGCAGAATCCTGTTGCCAGACAAAGAGTCTTCCAGCAGCCACCCTCTTGACCCAGGCAGCACTACCTCCTCGAGGCATTTGATGTAGGCCTCCGTGTTGAGTGTGAGATCTCGTGGGAAGATGAAAGGGGTCATAACGTCACCATTACTAGTAATCAGATTAGATTAAATTAGACTCATCCAACGCTTTTCGAATCCTAAACACTGTTCTCATCTTGACACCAGAACACTTTGAAATGTTTATATTTGAGCTTCCGGTGCGAATGCCAAGAAGTACAGAGGCGTTTCCAAATTTAAAATGAATTTTAATGTAAAAAATAATGTTATTTTTTATTTGTAGTTCGCGCAGTATTCGTTCATTTTCTTGTTGTTATTGGTACTTTAATACGATAAATATAGTACTACTTACAGTAACTGGTGACTGGTTGGATGGCATGATAAAATATAAACTACCAATACCTTTCCTTCTCCACCCCTCACTCTTAGAAGGCTTGGAAATGCTGTACCTAAACTTTTGACCGTTGTTATCGACAAGGAATTTCTCCAATCTAACCACCACTTTAACATCTCACCCATCCTTCACCAAACTGCAATCAACAGGCACTATTGTTTCACTCCATCACCTTCTTGCTTTATGTATATTATTTTCTCAAACAACTAGAAAAAAGGAAATGACGTTTCACATACAGCCTGCTTACAAGCAGAATAATTCATAACCAATTTTGATTCTCACCAGTCGAGGTGCAATTGAAATGCACCGAAACGAAGTTGCATCTTTGTAGTGAGTAAATGTGTTCGGATGTTGTTTATGCATTTCCACAGTTTTTATCCGATGATTTTTTTTTTGTTTGATAGATAATTCTTCAGTGCCGGTTTTGAGTTCAAATTGTTGGCGACAATGGCTCTCCACTACTTCCAGTCCATTATAATTCTCAGCAACGTTTTACTATTTTCTAACTATTCTTGGATATATGTTTTTCATAAAAAAAACTTTAATAAAAATAAATAGTGTAAAATATTTCCCTTTTCAGGGCCACTGCCCATTCAACTTGTAAACCCCCCATTTGAAGATGTGACTCAGTTGCACGCAAATGTTGTTACTTAATATTGATTTTTGGGTGGGCTACCTCTAAACTTAAACGGCCCCAACTGGACAGCAAAAATTCTCAGTAAAACCGGGTCGAAGACGGGTTATACTGCTAGTTTTTTATACCAACATTTTGTTGCATCGAATATCATTTCTTGAATTACTCACCGATCAACCAACCTTTTGATCCACCCGATATCCTTTCTTCTTGCTTTAAAGAAAACAGAAAGGAAGAGGACATTTATGCCTAGAATCAGAAACTGACAGCTGACATTTTTAAATATATAATGAGGAAAGAGTGTTTGGAGAAGTGGACACTCACTGGACATATTGAATGTAAGAGGAGATGTGAAGAAACAGCAAATAAGCTACTAAACAAGTTTGATCAGGTAGTCGTAAGAATAGAAAAAATAAATATTGCTTAGCATAGGAAGCTGTGGAGAGCCACTATCTTGAAGATACACAGCACATAAAAGAGAGAATAATTGGAAGAATTCAGTTCTATAACGCTGAAGAATTAATTAATTTTTTGACGTTGCTATCATGGCTCTCCACAATTTCCTGTCTTTTGTAGCTCCAAACATTAACCATCTACCTAGAGTGGCTCTTAGGACTTGCATTGGGTAAAAATGAGTAAAAAAAAGAAGCTCTTAGTAATTTTATTTATATATCTTCAAACTTGCTCTGACATCCATTCACCTGAGCACACTTATACGTTGTTTTCCTTCGTCCTTCTTTCATTGAAACTGTCCTGTGAGCATTAAATTTTCCAGGCCCTCTTTCCTCATAATGTGCCTAAGAAATTTCAACTGTCTCTTTCTGGTGTTAATTATAAGTGTCATTTTAGTTTCCATTTTCTCTAAAACTTCTTTGTTGCTCACATGCTCAGCATCCTTCTGTAGAAACAGATTTCCCTTGCTTCAAGTTACTTCATATGTGATTAGATTGCCCAGCATTTAGTGATATGAGGATTGATACCACGTCACAGTTCAGCACTCGTTTCTTTGTTTTATAACGAAATCTTTCTGGTTGTCATTTTAGAAGAAAAAAATGTTTTTCTTTTTAAATTACGGTGTTCTCTCGCTGTCTAAATAAACCATTCAAACGGCTCCTAGTTTTAAATTTCTGTTTGAAGTCATTTATCAATGACAGTTCCTAATCACCTCGGAGAAGGAAAACATAAAGGAGACTCGTTTGAAGCGGTTAGGCGAGTGCAAAAACAGATAAGCAATATATTTTACATCAGCGGTTATTGTGCGAATATCTTTCATAGCAATTACTGCTAACAGCTTCCAATAAAGCTCAAAGAAAACAGGGAAACAAAACAAAAAAAAGACTTGCTTATCAATTTCAAGAGCTCTTTTAAAATTAAAATAAAGAATACACTTTAATAATTTCCGATAACATTGTGGCATGTTTGCTTCCGTGGTTTTGTTGCTCTTCATTTTTTCTTTCTTTTTAAAGTACGAATTTACATTTACTGTACTTGACGACCGATCTTTGTTTTTTAAATTGAATTTAACTTCTTTTAATGTACTGCCTATTGATTTCTGTACCCTCCCCCTCCTTCTCTCGCTGTTTCTCCACCTGCTCCTCGGCCTCTTCTTCTTCCTCTTCTTCTTCTTCTTCTCTTCTTCTTCTTCTTCTTGAATTTAACTTCTTTTAATGTACTGTCTTTTGATTTCTGTACCTTCTCTCTCCTTCTCTCACAGTTTCTCCTCCTCCTCCTCCTCCTCAGCCTCTTCTTCTTCTTCTTCTTCTTGAATTTAACTTCTTTTAATGTACTGCCTTTTCATTTCTGTACCTTCCCCCTCCTTCTCTCGTTGCTTCTCCTCCTCCTCCTCCTCCTCAGCCTCTTCTTCTTCTTGAATTTAACTTCTTTTAATGTACTGCCTTTTCATTTCTGTACCTTCCCCCCCACCTTCTCTCGTTGTTTCTCCTCCTCCTCCTCCTCCTCCTCCTCCTCCTCAGCCTCTTCTTCTTCTTGAATTTAACATCTTTTAATGTACTGCCTTTTCATTTCTGTACCTTCCCCCTCCTTCTCTCGTTGTTTCTCCTCCTCCTCCTCCTCCTCAGCCTCTTCTTCTTCTTGAATTTAACTTCTTTTAATGTACTGCCTTTTCATTTCTGTACCTTCCCCCTCCTTCTCTCGTTGTTTCTCCTCCTCCTCCTCCTCCTCAGCCTCTTCTTCTTCTTGAATTTAACTTCTTTTAATGTACTGCCTTTTCATTTCTGTACCTTCCCCCTCCTTCTCTCGTTGTTTCTCCTCCTCCTCCTCCTCAGCCTCTTCTTCTTCTTGAATTTAACTTCTTTTAATGTACTGCCTTTTCATTTCTGTACCTTCCCCTCCTTCTCTCGTTGTTTCTCCTCCTCCTCCTCCTCAGCCTCTTCTTCTTCTTGAATTTAACTTCTTTTAATGTACTGCCTTTTCATTTCTGTACCTTCCCCCTCCTTCTCTCGTTGTTTCTCCTCCTCCTCCTCCTCCTCAGCCTCTCCTTCTTCTTGAATTTAACTTCTTTTAATGGACTGCCTTTTCATTTCTGTACCTTCCCCCTCCTTCTCTCGTTGTTTCTCCTCCTCCTCCTCCTTCTCCTCAGCCTCTTCTTCTTGAATTTAACTTCTTTTAATGTAATGCCTTTTCATTTCTGTACCTTCCCCCTCCTTCTCTCGTTGTTTCTCCTCCTCCTCCTCCTCCTCCTCCTCAGCCTCTTCTTCTTGAATTTAACTTCTTTTAATGTACTGCCTTTTCATTTCTGTACCTTCCCCCTCCTTCTCTCGTTGTTGTTGTTGTTGTTGTTCTTCTTTTTCTTCTTCTTGAGTAGTACCCAACACAATAAGAAAGACGATAAGGTTTATCTGGAAGCTGATCTTAAAAGTGACCTAAAGCCTGCCGTTTAATGGGCGCAAGTGATGATGGCTTGTTTTATTTGTTAATGCCTCCAAAACATAACTGCTTTCTATTAATCATCTGAGTGATCTTTTTATCAGCCTGGTTGGTACTAAGCTCCAGGAGAGCGATTCGTTGCGCCTTCCCCGGTTAACATTCAGGGCTGACATGAAGTGGAAAGACTACATTGAATCCATTGCTAGAACACCCGCAAATAAAGTTGGTTCACTCTGTCGTGCTAGACCATTTTATACACTTAGCATTCGTCCATGCTTCGAATATTGCTGCCACATATGGTCTGTTGCTCTGCTATATGTTTAGAGATCCGTGACAAAATATATAGAAGAATCTGTAATATTATTGATCCTGACCTGGCATCTCGATTTAAGTTTCTTTCCTACCGCCAGAATGTAGATTCTCTGTGCCTTTTCTGTAAATACTTTCGTGGTAATTGTTCTGATGAGCTTTTCTCTATAAAACCTAGAATGAATTTAAGCGTAGTACTAGAGTGGTAACAGAATCTTATCATTTTACAGTTGACTTGCCTAGATATGACAGTAAGCTCTATATAAACAGTTAAATTTTTTCTTCTCACTCGTAGAACTCTCTTCCATCTTCTTGTTTTGATCTTCAAAAATCTTTTACTTATTATTGTTATTATTATGATAAAAAAAACAAACAAAAAAACCATTCTTATTGACCTGCATTATACTTACCAGACGATAACAAATGACCTGAGGTCAAGCGAAGGGAGACATTTTTTTATTGTTTTCATTTAATTCGTCACACCCTCTAAAATAGCCATACATAGACCAATCAAAACCAACTTTTGAAATAGAAGTGCAAACAGCAAAGTGTGTACACAATACAATTAGTTTTACTAGGGTACGTAGTTAAGTAGACATCTCCAGTTGCGTTGATCTATCTACTACCCTTCTCCTCATCCTTTCTTCTATCACTCCTATCTGATCTTGCTCTAAATTTTCTGTAACCCCTTGCGTCCTAGTGGCTTCCCGCTTTGCTTGGGGTGAAATGCTTAAAAAAAAAAAAAAAAAGAAAAAAGTTTTTATTAATTTTGTTTTGAAATATTCAAAGTGTTATTATTCAACGTGCAAAATACTCCGACTATTTCAAAAACAATTTAATGATTAAAATAACAAATACTTAATAAATAAAAATGCAATACTGTTTTTTGCATATCTTTTCGTTAAGTTTCTATATGTACAAGAATCCATTTCCAGTTGACCCTCCGTTAGCGAGAACTATAAACAAATCACAAGGTCAAACGCTTCAAAAAGTTGGAATTTGGCTCCAGAAAGAAATATTTACGCTTGTTCATTTATATGTTGCATGCTCTAGAGTAAGAAATCCTAAGAATTTATTCTTTGCTGTTAAATAAGGAAAAAAAAAAAAAAGAAATTTCCTTAAAAATATTGCTTGCCATGAAATCCTATAAAATTAAATAAAATAAATTATTAAACCACGAAGTAGGGGTTTTGTCAAAGTATTTTTCTAAACCAATCAGCTTATTCAAATTTCATCGATTGGTTTGAGAAATTGAAGAAAACGTAGGATTTGTAAATCTCGATAAAAAATGTTAGCGTTACCTTCAATAATACTAAATGCAGTGAGGATTTCAACGCGCGTTTGCGTTTTGTAAAAAAAAAATCGAGTTAACAAAAAAGCTTAAATGGACAAAAGTCTTTGAATGATATGGACTATGCAACCAGAACTATGTTTTTTGGGGGGTCCATTATAAATGATGCAGCAGAGATTTTACCTGTTTATTGTTGAGTTCCTTTCTTTACCAGACCCAAAGCTCCAACCACATCAGTAACTGTTTTAATTTTTAATTCTATCTCAAGGTCTTTGTATTTGTTTAATGTTTCAAAATCTTTCGTAGAAATGTTTTTGCCTCTTTGTGCGCTCATGTCAGTCAAAACTTTTTCTTTTGCACACATTATTATTATTATTATTATTATTATTATTATATTTGGTTCAGTTGTATACTCATCTATTTCCGGGTCCCAACCAGAGACCTAACCAATTAAAAACAAAAACAAGACACATATTTTACATAGGTAAAGCCCCATCGTAAAGTTTGGGCTGTACTCGTAAGAACTTTTTTTTTTATTTCTTTAAGGTATGGGCTACCGGGAATCGCTTCAATGAGTCTATTGGAATTTTTTCCAGTCAATCCGAGGGCTCCAACTACAACAGGGATTGTTGATGTTCTCATGATGTTGATGTTCTTGGGATTCGATTTCAAGTTCTTTATATTCTTATAGTTTGTTTTTTTTTTTTTTTTGTTTTGTTTTTTGAAGACTTTCAGATACATTGCAGTCTGCTGGGATTGTCATATCAACAAGGAGGCAATTTTTTGTTTTCGGTCTCTCATAACAATGTCAGGGCGGTTAACTTTGTTCAATCTGTGTGTATTTTGTAGTCCAATAAAATTGTTACAGGTCCTATCTCTGCAACCGAGTGTAGGTGATGTTCATTTCTTTCAGTTTCCTTCCCGTAGAAGTTCCAGGTTGTTAAGTGCAGATAACGGCCCCGAGTTTTATATTCAGTGGTTACCAATACCGCGCAACCTGATACAAGATGGTCAGTTGTTTCTGGATATAATAATAATAATAATAATAATTATTATTTTCTTTTGTTTCTGTTGCATGCTCATTTCTTTCCGGGTCCCAACCAGAGACCTAAATTCAGAAATCTCATCATGACATTTTCCACTGAGTATTTTGGGAAAAAAATGTGGAACTACCATGTCAATAGGAAAGTACATGCTGTTGTTGTGGGGTTTTGATTACTGTCTGAGCGATACGATTTGATTGATCCTGTCTCTGTGTATTATAAAGCCCCATAAATATTTACAGGTCCTATGTCTCTAACCGGATCTGGGTAATTGTTGTGGCCTGTTTTGGGGCCAGAAAGAAAGACACAGAACATGAAAGTCGGTTGAATTTGTATATTGAAGATATATACAAAACAAATAGTAATAAGTAGATTAGCACTCTGTCTATTACTCCACTCAACTTCTACCTTATCCGACTCTCGCAGTTTGTATTTTTGAGAGGAGGAAGAGTTCATTCTACTGTAGGAGGGTTTGCCACAACAGTAATGGTCATATAAATTCCTTCCAGTTTTCTTTCACGTAAAATTTGCATATTTTACAGTCCTTATATTGACCCACTCTGTGACCTGGCATTTATAAACAGTGGATGTTAATACTGTACAATCGGATACAAAATGGTCAATTGTTTCTGGATATTTATCTCAAAATCTTCATTTCGGGTTAACACAATTGTTCAGTATGTTTGCTTGGTAATTTCCTTTTAGCAAGCATTGGTCGTGTGCAGCAGGAATAAAAAACAAAACAAAAAACTTCTGTTTCAGCTTTTAATCCAGCACTACGTAGCCAGTAATGGATACCGGTTTTGTTTACAACAGCTTCTTTGGAAAGTGTATTGACCATGAAGAGGTTTATTTTGCCATCGTTTCTGCATTTGGTAACTTGCATTTGTCTTCATTTTTAACTTCAAATATTTAACGATGCTATAGACGATATTTTACGGATATCTTGTCATAGATCTCTCCATGAGATTATTTAATCATTAACTTAAGAATTAAGATTCCTCAGAAATTCAAAATAGGAAAACTGACATGTTCACGGGTTAAAACTAATTTTTTGTTATTATTATTATTCTACAGAAGGATGTTGAGAATACGATGGATGGAGAATGTGGGCAACGAGGACTTTTAATGAAAGTGAGTACAAAATGGACGCTTAGAATTAGGATCTGAAAAAAAAACAAAGTTGAAATTTCTAGGATAGAAAATGAGGAAAGTGAACTTGGAGAATATGACGCACACAGGTCATACTGACTGCAATAAGGACAGCCAGAGAACAGAGAGTAACTTACTTAACGAGATTGAATGGGTGACAGAACAGGGATTGGGATGGATAGTAACGAGACAATATTTACCAAGAGCTAAAAAGGTTAGGAAGTTGTGGATAATCATGATCGCTCACACCCTGAAAGAAAAAAGCTCATAGAGGATTTTATCTCTTTTTTATTTTAGTATTCTTTATGTAATTTTTGTCTTCTACTGTTGTTGTTGCTATTATTATTATTATTATTATTATTATTAATAATATTTCCTTTTATTTCTTGTATATACTTATTTCTTTCCGGTCCCAACCAGAGATCTAAGGTCAGAAATTATCTTATGACTTTTTCCACTGTACATTTTTCAAGGAAAACAAAACCAAAAACCTAACATTACGCATATTTTACAAGCCCTTCATAAAGTTTGTGTTATAATTGTGAGTACAGTTTTCTTGTATTACTTAAAGGCATTGGCTATCAGGAATCATTTCAATGAATTCATCGGAACCTTTTCCAATCAATTCGAGGGCTCCAACTACAACTGAATCTCATTTGTCCCATTTTTGAGATTTCGAATTCGCGGTATTCGTATTTTGATAGTTTTTTTTTTAAAATCCTCAAAGATAGATTACAATCTGCAGGGATTGCCATCTCATTGAGAATAGACATACTGTTTTGTGGTCTTTCTTCACGATGTCTGGTGTATACTCATTTCTTTCTGGGTCCCGATTCTGGACCTAAGGCCAGAAATGGCTTCATGACATTTTCCACTGAGCAGTTTTGAAAAAGAAATATATTATATTATATTATATTTTACAAAGATAAAGCTCTTCGTAAGGTGTGGGCTGTACTTGTGAGCACAATACTCTGGGCTAAAGGGGATTCCTTCAATGAATCTATTAGAATCTTTTCCTATCAATCCGAGGGCTCCAACTACAACTGGAATTGTTAATGTCCTCATGCGCCATATTTCTGAGATTTCGATTTCAAGGTCCTTGTATTTTGATAATTTTTTTAAGATCTTCAAAGATGCATTGCAGTCTGCAAAGACTGTCATGTCAATAAAGAGGTACATTTTGACTTGCGGTCTCTAATCACGATATCAGGGTAATTAGCTTTGATTAATCTGTATGCGTGTATTGTAATGTCCCATAAAACTGTTACAGGTCCTATCTCCGTACCCGGATCTGGGTGGTGCTCATACCAATTTTGCAGTTTCCTTTCTGTAAACGCTGCAGATATTCCAGTGCAGATAACGGCCCACTCTGTCATGCCGAGTTTTATATTCAGTTGGTGTCAATACCGCGCAACCTGATACAAGATGGTCAATTGTTTCTGAATATTTATCACATAATTTGCATTTTGGACTAACACAATTTTTCAGTAAGCATGATTGGTAATATCTGGTTAGCAAGCATTGGTCGTGTGCAGTATAAATAAAACCTTCAGTTTCAGCTTTTAACCTTGCACTACGCAGCCACTGATAGGTACGGGGTTTTGCTACATCTGCTTGTTTGGTACGGGCAGGGTATTGCCCGTGATGCAGTTTATCGTTTCTGTATCTGGTCGATTGCATTTGCCTTTGCTTTCTTTTTTAAAGCATTTTGCAGCTTCAGTAAGTGTATTATGCTTATATTTATTCACTCACGTGAAACTCCATTTTGAACTTGGCTTCCCTTTTTACTGAAGCCACTTAATACTTTCATGTTCTTTGACACAGATCATCATTCAGTTTTCTGTAGTTTCTAGGTATCTTTGAAGGCTAATAGTTGTAGTTTTGTGAGAAAGTTCAGGTTGAACTAATCCTCCTTCGGATCTGGGGACATACGGACAATCAACATCAGTCTTTGAATTATGCATGCTGTGGAAGGTGGCTTTCTCGTTTTGGCGTCCATTTGCTTAATGTAAGCTATGATCCATTTAAAGATGTTGAAACTTTATTGCCCAGCATGGACAGCCAGTGTTTATGGATGATAATCTGTTTTTTTAAAATCAGCTCGATATTTAGTTCCAAAATGCACACGTCTGTAGTACTCCTTACTTATCGTCTCCATTTTCGGTATGCTGTATGCCATCTCCTTCGCTAATTCCTAGGTACCTATAGGCTTCATCTTGTTCCAGTTCCCTAATCTGTAGTTTCCAGGTTGAAGGCCGAATGTTGTAGTTTTGGAAGACATTTCTAGTTGAACTAATCCTCTCCCTTCTTCGGATCTGGGCACATAAAGACGATCAACATCAGCTTTAGGATGATGCCTGCGGTGGAAAGTGAGAAGCATTATCGTTTTGGTGTCCATTCACTTAACGTCATCTAGGGTCCAGTTAAGGATGCTGAAACTATATCCCCACCCCACGGGGACAGTCAAGGTGTTTATGGCTAGTATTATGTATTTTCTTTTATTTTTTCAACTCGGTATTCAGTACCAGGCATACACGCCTGTAATATTTTTTCTTACTTTCTCCTTCATTTGGATATACTGCATTCCATCTCCTTTGCTAATTCCTAGGTACCCATAGGCTTCATCTTGTTCCAATACCCTAAACTTTGTGACAAAATTTAGATTTATCAGGTGTATTTCTGTATTTCTATCTTTCTTGAATGTTACTTTTGCACATTTATCTCATCCGAAATCTATACCTATGTCGTCACTGAAATATTTTTCAGTATTGAGGAGACCCTTCAACTCATTTTCATCTTTGGGGAAGAATTTGAGATTATCCACGTAGAATAGGCGATTTAACAATTTCTTGTTTATTTTATATCCAGACTTATTATTGTTTAGTTAGGAAGATTAAGGACAGACAAAACAGAAGGAGTGACAGGAAGTCTCCTTGAAAGATTCCTTGTCGGATATTAAGGTGGTTAGAAATGGCAGTGTCGTTGTTGTGATTTAGGTATAATGTGGTTTTCCACATTCCTATGTTGTGTTTAAGGAACTTTAGTATCCATAGTCTTAAGAAACCAAGATTGTGGCACACTATCAAAGGCTTTACTGTAGCCGGTCCCTGCTGTGCTGAGATTTCTACCTCCTAACCTGCAATTTTTCAGGATCATTGTACATATTGGAATTTTACGTCATGAAGTGCATTTTTGGTAGATGCCCTGTGTGTGTCTGTGAGTTATTTTAGTGTATGTAGAAACGAATGGTAACGGTTAAATTCTTATGTTGAATAAGTAAAATGTAACGAATGAATGGGTCGTGATTCTGATTAGCTTGGTATAGGATAGTAAGTGTCGACTAGTCTTGACCCATCTCCTCACTTTTTTTCATTATGTTGAGATGTTGAGTGTTTCCGCGTGCGTGTATTGAAATAAGGACAAACACATACGTAGGGCAAAATACTGGTATATCTGAAGGGGTATTTACAACAGAGAGATTAGTAGTCAAACGAACGCAGGTTAGTCAGTAACAATCAGAAAGAGTATAAAGTCCAACTGTATCTTCCGGTAGTGAGACGGAAGTGTGATGGTCACCTGATCTTCCCAGAACTCTATAGAACTGTCCTATTAGTAGTAGAGAGATCAGTCCATTCTGATGAGAAGGTGGGTGCGCCCCAACACGTTACAGGATAAGCAACGTTTTTACAAAGACTTATAATTTTTTGTAGATTTATATATTTTTTATACTTGACAAAAAATGTTTAAATATAACTTGAATTCTGTTGAATATTGTTTAATATTGTCAAACTGTTTTTTTTCTTTATCTTTTCTTAAATCGCGCACTTCTCTTAACTGTTGTATTATTATTATTATTATACATTATTATTATTAGCCTTTTCTTTTATTTATTATGCCTTCTTTAATTTTTTCTTCTATTATTATTGTTGTTTTTGTTATTATTATTATTATTATTTTTTCTTTTATTTGTTGTATTCCTTCCTCTTTCGTTTCTTTCATATTCATCGGTAGTTTTTTTCAAAGGCGAGGCTGGCCACCGTTTCTCGTATTTTATCTGAACAAATCTAGAGGTGATTATATTGAAAAGACGAATGACGAGAATCTCGCGAGATTTCTTCATACCGCTATTATGTCATTTTCCCATTTTTTTTTTTTTTACCTCGTTTCTGCCTGTCTTCCTGACAGCCGGCAAGTAACGCAATTCGATGAATTATTTCGGCAATTTTTTTTTATGGGGCCCCTAACCACACAAGTATCCTCACATGAAGCATGGGTTCAACAATTTTTGATAAATCATTTCTATAGAATCTTACCAAACGCGGGGAAGAACAAGATATTTCATTTAGGCTGAGATATTGAAATTTGCCTTAGATCTGGCCACGATTCGTTTCTGATTCACTTAATAATTCTTTTTTAATTTCTAGTGATTTTTCGTTTTGCCCCCAAAATCGTATTTTTCTATGTCAAATAAGAAGATGAAAGAATTAAATGTTGACCGATGTTCATTTATAATTCTAGTCTAGAAAATAAATAAAGCCATATGGAAGCCATTATTATAAATTCTACACATCCTAGAAGACGTAGACGTTAGAACAATGATTTATTATCAGAATCGAAAACAAATCGTGACCAGATGTAAGACAACATTCAACCTGAGTGAAATCTCCAAATACTCTAGTCGACTGACTGCACAAGCAAGAGATAGATGAGTAGGCATCAAGGTCAAGTTTTCCATGACACTGCGAGAGATATTGCTGAGAATGTGTGTGTCAGTAGAGCAGGTCGATTTTAGAAGATTTGTATTAAACTCATTTTGAAACTTGGCGTTTCACATGGCAAATAACGACACAGAATATTTTTTTTTCAGAACCGTTATTGTTTTTTGAGAAATTAAGTTTAACTTCAAAATTGTAGCGTTGCAATTTAATTCTGTTGATCAGTAAAAAGCCTTATAGCACAGCCTTATAAAATATATTATTAACTGAAGCTTTACAAATTGTAAATGGACAAGATGCATGGCACACGCACGTTATTACTAAATCATTGTGCCATCAAATAAGACCTTCAATTATTTAAAGAATAAATTATACTGAAGAATTTAATTTAATGTGCAGTAGTTTTAGTGCGATTTTCAATAAAAGATGTAAATTTTAAAAAATTATTATTATTTTTGCTCAGCAGTATTATGATGTTAAATACATGTTTGTTTGGCGAAGTAGATAATGGCTTCTCCAGTTACTGCTATGCAGTAACTACTTATTTAAGACGTTGCATACTGAGAAATACAATATTCGGAAAATGAAAAATTGGACCCAGTCTGAACAGTGGCATCGGCAAAAATAAACACCATCTGATATGTTTACAGACAGAATTCCAGCATTATGGAAACGGATTGCTGTCAAGAGTAAATGAAGGAATAATGTACATCGATGTTGGAAAGTATCAGGCCGTGTGTCTGTAATACAGTTCACTGTTCAAGACAAAAAACATACGAATGTCAGCAAACAGAATGGAACCAGAATGCTCAGCTAACAAAGCCATGGAATTTTACTTTGAAAAGACTGACTTCAAAAATGTTCACAGATCATCCAAGAACCACCTTGGTCACAACGCTGAAGCAAGACACTCAAAGAACAAGGCAGAAAGATCCCATTTTTCCTTTAGAGAAGTTTATAATCAAGGAAGATCTGCACTGAATCCGCAAACTCGCAGAGGACAGAGAAGTATGGCAAAATATTGTCGAACCAATATACAATGTCACTGAAGATGAGAAATCATGTTAATTCAAACCTCAAATCGAAACAGCTTTCATGATGATGATATAAACTTTTATCTCAGTATCTGTCTATATTTCTGAGATGAGGTGTTATGTACACTATTTACATTATTCGGACTATTGCCCTCATCTTTGTCGCGATATTTATCAAGGTTTCGGCCTTTCAGTATATGTCTATATTTCTGAGATGAGATATTATGTACACTATTTACATTATTCAGACTATTGTCCTCATCTTTATCGCCATATTTATTACAACGTTTCGACCCTTCAGTATCTGTCTATATTTCTCAGATGAAGTATTATGTACACTATTTACATTATTTGGACTATTGCCCTCATCTTTGTCGCGATATTTATCAAGGTTTCGGCTTTTCAGTATATGTCTATATTTCTGACATGAGGTATTATCTACATTATTTACATTATTCGGACTATTGTCCTCATCTTTGTCACCATATTTATTACAACGTTTCGGCCTTTCAGTATCTGTCTATATTTCTGAGATGAGGTATTTTGTACATTACTTACATTATTCGGACTATTGTCCTCATCTTGGTCGCTATATTTATTACAACGTTTCGGCCTTTCAGTATCTGTCTATATTTCTGAGATGAGTTATTATGTACATTATTTACACTATTCGGACTATCGTCCTCGTCTCTGTTGCCATATTTATCACAATGTGTCTGCCGTTGTACGCTCTGGCCTTTTTCAAGTGGTTGGAATGTCGAACTGAACTCTTTATTTCGCTCACTGGGGTAGACTGTTCTAGTTCCACGTGCCATGTTTAATGGATGCCACTTATCAGTTATCTGTTGTTAATTTCCCTCTCCAAGTTCAAAAACACATGACACAGTGGATAAAGGTGTCGGTTAGATCCAGTGACTGGACCCAAACAGTCATAGTGTAATACCCGGTTAAGGCAGTTCTGTACATTTCACAATCGTATTTAAGATAGATAGATAGATAGATATGAATAGAGATAGATAGAGAATGAGTAGATAGATAGATAGATAGATTCTGGTTTGAAAATAATTTTCATTCAATGTATCTAATACAAAAGATGTCAACTTTATTTGGAGTTATTCTTGAAATAATAAGTCAGCTTGTGAGCAAAATCTGCGGAAATTAGGTATTTCTGTACAGTTTTCATGATCGATCTTTAAAACTGAATGCTCAAAAATTAGAAAGAAAATATAAGCGTCGGTGAATGTAGTCAAGCGTGCAAATGCAGCGGAAAGCGAAATGCGTAAAGTCGTGTCAGCTGCAGTCAAATTAGATGAAAAGTTCTATACTCTGGATTGTCACAAGGGACACGAGCCGTTTATGCATAATGAAACATTCGGCGTCCATTAACCGTGCAGCTAGTGTCACTTCTGGCTGAGATATTGTCACTTAAAATAAAAGAACAAAATTCGACTACATGAATTTAAGCATCGTAATACCCAGACCGGCTGAGATATGAAGTGTAGCTTATCCGCCCGAAGGCAGATACTACATTTTGATCCTAGCCTAAAGGCCGAAGGCGACACATGGTCGAGGTTTGAAGTGGATTTAACGGGAATAACTCGGAAAAATAGCCCATGCCTCCTATGCACTTCCCCTTTTGAGGACGTCTCAGGCGCCGGGCGATAAACCCAGGATCATCGAAAAGGACAGGTACTACATGAGGTGGGGGGTCCACTAGGACTTTAGCCTAAAATTATTTGAACAAGCATAGCCAAAAGCGATGTTACAAACAAATGATTGCACGTCCTGACATCAAGGCAAGAAAGAACAAAAATAATTAGAAAAAAATTTAAAGATATCAAATTAAACAGATAATAGTGGGGTTTAAAAGAAGGTATGCTACTAGATTGACATTTAGGTCCCGCCGTTTTGTTGTTGAAATAGCTTAGTGCAGACGCCACTCCTGCTCCAACAGTTGTATTATTGTTATATATATATATATATATATATATATATATATATATATATATATTAAAGACATTTTTTATGTTTAACGTTGTTATTTTATAGATACAAGTATTTAAGCAAATGCCCTGTTTATGATAAACAGTATTAAATAACATTTACCGGCCTGAATGTCCGAGAAATTTTCATAGAAAATATTCGTTCTTTGGCAGGATTCGAACCTGCATCCTATACGGAACCGTCATATACGCTGACGTGCCTTGACCGCTCGGCCACAAAAGAACCTTACGGTAGACAAGGTCAATTTACTGCTTATAAACTCTAATCTTCCATGAATCTCGTACATTCATAACTGCTCTGGCGTATCGAATGTAAACAAATGACGTCATATGTTAAAAAATGGACAAGGTCCGACAATTTATTTATTAAAGACATTTTTTATATGTTTAACGTTGTTATTTTATAGATACAAGTATTTAAGCAAATGCTCTGTTTATGATAAACAGTATTAAATAACATTTACCGGCCTGAATGTCGAGAAATTTTCATAGAAAATATTCGTTCTTTGGCAGGATTCGAACCTGCATCCTATACGGAACCGTCATATACGCTACGTGACGTGCCTTGACCGCTCGGCTCGTACAAAAGAACCTGACGTCATATATTAAAAAAATGGACGGTAGACAAGGTCGATACAAATATTTACAAATGCTCTTTTATAAACTCTAATCTTCCATGAATCTCGTACATTCATAACTGCTCTGGCGTATCGAATGTAAACAAATGACGTCATATATTAAGAAATGGACAAGGTCCACAATTTATTTATTAAAAGACATTTTTTTATGTTTAACGTTGTTATTTTATAGATACAAAAACGGAGCATTTGTATTTAAGCAAATGCTCTGTTTATAATAAACAGTATTAAATAACATATTTATTTTATATGCCGGCCTGAATGTCCGAAAATTTTACATAGAAAATTTTTATTTTATATTTAGGATTCGAACCTGCATCCTATATTTTTTATTTTTGAACCGTTTTATATGACATTCATAAATACAGTCAAAGAATTGCATATTTTGTTATTTTGTTATTTTATTTATTTATTTTATATATTTATTTTATATATTTATAATTGTATTTATTTATTTTGTATATTTATTTTATTTTTTATTCATTTAGAGTCGTTTTTACTTATCGAATACAGTAAAAAAAATTGCATATTTTGTTCATTGTGATTCATAATTAGAATTCTGGTTTAAATATATTTTTCATTCAATGTATATAATACGAATTATATCAACTTTATTTTGAGTTTTTCTTGAAATAGTAAAATTTCAAAATCAATTTGTAAGCAAAAGCCTGCGGAAATTAAGTATTTCTTTAAAACTGAATGCTTACAAATTGGTAAATGTTACCAATTAAACTTAAGGTGTCAGTACTTATCACATCAAACCGTAGCTTTCACACTGGGTGTAATGTTGATTTTCTAAAAAGAATTTACAAATCAACCTTGCCTAATATGTCAGGATAAGTTTCGAGCGGCTGTTAGTTCAATTTTGAGCCATTCTTCAAATAAAAATAACTTCAGTGATGATCAGGGTAGAAAGCGGAATCTCAGTCGTCCTTCTTCTTTATGCGCCGTGACCTTTCAGAACGTATGTGATCATGGCTCTCCATGATCTCTTGTTCTTCGTAGCTCTTAAATTGTCTTTTTGTTATTTCTTCTCAATCCTGTTCCACCATCCATTTACTCAAGCTTCTTCTTCTTCTTCTTCGTCTTCTTCTTCTTCTTCTAAGTGTCGTGTCCCTTCAGGACAATGGCGATCATGACCCACCACAATTTCCTGTCCGTCGTTGTTTTTAATAAATCTTGTCTTTTTGTTATATCTCCTAAACCCACTTCCACTGTCTATTTACTCAACCTCATTCTTCTTCTATGTGTCGTGTGTCTTCAGGGCAATGGCGATCATGACCCTCCACAATTTCCAGTCAGTCGTAGTTCTTAATAAATTTTGTCTTTTTGTTATCTCTCCTAAACCATGCTCCATCATCCATTTACTCAAGCTCATTCTTATTCTTCTAAGTGTCATGTCTCTTCAGGACAATGGCGATCATGACTCTCCACAATTTCCTGTCTGTCGTAGTTCTTAATAATTTTTTGTTGTTATTTCTCCTCAATCCTGTTCTACCATCTATATACTCAAGCTCACTGTGTATACTATGTGCTGATTTTTCTCTGTTCCACTTGCCTTTAATCTGCCTTGTGAGTATCAAATTTTCCAATCCTTCTTTCTTAATTATAAGCATTTACTTGGTTTGAGGATGGGTAAATATTGGTCGCATATATCTAAGTTTACAAGCAATTATATGGTTTGTTTATTGGTATATATTGGTCGATTATATTTGAGTCTATAATTATTTACATGCTTCAGGCATAAACTGACGCTTATATTTTGTCGATAAGCAATTACTTGGTTCAGGGATAGGTAATTATTTGTCGTTTTTTATGTGAGTGTATAAGCATTTCTTTTGTTCGGGAAAAGGTCAAATTGGACGACTGTATTTGAGTGTAAAATCATTTATTTCGATTAGGGATAGGTACATATTTGAGTCTATATGTATGCATTTGTATTCGGGATAGGAAAATATTAGTTGTTTATATTTGAGTCTATAAGTATTTACTTGGTTTGGGGATAGGTAAATATTGGTTGTTTATATTTGAGTCTATAAGCATTTTCTTGGTTTGGGATAGGTAAATATTGGTTGTTTATATTTGAGTCTATAAGCATTTCCTTGGTTTGGGGATAGGTAAATATTGGTTGTTTATATTTGAGTCTATAAGCATTTACTTGGTTTGGGGATAGGTAAATATTGGTTGTTTATATTTGAGTCTATAGGCATTTACTTGGTTCGGGGATAGGTAAATATTGTTTGTTTATATTGAGTCTATAAGCATTTCCTTGGTTTGGGGATAGGTAAATATTGGTTGTTTATATTTGAGTCTATAAGCATTTACTTGGTTCGGGGATAGGTAAATACTGGTTGTTTATATTTGAGTCTATAAGCATTTTCTTGGTTTGGGATAGGTAAATATTGGTTGTTTATATTTGAGTCTATAAGCATTTCCTTGGTTTGGGGATAGGTAAATATTGGTTGTTTATATTTGAGTCTATAAGCATTTACTTGGTTTGGGGATAGGTAAATATTGGTTGTTTATATTTGAGTCTATAAGCATTTACTTGGTTCGGGGATAGGTAAATATTGGTTGTTTATATTGAGTCTATAAGCATTTCCTTGGTTTGGGGATAGGTAAATATTGGTTGTTTATATTTGAGTCTATAAGCATTTACTTGGTTCGGGGATAGGTAAATATTGGTTGTTTATATTTGAGTCTATAAGCATTTACTTGGTTTGGGGATAGGTAAATACTGGTTGTTTATATTTGAGTCTATAAACATTTCCTTCGTTTGGGGATAGGTAAATATTAGTTGTTTATATTTGAGTCTATAAGCATTTACTTGGTTTGGGGATAGGTAAATATTGGTCGTTTATATTTGAGTCTATAATCGTGTATTACGTTCGGAGTTAGGTAAATATTGGTCGCTTGTATTAGTGTCCTCTCCATTGTCGTTTTTATCTAGGTCGATAATGATTTATTTGGTTTGAGAATATGTAAATACGGCTGGTGTATATTTGAGTTTATGAGCATTTACTTAGTATCTGACCCCTTTTATGAGTGCCTTAATCTCCTTTACGATGCCAGGTAAAGAGGAAAAGAGAAGATTGGGCAAGAACTCGAATGAAGTAATTTTTTCAAGCGTAAACTGTTCGAGCTAAAATATTGAAAATGTTTCGGCGTATCTCCCTTTTGTCGATTGATTTTCTTCTACTTGGCATTTTTATCAATGCCATGCCTCTTAATCTGCAAGGTAGCACGAATGTGTTTCCGTCTTATGGCTTCAGGCACATTTTGTCCCTCAACTGCATAACGATGCGCTCAACTGAATACAAATGCCCGGTCATATTTAGAAAGAAGATAGCCGGGGGTTGTTCTTTAAAACAAGATCACTTGGAAGACTTGTGCTAAAAGCGGCTGAGATAAGACAATGAATGGAAACTGACACGGGCACAATACTCTAGAGGAGAAAAAGACGATGGAGGGTAAAGGCAGGTGAGAAGGGGGGGGCGGTTAAGGAATTGCAGGGTAAGGGGAAAAAGGGGAGGAAGGATATTGGAGGAAAGAGAAAAGTAAAGAGAAACAGGGAGGAGGTAGAATAGGAAATTGGAAAAATAAAACTGGTGACGAAAAAGGACAGATAAAAAGATACAGAGTTGAAAGAATGAGGAGGAGAGAAAGAAATGAAAGAAGGCAAGGGGAGGAAGGATTTTGGAGGAAAGGCTAAAGCAATGAGAAAGAGGGAGGAGGTAGAATAGGAAATTGGGAAAAATGGTGACGAAAAAGGACAGATAAAAAGATACAGAGTTGAAAGAATGAGGAGGAGAGAAAGAAATCAAAGAAGGCAAGGGGAGGAAGGATTTTGGAAAAAGAAAAAGCAATGAGAAAGAGGAGGAATAGGAAATTGGGAAAAATGGTGACGAAAAGGACAGATAAAAATACAGAGTTGAAAGAATGAGGAGGAGGGAAAGAAATGAAAGAAGGCAAAGGGAGGAAGGATTTTAGAAGAAAGAATAAAAATATGAAGGAGAGTTAAGGGAGAGATATGAGAATGACAGAAAGAATAAGAAATGAAGAGAAGAATTTATTAAGAGAAATGATTGGTTTTGTTGGTTTGGTTTGTTTTACGGTATATCAACCTCAATGGGTTATTTAATGCCGACAATTTTTATTACTGGTAAT
The DNA here is from genome assembly GCA_903632075.3 of Acanthosepion pharaonis. NCBI lineage: Eukaryota > Metazoa > Mollusca > Cephalopoda > Sepiida > Sepiidae > Acanthosepion > Acanthosepion pharaonis. The sequence continues at coordinate 4,185,036 of CAHIKZ030004081.1, read as the reverse complement.
ATATATTTTTTTTCAAAAATGTATTGATGGTAATATTTTTTCCTTCAAAAATTTTATTTCTGTCAATATTTTTTCTTCAAAATGTATATCTGGTTATATCTTTTTAAAAATGGATTGCTGGTAATTTTTTGTCAAAAATTTATTGCTGGTAATAATGTAATGTAATAGTGACAATTTATTGCTGGTAATTAATTTTTCCTTCAAAAATCTTTTGCTGTTAATTTTTTACAAAGCATTTCTGCTATTAAAATATATTTTAACACTTCCATAGTGTTTTAAGCCCAGTTTGAGGGTTAACTATTTACCCATAGCTGGGGCCCTAAAAGGTGCTACCACACCGGGTCAGGGTAGACCTAGGTACACCAGCAATTAAGAGGTGGATCCACGCTCTTCAATCAGAGGTTTTGCTGTCGGATGTAGTTTATCGTCTTACCCAGGACGCGGATGTAGTTTATCGTCATACACAGGACGGAGAAAATCTCTTTCTATAAAAGGCAGGATGTGTGTGTGTGTGTGTGTGTAACGAATGCACGGCCGCAATTTTCGACGGATTTGCACCAAAATTTACATGCAAATGCTCCAAGTTAGCGGGAAGACCAAGACCGACTTTGCATTTCCCAACTCCCATCGATAGTGGAAATAATCGATTTTTTTCATGCTTCTACGGCAGTTTTCATGTAGTTTGTGGCCATTTTGTATTGGCCAGAGTGAGAGCCTATAACTGGCTGCCACGAATAGGCAGGAAGATTCTATTGGCCAACGTGAGAGCCAACAGCTGACTAAAAGGAATGTTAACTAGCATGCTAGCGTGCAAAAAAAAAAAATCGATAGCTGCATTGGGAAAAATTTAAATCTGCATGGCACTTTACTCCAATTGGCTCATTCGTTTGCTTAAACTCAACGTTGATTCTGATTCCGCAGAAATGGGTTGGGTGTGAAAAAGTATTTGTTGTTAACATTCTTTTTTCATTCGGTTTTTCCAGTTACGAGTTTTTTTTAAAGCTGATCGTTTTGTGTTCATTTTGTTTAGTTCTTTTTTCGTAGCAGATTTAATGTTTAGCTTAGAAAAAATTCGCAGTGTGATATAGGCAAGAAGTAAGGCATGTAGCAACATCAGCACGGCAAAGGGCACTACTTTAATGGCAAGGAAGGTCAAAAATATTTTAAGTCAAGTGAAAGCGATTGCTGTATGTGTCGTACGATTTTTTAATCAAGCACGGGCAACGCTGGGCCATGCTGCTAGTGAAGAATATTTTTTTAAAAGTGGAGGCGGCAGATGAGTTGACAAGGAAACGTAAAGATAAAAAGAAGAGAATTAAAAAATGGAGAATGGAAGATGAAGATTTGGCAAGGAAAGAGAAAAGAAGAGAGAATAAAAGCGAGAAAATAGATGAGGCGGAGGAGACAATGAAGGTGAAAGATGAAAAGAGAAGCTGAAGAAGGAAATATCATGAGAATGAAAGAAAGAGAGAAACAAATGTAAGAATTGAGGGGAAGGAAAATTTTAGAGGAAAGAGAAAAGGAAGAAAATATGAACGTGAAGGAGGCAGAGAAGATGAGAAGGAAAATAAAAAAAAATAAAAAGACGTGGATGGAAAGGGAAAAAAGGAATAAAAATGAAGAAAAAGAATAAGAGAGAAGAGAAAAGAAAGAAAGAAAATAAAATAAATGGAGGGAAGAAGAAGATGAAAAGAAGAGTGAAAAAAATAGCATAAGAGGTAAATGCGAATGAGAATGAAGAAATGAAATGAGCTGAAAGACAAAAAATAAAAGAATTATAGAGAAGAAGAATGTAAAAAGAAAAGTGAAAAAGTATAAAAGGAAAACGCGAATGAAAATGAAGAAAAGAAAGAGTGAGACGAATGAAAGATAGTAAGGGAAGGAAAAAATATTTGAGGTAAGACAAAAGAAAAAAATATAAAAACGAGAAGAAAGTAAAAGTTAAAAAGACAAGGAGCTGAAGGAAAAAAGTGAAAAAGATTTAAAAAAGGAAGGAGCTTTGATACATGGAAAAAAATGCAGTGGATGAAGAATAGCGAAAGGAGGAGAAAATATGAGGAGAAAAAATAAAATGAGAAGGCGGTGAAGGAAAAAGGGAACGAGAATTAAAAAGGAAGAAGCGACAATAAATGGAAAAAAATATGGATGAAGAAGAATAGCGAAAGAAAGAGAAAAATGAGAAGGAAAAGGATAAAAAAGGCGGCAAAGAAAAAAAGGGAATGGGAATTAAAAAAGAAGGAGCATAGATAAATGGAAGAAATACATTGAATGAAGAATAGGGAAGGAAAGAGAAAAATGAAAAGAAAATGAACATGAAAAAAAGAAAGAAGAAGAAATACATTAGATGACGAATAGGGAAAGAGTGAGAAGAAAAAAGCGGGAAGAAGAACGAGAAAGTAGTTGAGGCGGCAGGAGGAGGAGACAATCGAAGTGAAAGATAAAAAGAGAAGGAGAAGAGGTGAAAAGCTTAAAATGAAAGAAAAAAATGTAAAAAAAATAGAGTGAAGAAGAAATACTGGAGAAACGATAAAAATTTTTAAAAAAAATGGAGGTGGCAGAGATATTGACAAGGAAAATGAAAGATAAAAGATATAGAGAGAATGGGAAGGCGAAAAGTGAATGAAAGAAATAGGGGAGATGTATAATGTTCGTGGAAAGAGAAAAGAAAATAATACAAAAAAAAATGTGGAGAAAGAAGAGATGCGAAGTATTGCGAAGAAAAAACAAGTAGAGAAGGGAAAAAAGAAAATGAAGAAAAAAAAACAGTGAAAGAAATGAAAGAAAGAGAGGGAAAAGATATGAGGAAAAAGAGAAAAGGAAACATTAAAACAATACGAAGGAGGTAAAAACGAGAAGGAAAATGAAAGATAAAAAAAAGACAAGGAGATGAAAGACAAAAGTGAACGTAAAAGGAAGAAGGGTTTGAGAAACGAGAAATGTAGAAGGGAAGATGGCGAAAGAAGGAGATGAAAAAAAACGAGACAGAGGAGGAGGAGACAATGAAGGTGACATTTAAAAAGAGGAGGTGAAGATAGAAAAAAAGCATTGGAAATAAAAGGAAGAGAAAATAAAAATAAAAATGAATGTAGACACAGAAGAGATGAGAAAGAAAGTGAAAGACAAGAGTGGATAGAAAAAGAGAATGAAAATGAAAAAAAGAGGAAAAGAAATACAAAAATGAGAGGTAAGGAAAAATATAGAAGAAAAGAGAAAGAGTAGAATAATAAAATGTGGAGGAGGAGGAAGTGAGAAAGAAAGGGAAAGATAAAAGACAGTAGGAGGAGGGGAACAGAAGAAATGACGTCAGAGGAAAAGAAATGGGGAAGATGGGGTAGGAGGAAGAATAGTGGAGGAATGAGAAAGAAAAGAAAAACAAACGGCGAAGGAGGAGAAGGTGGAGGAGGAAGGTGATAAAGAATGGGAAAGGTCAAAAGGAAAGAAAAGAGGTAAAAAGAGAATGAAAATGAACAAAAAGAGTGGGTGAATAAATCGAAGGCATCTGAGAGACCCTCTTATAATTCCCATTTGCATGGCTGGTGTGGACCAATTGTAGATTGACACGTTGCGTTTTCTCAGGCTAAGATTCTCAGGTTGACATTAAATCCATTGTTTGATCTGTTGATAAAAAAATTGGTCCACTGTGTCGTACTATACAATGTTTACCTCTGGAGCTTCTGCTATACATTTAGAGATTCTTGATAAAATCCAAAGAAGAATCTATCTTGCATATTTATAAGTCTACCATTCATCCATGCATTGAATATTGCTGCCACATCTGGTCTGGTGCTCCTGCTATATATTTAGAGATTCTTGATAAAATCCAGAGAAGAATCTACCTTGCATATTTATAAGTCTACCATTCATCCATGCATTGAATATTGCTGCCACATCTGGTCTGGTGCTTCTGCTATATATTTAGAGATTCTTGATAAAATCCAAAGAAGAATCTATCTTGCATATTTATAAGTCTACCATTCATCCATGCATTGAATATTGCTGCCACATCTGGTCTGGTGCTTCTGCTATATATTTAGAGATTCTTGATAAAATCCAAAGAAGAATCTATCTTGCATATTTATAAGTCTACCATTCATCCATACATTGAATATTGCTGCCACATCTGGTCTGGAGCTTCTGCTATATATTTAGAGATTCTTGATAAAATCCAAAGAAGAATCTATCTTGCATATTTATAAGTCTACCATTTGTCCTTGCTATGAATATTGCTACCACATCAGGTCTGGTGCTTCTGCTATATATTTAGAGAGTCTTGATAAAATCCAAAGAAGAATCTATCTTGCATATTTATAAGTCTACCACCCATCCATGTGTTGAATATTGCTACCACATCTGGTCTGGTGCTTCTGCTATATATTTATAATATTCTTGATAAAATCCAAAGAATAATCAGCAATATTATTGGTCCTGATTTGGCATCTCGGTCTCGGCCACTTTCTCACCGCCCTAATGTAACTTCCCTGTGCCTTTTCTATACTTTCATCGGAATTGTTCGCATGAGATCTTCACTATGGTACCTAAACATTATGAATTTAATCGCAGTACGAGATTGGCAGGTAAGTTTCATCAACTCACAGTTTAGCTGGCTAGATGTAACCGTAAGTTCTATGCTAACAGTTGTAATTCTCGTAATTCTCGCTTGTGGGCCTCCCTTCTGACTCCATGCTTCCCAGCCAACTTTGATCTTCAACAATTTAAATGCAATGTAAATCTTACTGTACTGTCTTCTCCATTACTCTTCTATTGTTCACGCTCCCTAATAAGGTTTCTCTTTGTTCTTATTCTTTCACAATCAGTAACTTCCTTGTGTCTTAGTATAATATATATATATATATATATATATATATATATGTGTGTGTGTGTGTGTGTGTGTGTGTGTGTGTGTGTGTGTATATATATATTTTTCTACATACTTCTCCTTCCCCCAGCAAAATTAATACCACCGCATAAATATTAATAAATATTACAAATTAGAGTTTCTACCATTTACATATGCGCAATCGCTAAAAACAACCAAATAACCGGCTTTAAAATAATAACAAAACAACATTAAAAAATTAAAAATAATAGCAATTGTACCTTTCATACGCTTACACAGACACCCATCATACGTAGATACGTGTGTGCGAGAAAGCATTATAGGTCTATATATCAACGCTTCACCAGGGGTGTGATGAAGTTGCTACGCAAGGGCAAGAGTGACGGGAATGGGATAGGCGACTTGCTACATTTAACTATGTTAAAGACAGAGTTAAAAATTTTAACCAAGATCTTAGCGAGCTGTTTGCAAGCTGTCATCTCTAGTTTGATTATCTCCGAGCAAACTTTTGCTGTTAAGGGCAGGACTATTTAGGATAACCTTTATTTGGTTCGCTTGATCATCGAGCAAGTCGACCCTAAAGCCGCGCTGATCAATTTAGATCAGTCCAATGTATTCGATAGGGTTGACCATCCATTCCGCCGCCGGGTTTGTGCCATACTTTCGCACCCAGATCTCGCTTCTGTATGCGTCCTCTGGAGCGCTGCTGGAGGTTCGATCGGAGCCTTTTGTATTGTCTCGCTCCAATCGTCAAGGTTGTCTGCTTTCGCTTTTGCTTTTGCTGTACCTTGTTTGCGTTAGAGCCTTTTCTTCGCAAGTTAAAAACGAATCCGATCCTACGCGGAATTCCCCTAGTTGGTGCTACCACTTCGGCCCGGTAATCCGCCTATGATGACGACGTTTCGGTTTTTGTGTCGAGTAGAGCCGAGATTGACGTAAAAAGAATTAACTGAAATAAGTCTGTTGGCTTGCGTGGAATAAATTTTCTCTTTCGATGTCTTTCCTCGGAACGAACAGACGGATCAAGATATTCGGCGTCTAGTTCGGTCCCGATCTTATTTTGGAAATGGAGTGGTCGAGGGTACGAGAGAAGGCCAAGATTGCTGTTCGTCTGTGGTCTCGGAGGGGAGGGTAGAAGTAAAGGGGAGGGTGGGACTATGTACCTCACACATGTACTCGATTCTCCTTTAGCGACTCGCCGTACTTCCAATTCCGTATGCTATAGTAAGGGTTTTGTTCTCCTTCTTGTAGAGATTCAAGGCCCCCAAGGTAAAATCGGGAGATCTGTTACCTCCACCCTTCCGAAGGCGGTCTGAAGATGCCTCGCGTTGAGACTCGTCAACATATGCTTCGCATTGCGTTCCTAGATCGAATGTGTCTGGAGGCAAGAGAAATGTGGTTCTACTGAGGGGTCCTGAAAATGCTATGAACGGGGCGTAGACATAGAGGGAATCTTAAAGGTAATTGGAAACAAAAAGAACACAATTTCTGTGAGTGCCAAATTTTCAAAGCTCTCGGAGCGCTTGAATAATTTGACAGTCACGGAATATAGCAACAGTAAAAAGTATATGAGATGTAGCGACTCACCTACCTAATCCGCGGAAAAAAAAAACAAATCGATTACGTTCTGACACTCCAGTGGGTCTAAATCTGGCCGTATGGTGAAAGAAACGAAATTAAAGTGGTTGGTTCAATTAGTTTGCACAAGGGATAAACCTGTCGGGTTTGTGTGAATGGGTGGCGGAATTACTGGATGGGAGAGAATGTCAAGAAAGCAAACATTACTGAGAGAACAAAGAAGAGAAAGTCGTGGAGAGTCATGATCATAAATAGATCGTTATACCCTTGTAGAAATCAATTGAAAAAAAAACGAACCATTCCGTTATTATTTACTTCTTTTCATATTTTCCAATGAAACATGACCCAGTTCACATATTAGTACTTCGTATGTATATTCCATGAATTCGTTCGTTGCAGATTGGCCACAGATTCTCGATTGGATTTAAATCAGAAAAGTTTCCGAGCCAGTCAACAGTACTTTGATTTGCTCACTGGTAATGCTTGCCAGTGTGTTCATGCCGTGTAGCAATTTTCGAGTAACGTCCGTCGCAGACAGTGGCCGTAGGACAACTAATCGACAGTCGAGACAATAGTGTCTGAGCGTGATGAAAATCTGATGCAATCGCGAATGACGTAATATTTTTCAAAGCCAAAAAAAATTTCATCATACACCCCGAAAACAGATTCATATTACTGCACATCACAGCAAATGACCTAATCTGAGGACAAAATAGAAATCGATTACACCTTGTCCTTGCCAGTAGGTCTAAAACTGACCGAATAGTGAAAGAAAAGGAAACTAAATTTGCACAAGGCTGTACCTGTCAGACTTGTGTGAACGTGTGGCGAAATTATAGGACGGGAGAGATGTCAATAAAGCAAACTAATAGTTACAGTGGATAGGAAGTCCTGGAGAGTAATGATCTCCCGAAAGGAGTGTTAGAATTTTGGGGTACGTTGTTACTAGTGAGCTAGTCAAAATGAGCTGACTCATTTTATAGTTCACCAATAGAAGGGTTAACCAATCAGAAAGCTCAAAATATTCAATGCGACGTGTATAAAGGCAGCCATTTTGTTTTTTCTCCCAAAATATCTTCACTGCCAACCTGATATCCAAGACTTAAAGAAATAACAGCCGCTACTTTCTCTGAATCTTCACTGCCAACGTCTGATATTGAACACACTACGGACTTCACTGGATTCCATATTCAGAGACTACGGCAAACATGGTCAACAAAGAGACGGTACATAGAAGAAGAGTTGTAGCAGTCATTTCATATGCTAGAAGTTCAGTTTGATACGACAGCTTTAAACTTTCACTTAAAATCTTTTAAAATGTCTTTTATTTAGCAACATGAAAATAGCTTTGAAGAGTCGGCGAAAATATCTCCCGAAATATAGCCACAAAGCAAATGTTAAATCTAAGTTTTACATTATATTCAGTTGTTCTGTAGGGAAAACTGCAGTTATATCTCGAAAGTTCGCTGAGATTTTTAGCTTTTAGCGATTTGTAGAAAAGCAGGCGCAGAAGACAAATATGAAGGTCCTTTTATTAGCAAAGCGAAGACATTTTTCATTTTATCAGTCTGCGTAAAAATCTATTATTACTTGAAATTCTTCTAAGGTCAGCTATTTAAAAGATGAATATTTTCATAAACCAAGTTTTACATAAGTTCTAAAAACTCTAAAATTATTATTATTATTTAAAATTTCTTTTTGTCTTGAATTTATTTTATAATCACATGTTGACTCATAAAAAAATAACCGTGGGCAAGTAAAAGAAAGTGTTTTTTTTAATTGTTTCCGTTTAATTAAATATTGAAATTTCAGTTTGACAACTTCAAAGATTACATTTTAAAGTGATGTTTATTCAAAAATAAGAAAACACCTTTTAAAGAAATATTGCATCAAAACATTTTTTTTTTTTTTTTTTTTTTAAGCATTTCACCCCAAGCAAGGCGGGGAGCCACTAGGACGCAAGGGGTTACAGAAAATAGGAAGATCAGATAGGAGTGATAGAAGAAAGGATGAGGGTAGTAGATAGATTAAGGCAACTGGAGATGTCGATTGACATTACACTTGAATAGCTGGAGATTATAACTCTCAGGGAAACAGGAGAAGGGAAGAGAGTTCCACAGGCGAGAGGTGCGAGACATGAAGCTATTAGAGTAGAAGAGACGGCTACATTTATGAGTTTCGACAGTGAAGGGGTGAGAGCGGGATGCCAGATGCGTTTAATAAAAGACTGACATGATATGCAGCTATTAACGCAAAGCTTAAATGGACAAAGCTCTTCGCAAGATATGGTCTGTGCTTGTTAGAATTTTTTTTATTTTATTTCCACGAGAGGGGACACATAAAGCGTTTTATTGATTGGTCGTGGACCTTTCTTTCTTTATCAGATCCAAAGCTACAACTACAACAAAAATGGTTTTAGTTCTTAAGTGTCACAGTTTGTTCTATTTCCATCTACAGGTCATCTTTCCATTTACTTAGTTTTTCAAAAAAAAGAAAGAAAAAAACTTTCGCAGAGATGTTTTTGACACGTGGTATGCTAGTGTTAATCATTAGGTATACATTTTCTTTTCTGTGTTCAATAATAATGGCTGATCGATTGTCTTGTCTTGTTCGACCTGTGCTGATAGAAATAATCCAAGCGTAACATCTGCCGCAACTACAAATTCAGGATGCAATAGTCCTTAAGAAATGTGAATTTGAACTGGCTTTTGTTCTCCCTATACTCTACAATAAATGACTTACAGCTTTCCTGCTTGTCGAAAATCCTCTTCTGTAGTTCCAGTCTTTAAGAACTTAGGTAAACAGTCTGAATATTCTAACTATCGACCTATTATCCTTCAACCTCTTTTTGGCAAATTACTAGAGGCCCAAATCAACTCTCATCGTATGCCCTTCTTTTAGACAAGCAGTATGACTTTCGCTTCTCTAGGTCAACTGCTGATGTATTAGCGATTATTACTGAAAGAGTCTATCAAGCTTTAGACAAAAATGGTAAAGCTTGGGCTGTTGCTTTGGATATCTTGAAAGCATTTGACATGGTCTGGCTTACCGGTATTCTTCACAAGTTCCAAGGCATTTCAGGACATATTTTTAACTTATTCAGTCTTTCTAATCAATTAATGTAATGAAAGTAGTCTTGAACGACCACTCTTCTAGATCATTTTGTACTAATGCAAGTGTCCCTTGTTCTTAATTTTTATCAATGCCGTTTTTGATTACATCCGTTCTCAACTCGGTATCTATGCTGGTGACACACAATTCTTTACCCCTGCTTATCAAAGGGTGTTTACAAGCAGGTGACACAATTACTTACAACTGTTTATCAAAAAACCTTCCCAAGAAGCTTTGTCGGCTGTTTTTATATAATTAACTGAAGATGTAGCCTCTGGAGGTAAACCTGAAGAGAAACCCCAAGTGAATACGTGCCTGCGATCAGATAACTGAGTATCATGTCAGTCTGTCATTACAGGAGGTTTTGATGCAATATTTCTTTATAAGATGTTTTCTTATTTTTGAATAAACATCACTTTAAAATATAACTGAGCTTTGAAGTTGTCAAACTGAAATTTCAATATATAAAACGATTCTATCTGTCTATATTTCTGAGATGAGGTATTATGTACATTATTTACATTATTCGGACTATTGTCCTCATCTTTGTCGCCATATTTATTACAACGTTTCGGCCTTTCAGTATCTGTCTATATTTCTGAGATGAGGTATTATGTACATTATTTACATTATTCGGACTATTGTCCTCATCTTTGTCGCCATATTTATTACAACGTTTCGGCCTTTCAGTATCTGTCTATATTTCTGAGATGAGGTATTATGTACATTATTTACATTATTCGGACTATTGTCCTCATCTTTGTCGCCATATTTATTACAACGTTTCGGCCTTTCAGTATCTGTCTATATTTCTGAGATGAGGTATTATGTACATTATTTACATTATTCGGACTATTGTCCTCATCTTTGTCGCCATATTTATTACAACGTTTCCCTATCTTTGGCCTTTCAACGTATCTGTCTATATTTCTGAGATGAGGTATTATGTACATTATTTACATTATTCGGACTATTGTCCTCATCTTTGTCGCCATATTTATTACAACGTTTCGGCCTTTCAGTATCTGTCTATATTTCTGAGATGAGGTATTATGTACATTATTTACATTATTCGGACTATTGTCCTCATCTTTGTCGCCATATTTATTACAACGTTTCGGCCTTTCAGTATCTGTCTATATTTCTGAGATGAGGTATTATGTACATTATTTACATTATTCGGACTATTGTCCTCATCTTTGTCGCCATATTTATTACAACGTTTCGGCCTTTCAGTATCTGTCTATATTTCTGAGATGAGGTATTATGTACATTATTTACATTATTCGGACTATTGTCCTCATCTTTGTCGCCATATTTATTACAACGTTTCGGCCTTTCAGTATCTGTCTATATTTCTGAGATGAGGTATTATGTACACTATTTACATTATTCGGACCATTGTCCTCATCTTTGTTGCCATATTTATTACAACGTTTCGGCCTTTCAGTATCTGTCTATATTTCTGAGATGAGGCATTATGTACACTATTTACATTATTCGGACCATTGTCCTCATCTTTGTTGCCATATTTATTACAACGTTTCGGCATTTCAGTATCTGTCTATATTTCTGAGATGAGGTATTATGTACACTATTTACATTATTCGGACTATTGTCCTCATCTTTGTCGCCATATTTATTACAACGTTTCGGCCTTTCAGTATCTCTCTATATTTCTGAGATGAGGTATTATGTACACTATTTACATTATTCGGACTATTGTCCTCATCTTTGTTGCCATATTTATTACAACGTTTCGGCCTTTAAGTATCTGTCTATATTTCTGAGATGAGGTATTATGTACATTATTTACATTATTCGGACTATTGTCCTCATCTTTGTTGCCATATTTATTACAACGTTTCGGCCTTTCAGTATCTGTCTATATTTCTGAGATGAGGTATTATGTACATTATTTACATTATTCGGACTATTGTCCTCATCTTTGTCGCCATATTTATTAAAACGTTTACGCTCCGGCCTTCTTCAGGTGGTTGGAATGTTGAACTGAACCCTTTATTTCGCTCACTGGGGTAGACTGTTCTAGTTCCACGTGCCATGTTTAATGGATGTCAGTTATCAGTTATCTCCTGTTAATTCCCCTCTGCAAGTTCTCCACTGCCTTAACCGGGTATTGAACTCACACTCTTTGAGTCCTGTCACTGGATCTAAACAACGCCTTTATCTACTGTCCCATGTATTGAAAGGTTCCGATGGACTATTCCGATTCCTGGTAGCATATTCCTTTAAAAATACGCAAAAAATGTACCCACAGGTACAGATCGAACATTAGCTTCATTTATGCAAAATGTCTGTGATCTTAATTTGTTTTTTTGTTGTTTTTTTTTACAAAAATAATCATTGAACCATTTCTGACCTTAGCTTTATGGCTGGGACCCGGAAGGTAATGTTTATATGACAGAAACTCAAGGAAATAATAATCTATTTGAAAATATAAAACATAATTTGAATTTATAGATTTATCGGTCACGCAGCCTGATCTCTCCTATTTACTAATGACATATTATATTTTTAAGGTAACAGATTCTGCAAGGACACACAATTATTACTCACAGAGCATGTGGTAGTTAAATAATAATAATAATAATAATAATAATAAACTGGTATGAACATCATTCATACACAGTTATAGAGATAGGACCTATAATAATTTTATGGGACTTTAAAATGTACACAGAGACACAGAACAATCAAAGCTAATCGCCAAGATATTGCGATCAAACACCACAAAAACAGAATGTGCTTTCTTATTGAGATGACAGTCCCTGTAGATTCTAAATGTATCTTTAAAGATCTTCAAAAAGAACTATCGCACGACAACGATCTTGAAGTGGAAATCCCAAAAATGTGGCACATGAGGACATCAGTAGTTCCAGTTGTAGTTGGAGCCCTTGGATTGATTGACAAAAAGGTTCCGATAGACTATTTAAAAGGATTCTTGGTAGCATATGCCTTAAAGGAATACAAAAAAAATGTATTAACAAGTACAGCTCGCACATTACGAAGAGCTTTATTTTTGCAAAATGTGTGTGATCTTAGTTTTTTTTTTTGTTGTTTTGTTTAAAATAAACAGTGAACCATTTCTGACCTTAGGTCTATGGTTGGGACCCGGGGGGGAATGTTTAGTACTTGTAACAATTTTATGGAATTTTAAAATACACACAGACAGAACAATCAAAAAGCCAATTGCTCAGACATCGTGACCAAATTATCACAAAAGCAGAATTTACTTTTTATTGATATGGCAGCCCCCTCAGATTTGTAATATATTTTTGAAGATCTTCGAAAAACTATCAAAATACAATCTTGAAGTGAAAAATTAAAAAATATATATGGCACATCAGGACAACAATAATTCCAGATGTAGTTGGGAAAAAGTTCTGATAGACGCAATTAGGAGATTACGGGTAGCCTATGCTTTAAAGAAATAGCAAATTTGTACTCACAAGTAGAGTTCATATATTACGAAGAGCTTTATCTCTGTAAAAATATGTGTGATAATAATTTTTTTTGTTTTGCTTTTTTACAAAAATGATAAGTGGAAAATGTCATGAAGCCATTTCTGAACTTAGATTAGAACCCGTATGGAAATATGTATAAAACAGAAATCAAAAGAAATAGTAATAATAATAATAATGCTATGGAAGTTCAAGGAACATTTCAAAATAAACATCCCCCCCTCCAAAAAAAAAACATGGAGAAAAAAAACGAACAAATAATTTGTAATATGTATCTAGAAGGTAAATCGAACAAAAGACAGAGAATAAAGCCATAAAAGTTCCTCATGTTATAGAAGCCGATCGAGGAAAGACTAAAATAGACGAAGATTAATAAAAACAGCATATATAGACATTTTTATGTTTAACATTCTTTTTATAGATACAAGTATTTAAGTAAATTCTCTGTTTATAATAAACAGTATTAAATAACATTTACCGACCTGAATGTCCGAGAAAATTTTATGGAAAATATTCTCTCCTTTGACAGGATTCGAACCTGCATCCTATACGGAACCGCCATTATAGTTTGACGTGCCTAACCTCTCAGCCACAAAGGATCGTTCGATTGACAAGGTCGAATTTACTGCTTATAAACTTCAATCTTCCATGAATCTCGTACATTCATAACTGCTCATGGCGTATCAAATGTAAACAAATGACGTCATACATTAAGAAATGGACAAAATCCGACAATTTATTAAAGACATTTTTATGTTTAACATTCTTTTTATAGATACAAGTATTTAAGTAAATGCTCTGTTTATAATAAACAGTATTAAATAACATTTACCGGCCTGAATGTCCGAGAAATTTTCATTGAAAATATTCGTCCTTTGACCGGATTCGAACCTGCATCCTATACGGGACCGTCATTTAGCTTGACGTGACTAACCTCTCGGCCACAAAGGATGAAGTTTATAAGCAGTAAATTCGACCTTGCCAACCTAACGATCCTTTGTGGATGATCCATACTCTGAATAGTGCCTTTAAACACGGACTTTTTCTGTGTCTTGAAATAGACATATCTACTGAGTTTCGTATCCTAACGTAAACAAAGCAATTTCTAAAGAAAGGGATGGATTTCTCACTGGGTAATCCATACTTTGAATAGTGCATTTAAACACGAATTTTTCTCTGCCTCTTAAAATACACATATCTATTCAGTTTCGTATTCTAACTTATACAAAGCAAAGAAAATGGATGGCAGATTTTATTTATTAATCCGAGACAGTTTTATTATTTAAACGTTATTTTTAATGGAAACTCGTATTCGTGTTGAGGCTTATTTTTTGCGACGTTAAATGATAAAGTATAACTCAAGATTTCAATGTCAAGACAAAGCAGTATTTAATTACAACGGCAAATAACTACTTAACAAGAACAAAGTCGACCAAAGATAATTAACCATTTCAGTGAATACCTTGTTAGTAGCGCGGCTCGTCTTAACGTCCGGTAAATCCTAAATCAAAACCCATCGTCGACGCACAAAAATTCACACTAATTCGACTGGATAGTTCCACTCAATAGTCCCTCAATAATCACTGCAGTCAGTAGCCTGACACCGCTGTATATACACCTGGCGGAAAGCATATAGTCATAAGTCCAGAGTGTCACGATCGAACCTGAGTGTCGGTATTTACTCATTTTCTTTCTATATATATATATATTAAATGGAATATTTATTTATTTCCGTCTGCCGTTTTTCTTGTTAGAAAAAAATATGTGCCATCCGACAGGATTGGAACAGGGGCAATAAATTAAATCGACGACAGTCTTTTGCCCTTCATTCCAACCTGAAGAAGCCGAGCCTAACACAAATCGCGTCGGTGAAAATCGCCGGTCAAAAACTTTCCCACTATTCTGCAGAACCAAGCACACTTTTTGAAGGGCCGAATACAGAGACCTGGTGCACTACGTGCCACAAGGTCCCCAAACGCAGGTCTCCGCAGGTTTTGAATTCAGAGTTGTCTAGGTCTAGAGTTGTAATCCAAGACTATACAATCCAGTCTGTCCTGCTATTTACCCATAGCTGGAGGGGGAAGAAGAGGATTAATACCTTTTTCAAGGGTATTAGCACGACTGGAATTCGAACTCGGGTTCCTCAGTCCGTAATGCTATCCCCTAATCCACCGTACCTAACGTTTACACACACACACACACACACGCACACACACACATATATATATATATATATATATATATATATAATAACAATACTACTACTAATGCTACTACTACTACTACTAATAATAATAATAATTACTATAGCTATATATGCGTTCAATTATTCAATTTAATGTGTGTTATGTAGATATTGTGGTGTCCTCCCTCTAAGAGTCTATGTTAGACTCTTCCGCCTACTATAAGTTTAGTAGGAGAGAAGGAACAGGGATCAGTCGAACAGAATCTGTTCGCACTGTGCTGTCGAACTCGCTGCTTTGAGCGGAGAAGAACCCAGACGAAACTTTGCCGAAAGGCCCTGAACCCGTTTATGCGGGTTCTAAGGGAATGTTTTTGGCCGAGCCTACGGTCTTGGAGAACCCACAGTAAACCCGGCCTTGTGTTACATACATCCCTCGTCTGGGGTGACTGTTAAATATTAACAATGAATAGGCTGAGCGCTAGTTCATACGATAGACTCTCGCTAGTTGTGTAATACTCTTCTGGTATTTAATATACGATATATCTGCAAAATTGGTTTTTGTTATTACTTAATCATTTACTTGGTCACTACAGTAAGGCAAAATATTTTCAATAAAGTTCGCAATGGACACCTGAAGCAATATTCAAAAACATTTTTTTTTTAAAAAATGATAAAAATATTCACAATAAATATCAAAGACCAAATTAATTTTCGCGATGATTCGCTTTATTAAAATAAAATCATGGGGCCAGCACGTATCTGAAATAAAAAAATAAAAAAATGTGAAAATTTAGTTGGCGTATAAAATAAGCGTTTAACAAAAACACATGCCCTGCAATAATTTTGTCTCGACTCTGACGAGTGGAACTTTATGAAATTTCGGTTTTTGATATTTCGAACTTTTTCTTATTTTCTTTTTTGGGTTTCTTTCTTTCTTTCTTTCTTTTATTTATTTATTTATTTATTTATTTTGACAGTAGGGTTCCCTCTGTACAAACCCAGAGGCCACTCGAGATACACGGTTACGTTAAGGGGTAGTTTATATAGATAGGAGGAAAAGATAAGGGTTAACTCTAAATTCGAACAGTTTAAAATTGTCGTGATCGGGGAAACATCCTCTTGGGAGTCTGTTCCACAGAGCAGTGAGTCCCAAGAAAAAGCTGTTTGTAGAACTTACTTCTCGTCGATGGAATACAGAGGGGATGTGTGTTGTTTGTTATTACGTAAATGACATGGTGGATCCTAGCCGTGAAGGTTAGACCTAGCGGAACCAAGAAATTCGTCCGAGCACTTTCCATGGTTGTAGCGATAGATCAACGAGAAAATCGCCACATCCAGCCCGCGGGACAGAGAGGCTGGTGTGTGAAAAATAATTCTCAAGGTCTCGGAGAGGCTTTTGAACTCTCCCAAGACTGGAAAGTAATACCTGGGCAGCTCATGTCCAAATATGGCAGCGGTACTCAATTTTCGGTCTGATCTGCCTCTTATAAGTGTAGAGGATGGCATGAAGGGTCAGGTACTTACTGGAGGGGTTCAAATGGAAATTCTTTATTTGTAGAAATTCTTCCCTTGCATATAAAACATGAGATATTACGTAGCAGTTCAGCACTCTTTACTATTATTCTGACGATATTCGTTAGCGGAACCACATCTCTGTCTTTTAACTTCATTTAATTATCTGTGCAAAGGTTGTCCAACATTTACTGCCATCTAGGAGATTAGATATTACATAAAATTTCAGCCCACTTTGGTTTTAAGTGTAACGGTATTCTTCGGTGGAACCATATCTCTATTGCTTAGAGGCCTTTAACAAATTGTGCGGAAATTTTCCAGCATTCATTTCCATATAGGAGATTAGATATTACATATTATCTCGGCTCACTTTGCTTTGAATATATAAAGATATTCTTCAATAGAACCATATATATCTCTATCGTTTGAAGGCCGTTATTAATTTGTGAGGAAATTTTCCAGTATTAGTTTCCATACAGGAGATTAGATATTACGTAATATTACGGCACTCTTTTCTTTGTTTTAAACGAAATAATGAAACCACGAAGCAATTTTCCCATTTAATTAATGTATCTGATATTATAAAGCCAACTGCTTCTTCGCTATCGGAAATTTTTGCTTGCAAAATTTTGCAAACGAACATTCTGAATTTGAATGAAATCTTCATTGTTTGCTGATGCTTCTTCTCATACATTTGATCTGCCATTTATTTAAGGTTTCTTTCCTTATTTTGTGAACTCAGTTTTTCAGATGTTTCTTTCTTGCTGCTAATAATCGATTAAAATATAAGACACGGGCGAATAAACACGTCCAAAACATAACGTTCAAAAA